>JBAJHX010000036.1:25051616-25089086 GCA_037176925.1 Amniataba percoides
TATTGTTTTGTTTTGTTTTGTTTTGTTTTTTTATCGACTCTTTCCAGGTTTCATAAAATAATTTAACCAGTTAAACAACAGTCATTTATTTGTTTTTTCCTTTACATTCCCATCAACACTTACCATGCTGATTTGGAATGAAGTGCATTATACTTAAAGGGACATTCCAGCCATTTTAATCCAGGGTTAAAACATATCGTGAGTCCAAGAACAACTACCCCATGTTTTGAATGAACAAAAACAGTCTTGGTGAATACATGGCAGACGTTCCCCACCAACCCCGTGTGTGTGTGGAGGTTTCAAATGTACTCAGTCTGCACTCAGAACCCATCTTTTAAAACACAAAACAAAACATAAATCTGATTAGTTTGTCCAAAGTTCTTTCTGCAGATTATTCTGTAAACAGTCAGACAAAATAAAAGAAATAGATCCTTTGCTTACCTCGTTGATTCCTCTCAACATTAAACCACAATTTGTCCTCGGTGGAACTACACATGGAAAAGAACTAAACATTTTTTTTAAATTGTGGCTGTGACAGGGGGGTAGCAATAGCTAGGATTCTAAGATGTGGCTAAGAAATTTTAGCAGCTAGCGCTCTCTTGCTGGGCACTGTTACGTCCCAGTCTAGGGGAACCTAGGACATAACATAAAGGGTGTCTCCCTCTCTCCCTGCTCCCAAGGATGACCAAAGCAAGCAATGGCAGTCCAACCAATTTACCAGTTTTATCTGAATGAAAGTCACTGAAACACGTGTAAACCTCTTACTTAAGTAGAAATAAATTGTACTCACCATGAAATACTGCTTTTATCAACTTTGTTCAGCCTCCTGACACGCAGTCTTACTCCCAACATGTCCAGCCATGTTGTGTGGGTAGGAAATGGAACTAAAAAATTGTAAAATCAAGTGTAAAGTTTTCAAATCATGGCAACTTTAATTTTGTTTTAAACCGACCAACAATGAAATTTTAGTTTGTTCCTCCTGAATCCTCTCCTCTCCAGTACTCTGGCATAGACTCCCAGGGAGGCTGAGAAGTGAGATCCCCCTGTAGTTGGGACACACTGTCCGGTCCCCCTTTTTAAAAAGAGGAACCACCACCCTGGTTAGCCTGGGAGTCTTATCGAAATAAGCCAGAACTTCCCTTAATCCAGCTTTGTGGAATACCCCATCAGACACCACTTAATTTTTTTTTATTAAAGACCAAAACTAGAGTAAAAACTGGAGTCAAATCCCTTGTATGTGCACACAAACTTGGCCAAGCCAGTTCTGATTCTGATTAAGGAAATACCTCCAGGAGCATCATTGCAGCTGACTTGCACATGGAACTGGTACACTGACGATAGACAGAATATACTTTATAGGTGTAATTGTCAGCGAATGAAAGGGTCAGGTTGATGGTTTCCATCATCACCCACCACATGTTGGCGTTCTAGCAAAGCAAATAAGAATAAGAAGCCTTATTTAGAGAAAAGATAGGATATTAAATTATTCCACAATGAAATAAAACAAAAACATAACTTTCTTTCAAAATAGAAAAAAATAATACTGAAAAAAAATACTGAATATACAAATACATTTTGATGAACTGCAATAATCCATAGTAACCATGTCTTACTCTGTCTGTGATAAAACCAAATCTGTGACATTCTAAACTCCAATGATCCAAACCAAGATGAATCTCAGTATATATACACACAGGTGACAATTTCAATGAAAACCTGAATGATTGACCCCTTCAGTGAGGGGATCTGGTGGCTCTGCTATACTGTTGGGGCATGGTTTGGGTCCACTTGTCCCCTTAGAAGGAAGGGTCACTACAAATAAATACAAAGTAGAACTGAGTGATCATGATGATGCGAGTGGGGGAGCTATATAAATAACTAATAAATAAATACAAGAATTCAATTTAAAACAATACAATATGTTTGAATGGATACTGAATATATGAATGAATATAATAATACATTGTACTGACTCGATCCAGAATCAAGCATCTATTTCTGTGTCTTAAAGCCCTGGATGTGTCTGTCCTGCTGTTAGATCACCTTTTGCCTCATTGCTTTGGTCTGTCACAAGCAAAATGAACATTTAGTTTGTGTGTAATGAATATCTGGAGTGAATGAGTATGTGGGCTGAATATTGAGTGTGTATGTGTGTGTGCTATAAAATGAGGAGGGGAGGCAGAAAGAGAAAGTCAAAAGATAGGGAATGAGGAGGAAGAGGTGGGACAAGGTGTTTTACGGAATGAAACAGGGTGTTGTTGTACAACAGAGCAGAGCTGGAGTGTGTTCCTTTGTGTGAGAGTACAGGGTTGAACAGATGTAATCAGCGTGTGTGGATGCAGAGGTAATAACTCCACAGAGGGAAGCTGGAGAAGTGAATCTATCTCTGTCATGAAGACATGGAGCAATCAGGAAAACCTCAGCCAACATATACAGAAGCAGCCGTTTAGACTTGAGGCACAGAGAGTGGATCACCTGTGTGGGATTCACAGGCAGACAGAGGCAGATAGGCACAGTGAGCACTGTCTTGTGATTTTTTGTATTGTTTGAAAAATGTGGCAAGAATGCGTTACACATATCTGTAAAGGTGAACATACTGAAGAAATAAAACTGTCCTGTGATGTGTGGCCTGTGTGGGTTCAACATATACCATACCACAGGTCATACATGGCTCAGGTCCATATGGGCTGACTGCACCAGCACCTTGTGGATTTTTCTGTAGTTGAGAGGAAATTTTCCTAAGGGATGGATTACTTATATGTACTCATAGCCACTTTTTCAATTACCTTTAACAAAACCAGTGTACAAGATCACACGTCCATGTGGGCATTGCATAGTTTTTGATATTTGTACTCCCCAAATGCATTTTCCCTCCTAAGACAGAGAGATTGTGTGTTTTGGATGAGCTGAAAGACAGGACATTAGAAGCATTGTAGGAAGAGCAGTACACACTACAGACCACTATACAGGATAGCTGGATAGGTAGATATGTTGTAGAATATGCTGGATGCGGTAGATATAGTGTAGATCTATAAAACGTGATGTACAGCGCTGGCTGTGCAGCAAAGCTAGTTGTAATCATCAGGCCTCTGTGAAAGTCTGACTTTTGTATCTTGTTTCAGAGCTGCACTTGAAAAACGGTGGCCATGGCAATACTAGACTAATGTTCTGAGGAAGTCGTTGCTATGGCAAGCATCCTGTGTTTAAAAAAAGAGTGCAGTCCATTATTGTTAAGGGGAAAAGGTTGCCATGGAGACCAGGTACCATGGTGGAAAATACGGTTAGACAGATGTATGGGTTTGTCAGTGAAGCAGCCTTTCATTAGAAATCAAATATTATCAATTTGGTGTCACCCCTGGTGATTCTTGTGTGTCATGAGGCCTTGTTTAAAAAGCTGTGCATGGACTCATGAGAAAAAGATTGCTTACCGCACTAATACGTTAAGTGCTTTATTTGAATGCTGTTGCCTCACCCGTGGCTCAAATGAAAAAAAGAAGTGATCTTACATCAAAGAGGATGCCAAAAAGCAACTAGCTTTACACCCACAGAGTGTTTGTGCAATGAGCAGCAGAAACGGGAACACCGCAGCTTAAAACGCTTAAACCGTCCTTAAAGAGAAACTGGCAGGAATTACTGGGGAATCCATCCTGAGTGGAGTAGTGACGGAGGTGAAGGAGGACACACACAGACAAGATGTACCAATGGACCAGTACCCTATGTAAGTCAGCTGTTTGAAATTAAAGTATACCGAAAGACAGACAGACAGGCAGATAGATAAATAGCAAATAAATGTATATATAAGACTTGTTAAGACAGTTTGTAAAGTGTTCATTCCTGCAGCCACAAACAGTTCACTTGAACTGCACATTTATTATAATGAATAAATAAATAATGATGAATTTCATCACATGCATGGGTTGTTTTAATAATTACAGAACATATTCCAGATTCTTTTGCAATGACACATTGGATGGACCAGTGAGTTTCTCTAGTGCTGCTCCATCTAACAAATCTACACTACAGGCAAACTATGTTACACATGGTAAGATGCCCAAAACATAATACTGCAAAAGAATAATTTAGACAGATATATTCATGACCCAGTAAATCAACTTTGCTAGAGAAGCACTCTTCATTGATCTGACCTCCAGTAAAGCAGAAGCAGGTAAATTATCTACAACTTTTATTCAGATTTGCTAAACTGTCACTATGTCCTGACAGTGGAACATGAGACAGATGATCTGTGATGAAATCTCCTCTGACTGCAGCTGCTGCTCTAAGATCATTGGACCCATCGAGTCAGATCAACCAATCAGAGCAGAGAATGTGATGGCCCAGTAATTGTCAACCTCTGAGCATGAGCAGAAAGAGTGGCAGATAAAACAGCAACTTAACAACCAAGCGACGAGAAAACAAATTTGCACAAAGATAAGTAAATACAGGTAGAGCAATAAAGGAAAGTGAGTTATAAAGAAAGAATTAGACCAACCTGTTTGACATAACACCAGAATGATTCCTGAAATAAAGCTGCTCCTGCAGTGTAAACTTCCAAAAGTAGGCTGGGCAGAGTGTGTTTGACAGATCCGTGGACATGGCAGGAGCTCAAGGTTCAGAATGCAACACTATTTTTTGTTTTTTTTATCCTTTTGATTCATTTGTAGATTTCTGAGAAGTCTGAGTATGTCTGTGTGTCTTAAGCTCTGCAAGGAGAAAACAACATTATTAACATCAAATCAAATATCTCATAAATGTATGTGATAACAAATGTAAATCACATGGTAAAATAAGGGAATCGATTTACGGGACACTCAGCATGCCTGAGGTCGAAGACAGAACAAAGGGAAGAGGGCAGAGTGAGTGGGTGAAGTGATTAGTGAGGGGGATGTCCGCCCTGCCTCATGTTGATCAAGTGACCTCTTGATGCTGACAGCAGGCCCTCACAGAGGCACTAGATACAGAATAAAGGTTGTCCATCCTCAATTTCACCTTGTTTAGGTTGTCCTCAGTAGTATACTAAAAACAAACATCCCCACTCACTTTTAACAGACCATGTTCTGAGTGTTGAGAGTTGTGACCTTGCAAATTTGTGCATAAAATAATTATTTATCAAATTCTCTCCTTTATGTATTAAATTCAGTTTGGATATTCAGGTGCTAATGAGATATATATAATTATGGCTTTTCATTGCATCCAAAGGTGCATTATTATTTATCTTATTCAACTTAGCTTTTTAATAGTAGTCTCAAGGGTGCAGATAAATATATATATACTGTAACTGTACTGTGCTGTGACAGGCTGTGAGTGAGGCAGAGGGGGCAGCCAGGGTAATGTGTTTTTTAGGACAGAGCTACAGCAGATGTTGGACTCAGTGAACGCTGGTTAGGGGTCATTTAGCACCAGTACACCTGATGCTTGAAACTGGCGACCCAACACAGCAGTCGCACTGCGGCCACATATGTCTGTCCAGCCAACCCAAAGCTGTGCATGTCACCAGAGGGCTGCACATCAGCTGCTGGTACCGTTTTCTCCCTTTTTTTCCCTCCCTGTACAAACATGAGACATGTCAAAACAAGTTTTATTTTATCTCAAAGCACCACATATATTTACGATAAAATACATCATTTCATACTGAAGTCATTTACAGAAATATGTATAAAGGTTCCATTTTTGATAAACATCAGTTTACAAAAGCATTCAGAACAATACTGATACATAACATGAAATATTAAATCAATATATAAACTCCCTTAACAAATGAAGAGGAAGAAAACTTAACATGTTCTCCTTCTCTTTGAGAGTGAAAACAAATCTTCAGCATGCGTGAATATGCAAAAATACAAATAAAACAACGTATTTAAAAGGATTCCAGCTTTCAGTTTTTGGCACTGCAAGCCAAACATTTGTCATGTAGATATCTTGTATTGCTTCTTGTGAAAGTTTACTTAACAGGGAATAATAAAAAAATAAAGCTATAACTAAAGATTGTTATTCTTTAATGAAGCACAAATACAGATGACAGCAAACTCCTCCTAAAGAATGTCAAAGCATTCTGCACAGTAAAGCACGACACTATGTGACAGGGATGGAGGGATGTTCATGCAGCTGTGTCGACAAATGTAACACACCTCGGGCGTACAGTGCGTCCAATGTCATACAATCGATGAATTTAGTCTACTTCCCTTTCTGCACACACACACGTTCCATCATAGTTAGATAAGTCCAGTCTTTGATACATTAAAGTCCAAATGAAATTAAAACTAATTTCCTCCAAGAAATCAATAAATATTTATCCTTGACATTCAGTTTTGCACTCACAGACTAAGTGGTCAGGTTATTTGCCGTCACTACATCTGACTGCATGAATGCAGACAGCCAGCACGAGATCAATAGCCTCCTTTCTATAATGCAGGACAAACACAGCAGCGAGTGTGCAGGAGTGTGGTGTAGTGGGAATCAGAGCTAAAGCTAAGCTGAGCAGCCTCCAAGCTCAGCTAACTACTTTTTGGTCCTCCTAAATGTTGAACTTTGTAAAGGGACATCTTCAGTTTCTGATGTGTGATAATGTTAAAAAAAAAAGTTAATCTCATTGGTGTTTGTATGCAGTATGACATTACTTTGACAGTAGTGTAGCTGACTGTGTGTTTCCTACTGTAAATACACACACACACCACAAAAGTTTTATCCCCTTTTAAAAAGTGAAAATTTTCCATGATGGCTGCAGTTTAATTTAAGGGAAGCTCAAATGTTCCGGTGTTAGAGCGGAGCTGAAAGACTAGCACAGTGTGGGTTGGCAAATGGGATGTTTTCAGTCTGCTGTAAATAAGAAAACCATATTAAAAACAAGTGAAGTGCTCAAAGCAGTCTCCAGATGCTCTTGGCTCTTGATTACATTTCATGATTAATTTTCAGGTTTTTCCATTTTGACCTTCACCCAATCCAACACCTTTGTGGTGATCTGACACAACTATGAGTCAGGCTTTATCGCCCAGCATCAGTGTTGGACCTCACTAAAGCTTGTGAGGCTAAATGGGAACAAATCTCTGTGTATAGCAGCCCATCAGTGCCCACAGGTTTGCAATGACATGATCACCCATCACATGTGGCTGTCCACATACATTTGGCTATAGTGCATTTTTTCTACAGTACAGCAGATATTGGAGCACAGGTTTGGCTTCTTTTGTTGATGGGCTTCTTCACAGTGCCATATGGTATTTAAAAAAATCTATAATAATTATGGCACTGGTATCCGATCATACATCTGACTACACATGTTAACGCTAATATTTTTTGGTACTTCACAGAAGAGCTACTGGCCCAGAAGACAAAGACTTTAAAACACAGGAAAAATGAAAACAAACAAAATCTTCGAATGAAAACGGGAAAAGGCTAAATTTATATTGGATTTATCATACCAGTTTGCTGGGATGTGGGCCTGACGCTTGCCCTTTAAAGAAATCTGCACAGTGATCTGTAACATCTGATGCAGTTTGATTGTTTGAAAATGATCAATTCTACAGTGATTCATATGAAAATCTCCTTAAACAGAATCCATATTTTACATTCAGTAAACTGGTATACTTTTTAAGAGAATTCATAAATGTATGTATGAAGAAAAAAATATATATATATACATATTACTTGCATAAATGACCAGATACCAGCTTCAATAAAAGATATAGTTCTCGCACAGGTATAAGTGAAAATCCAGCACCTGTGGTTATCATTCTGTTATCAGTCTGTTACTCCTCTCCAGCGTCTCATTAACAAGGATCTGATTTTCCCTTTGTTGTCCAGCAAAAGCAATGCCTGACTAGAAAAAAAGTGTGTTTGTTGAGGAGGGAGTGTTTAGTCTTCAGACCCTCACAGCAGCAGGACTTGATATGATCTTTACGCCATGGTGTACCCATAGCTCCCACAATGCAGAGCTACCAGCAGCCGGTCTCTCAGGACGTCCTGACTCGGGTATTCTGGGAGTTTCAGCATGTTGATACTGCAGAGAGGGGGAAAAAAATCAGGGTAAGGGGTAGACATGGTCAGTCTGGTAGAACACTGTGGTCACAATGGCCCATATGCAACCAGTGGAGGAATGCTGAGGTGTCACTCCTATCTAAAAGAATGACCTGCAGCAATATGAATTACCTGTTGCATGTTCACCATGCAGAGACCTCTCCCAGTTTTCTAACTGTGCCACCAGTGTACAAGCACAAAACAGCAACACTGAGGAGACACACTGCCCTCTAGTGCTTAGTAATATTTTCTAAATATTCTTCCAGTGAAGAATTAACAACAACTTTGGCAGTACTGCTGGGCTTTCTTGCCAACACAGTAGGATGTAAGGCTCTGAATCAGGACTGTGAGACCATTTAGGCTGAGTCTGAGACATGTTCAAGCACAAGCCTTTTTGAGATCGAATCAAGGGCTCATTTAATATACTTGTTTTCATAGTGAGAGTCAACTCTGTTCATGCAGAGAAGAATCAACTGGTTTAACTCAGATGTTCCTCCAGAAGTGCAAATTCTAGAGGCAGCCTTTCATCAATACAAAAAAAATGACAAAAAAATGTTTGAGACAAAATATTCAGAGTTTTACAGGTGTAATAGATTCATACATTATCCTGCACATAGACTGATAAGCTGCAAAATTGCAAGAAGGTTCCTCAAAATTATACCATTTCATTTTCTGGAAAAAAAAAACATAGTCTTCAATTAGTACACTTCCAAATGATTTATTCCATTTAAAAACAAGTGTCTACTAGTACTTATACAATGCACATCTGGTCAGCTGTTAGAATGCAAAGAAGTGAAATTTGTTAGGTTTTCAGATGCCACCACGTCATAATATCAACTTACACTACTTTGGAAATGAGCAAAGAAACCTTCATTATATTGGTTTGAACAACACGAAGTCAAAAGAAAAAGAGAAAGTCATTACCAGGTACTAGAGGTAGGCAACAGGTTGGAGGTGTATGGCACTGCAGCAACCGTGAACTTCTGCAAACCACTGCCACCCATCAGGTAGGCAAAGCCGCCATGAGGAACCCTGGAACTGAGAGAAGGAAGCTTTAATACAACAGACACTTCCACATCTTCCTTTATCAAGAATCACTGTGCAGCATCCAGCATACAAACCTCCCAGTGACAAACTGAAGCAGAAGAACACGTTCCTCCTGGGTCAGGCTCTTCACCACCTCCCAGAACCACTGCAAAAGAAAAAACGAAAAAAAAGCACATTCCCACAGGAGGAGAAACTAAATCAGATAACCCAGAGGGTGTGGTGGTCCACTTTGTCCACAAATAAGTAAGTGCAAAGTGACTCGAATACAGTTCTGCTTAACCTGTGCTAAACAACAACAGGCCCCAACATATTATCCTCAAACTTGTTCAACACAATCCTCATCACCTTTCCAAGGAAATGAGTTATTTTGACCTTTGGGTTATTTTCCCTGTGTGTTGGGACCATACTGTATCATCACTTCACTGAACACAGAAACGGCTTCATGTTTGGTTGTTTTTAATGTTCATAATATCAAATGATGCTTAAATGTTCAAAGTGCTGAGCTGAAAAGTCATATTCATTTCATTCATTTTGAGGTGAGTCAGAAAATGTGAGTCTGAAGGGGGGCAGTAAACAGGAGCTTTTAGAAGCACCTGTCTGGGTTACATCCAGTTTTTAGACCAGCTTGATGATTAAAAGCTGTGTGTAAACCTGTGTGTAAACCTTTGTCCACCACAGTTTCTGTGCCGTGGGACAATGTTCAGACCACACTGAGCTGACTGAATACTGTTCCATTTTGGTGACACATTTCAAAGTGTCTAACAAGGAGCAGCGTCTGTGAGGTAAGTTCATTTACTCCACTCTTAGAAACTAAAGTGCTTTACACATTAAGATAGAGTTTACACAATAGTCAAATCAAAAACCAAGGTCACAAAATAGGAAGAAAATTGGCATTATCACAGTTTTCCTAATAAATATCTAGTAAACAGTTGTAAGCCCATGAAATCTGATAAAATCTAAAAAGCCTACACTGGAAAACTTATTTATATTCATTCATTCAGTGCTTTTATATCAGCCTCACATTTGGAAAAAAAGACTTGGAAGCCTGTGAGACAGAGCAGAGGTGCGATGCAGTGCAGACAGCTGTATAGATTTAAAAAGAA
The DNA here is from genome assembly GCA_037176925.1 of Amniataba percoides. Lineage (NCBI taxonomy): Eukaryota > Metazoa > Chordata > Actinopteri > Centrarchiformes > Terapontidae > Amniataba > Amniataba percoides. The sequence goes on from JBAJHX010000036.1 coordinate 25,061,774, forward strand.
ACAAATAGATAAAAATAATGGCAGTAGTAAAGTAAATATCAGGTCTGAAACACTTGTGGTCAATAATAATGATAACTCCATAATAATACCTGAAATTAGAGTGATATAAACTAACTATTTGAACTTTGACAACATACCATATTTCATGTGGCATTAATAATTAGAGAAATGCTGGGGACAGTATTACACTACACTATTCTGTATAGTTAGACATAAAAATAAATGAGATACAAACCTGTGCCTAAGGTTTGACAACCTGACTAATAAATACCAATGTCACAAGAAGCCCAGATTATTCAAGTGAAACAGAATAGTTTAGTCTGAAAAGATTCAGCCCCTGTCATGCAAGTAGAAGAGCCCACCTGGATGACTGGTTCCTGAGGGTCGTAGCCGCTGGTGTACTCAGTGTTTCTGCACCAATCCTGCACATCAATCTCTGGCATCCCTGACAGCAGGAGCTCCTGCACACACACACATTTCATGAAGACAAACCACAGAGAATAAACACATTTTAAAATGAGTAACTACATTAATCCCACAAACTTTAGTTTACTTCTGATACAATGCTGAAGCAAACTCCCTTTGTTATAAATGTGATGGAGTATGATCTACCAGGCTTCAGATACCCAGATAATACTTAGTAGGATCAGCTCACTGCTGCTTTGACTCTACACATGGGATTTGTTGACAAAAAGAAAAATATTTAAAAAATATATAAAAAAAAAATAAAATATTGTTGTGCCCATTCTTTAAACGCTATTTTTTTCACAGCACTTCAGCTGAGTAAAACAGCTGTCGTGCTGTGAAAATACAAAACAGGCTGTTCAGTTATCAGTCGCCCTGCAATGACAGCATGACCGAAACATGTCCAACAAATCCAGGGTGGGATAATCATCATGCTGTTATTGATCCTCCCAAGAGGAAGGACATGAAATCTGCCGACATCCACAGGAAAAAAACCCTAATGGAGTTGGAGAAGAGGGGAGGGGCGTCAAGGTGACCTCCTGATAAACTCCTGTTTATTACCAGGTCACCCCCCCACCAGACATGGCTAATCAATCCCTGCATCAGGACTGAGCGGGCGGGTGGGCAGGGGAGAACAAGGGGAATAGCAACTGTAAAAGACAATGGATGAGAGGAAAGGAGAAAAGTAGAGAAAGACAGGGAGGTCAGAGGAGGACGACTAACCAATTCATATTCATCAAAAAGCTGGATGAGCGAGGGCGGGATGAAGGTGTGGAATCCTTGCAGGAAGGCATTTATCTGAGGCTGAATGGCTCGCGTCATTCTCAGCTCCGTCACCAGCTGGACATACTCGGCCTGAGAGTGGACACACACGCACACACACACACAATGGACAAGAGATTACCCTTTCTGCTCCTGCTGGATTGTTCTCTGCATTACATGACAGTGCCATCTGCAGGATCACTGCAGTACTGCACTCCCTAATTAGGACTCCTCCAGGCAATAAACTGGAGCAGAGAGAACGATCACCCGAAGGAGACCAACTATGGATAAATATACTACAGGGGGCCATTTATTAACACCAACTTCAGCCACAATGCTGCATCATGACACCACAAAATTATTATGACTCAGTGTCCAATATTCTCACCAGACTGAGAATATTATAACAAGAAATAAATAAGAAAAATAGAAATATTATATTCTATATCTAGTCACTTCTAATCAAATGTATCCACACCACACATAACACCTTCTTACAACTACAACTACAAAAACAGACAACGAACATGTTTGTTTTCCCATATCAGTTTTTCTGAAAGGCATTAAGACTCACAGAAAGTTCTACATGGATAAAACCCTCTTTAAAGTCATCTCACCCTTTTTCATCCAAACTCCCAGTGCATTTCCAGACAAGACAGCGTTTGCCATGAGAAATTGGGTTATGCAGAAAATGGGAGCGCAGGTTTCCATGCACTGTAGTGCCTCAGGCCTCATTCATAAAGCTCAGTGTAGATTCTGTCCTAAAACACTACATACTGACAAAACAGAGTTACACATGGTACACATGGTATGATATCACCCACTGTGGGATATCATTTGAAAAAGGAAAGTCCAATAGGCAAACACTATTTTTTTCATTTAATTTTGTTCCGGTGAACTTGGCCTGGATTCTGATTCGGACTCATAATGAGGAAATGGAGTTTGATAATTGTGCAAGAGCTGTCACTGGATATATTTTCAGACTCTGCTAATTCACACAGTCTGTGTAGGTCGTGAAGATGTGCGGGGCGAGGTGACTTTTTCTTGTGAACAACACAAAAGTCTGAAAAATGTACAGAATTATTTGTGGCAGACTTTCATGTTTCAATATTTAACACCACAATAAATATCTCATCACCCGTCCTTGATAAACCAAGCCCCAGGATAAGAAACCCTGTTCCAATGGGGTGGTCTCTATTTTACCTCCAATCAGCAGGATTACTGAATTATTACTGACTGACAAAGTAAGCCTCGCCACACAGCACAGAGCAGTTCTTGTTCTTGTACAGTTAGTCCAGTCAGAAGCATGATGATGTCACTGACTGTGCCTGTGGTGACTGACCTTGTTGTCCTGAGTGACCAGGATGCTGGTCCCTCCAGGTTTGAGTGCCACTTCCTCCATCGCCCCGAACACGTCCGTTTCTACAGAGAAGGTGAGCTCTAGACCCAGATCGCTGATGTCATTGTCCAGGATCCACTGCAGGTTCTTAGCGTACTCTGGATCGATGGACGACACATCCTGGTAGTTCACTGGGATACCTGAAAACAGTCACACACGTTAAATATAGTGTATAAAGTTGTGATGACTAGATTCACAAGATTAAAACCTGAAGTAAGTCAGATAAATAATGCTGTATAAATATATATGTGTATGTGTGTGTGTGTGTGTGTGTGTGTGTGTGTGTGTGTGTGTGCATGTATACATGTGTTACAGCCATCAAATTCAAAATGAGTGAATATTTACAAAAAATAAAGTTCAATATCAGTTTGAAGATTAAATATCTTTGTAGTGTATTCAATTGAATATAGGTTGAAAAGGACTTGTAAATCATTGTATTCTCTTTTTATTTACATTTTACACAATGTCCCAACTTCATTGGAATTGGGGTTTTTATATATCTGTTCACACAATGATATATATTTGTATTTCTATTACTTTTCTATTTATATTATATTTTTTTATTTTGTCTTATATGTGTTGCCTCACATTCTTTTTCCTCCTTTTACTTGTTTTCTCTCCAAGGCTTAACATATACATATACAGTAGATATCTTAACAAGGCAAAGATTATCAAACAGTGATATGTTATTTTGAAGTCTGGCTTCTACAAAATTATTTCTAATGTCAACGAGTATACACAAATTTCTTAAAGCATTTTTTAAAGATATTTTTTACTCCATTAGCACAGGAAAGAAAGCGTAATGCTGACGCAGGCTGAATGCAGTGTGCTGTTCCAGTTGACTGAGTTGAGGGGATTTGTGATGCAAACTGCATCACTAATGTAAGGACTCATTGCATGCATTCTTTTACCCAGGATGTGTTTGTAGAAGGAGCGGGTGAAGTAGATGTTGACCAGCTGTCGATGGTACAGAGCCAGACCCAGGATCTGACCTGCAAACCGGAAGTAGTTCAGGTGGTCTGGATTCACTGAGGAGTTACTGTTGGGCTGAAAAGTGGTTCCTGTAAATCACACAAACACACACATTCAGTCTACATGATAAAGTTCTGTTTGTAACGATGAATCACAGTAAAGAAAACATGGATTACCATCAGCTGATTGAGTGAACAGAGCATAGTCTGGGTTGATGATCTCATTGGACAGGATGTCGAACCACTCCCGAACCACGCCCTGGCCCTGAAACACACAAAACAGGAGTGATGCAGATCCATCAGCAGGCAGCTCAAACAGGCAGTCAAACTGTTTCATTACGCAGAAACGTACCATTCCCTCTTCGCCATGGAAGCGAACAGCAATGCCCTGTTTCAGTTTCTCATTGGTGGACTTGGAAACCATCTCACAGCTACTCCTGAATATGGAATCTGTTAGTGAGATAGAAAATAGAAGAAGATAGAAAAGTATACAGTAAAACAAACTTGTATGGAGAAAAAGGTGAACATACAGTACAGCAAACATGATGGTCAGGGGGAAAGCTATAAGCTCTAGAGTTCCTCTTTTATACAAGACTAACTCGATTTAGAAGCAGGCAGTCTTGCTTGTTAACATGCATCTGTAGGATCTGACATTTTATCACTTTATAACGCAGTTTTGCACCAAGCAGAATCTCATAAACCGCATTTGATGTTATTGGAAATAATTTGTGCAAACTAGCTGTCAGTGTTTAAAAAAGGGTGCGTGGCCTGATGCAGTAATAAAGAATGGGACTGAATGAATGTACTTGGATTAACTGTGCACCAATACATATGGGTTTCACAGGAAATGACCTAAACATGTTTTGATATTTCAAGAAACGCAGAAGACAACGTTGGTGCTGTGTTGTGACCATCGCTGCTTAAGGTGTGTCTGCTGCTCCTCAGGTCTGAACAGAACTCTGTAATCTGTTTTATCATATTGCACTTTATGTAGTAATAACAGGTGATGTGACATTTGTCTGGACAAATACAACAATGTGTAGACCAAAATTAGAACAGCTGTAGCTGTCAATCAGGACAGTTGTACTAACAGAGTACTATAGTAGCTAATATGCATGCATGTGTGCATTACTCTACAAAATTATGAGATGTCTCACAGTATTAGAAGCCCTCAAACTCATGGCTTCATACTCAAACCAGCCTTACTTGCTTATCTTTTTACACCCACAGTAGCTCCAGCCGGAGCATTTTTTAATGCGGTGCCTAAAATAAATCATGCCTTTCCCTGTATAAAGCAGCATAAGATTTTTAGTGAGGAGTTCATGTGTCTGATTTGTCCTAAAATGACACTAAATGTCACCACTGTACCAACATCTGGCATATGTTCACCTTCAGAAACTCATTCTGTGTTCACTGGCCAAAAAGTCAGGCAGCATCGCATTGGACTGTAGATTACATCTGTTAGTGGACTTTGGCGTGATTTTCTCTTTATCTATTAACAGTGCAAGTGTATGTTAGTGAGGACATTGTCTACCTCTGTGGATGAGCAGAATGTCGTTCTCATTGACCGGACGATGAACCATGTCCGAGTCTGGCTGGCCGGCCAGCAGATGCTCATAAAACCACTCACAGCGATCCTTGAAGGGCTAAGGAGGAAAACAAGACTTCATCCAACACTGCACAGCACTTTCCTAAACTAATTACCACTTCAACTCTCAGACTCTGGATTCTTCCGTCTCAACCGACGGCTCAGAAAGCCGTCAGTGCTAAAATACTCCTCTGTAATACAGAGATGAGGCTGCGGTCTATTTGCATAATATATGCCTTTGTTCTCTAAGCACTGGAGGTAGAGTGAAGGATGTGTGTGGAAGAGAGAGAAAGGCTTTCCCCTTGGGGTTGCAGGGCGTACCGAGAGAGGAATCAGGAGATGAAATCAAATTCACCAGGTTAAAGTCTGTAATTAAAACAAGGGCCTACTCCCAGACGAGCCATAATCCATGGGTAACGAGGCTCGAACGCTGCAGCTCAAATATGAATACTGAAGAGTGAGTGAACAGCACAATTCAGAGCAGCACTTAAAATTTATGAAGCTGCATAAATGAAACTTAAGACAAGTGTTATCGCCATGGTTGTAACACTGTTAAATGATCCTGAAGTGAAGACGGGGGACTTTCAAAGTCACTTTCCATAAAGTCCCTGAAGACACAAACATAAAGACAGAGCGACTTCGAGATACTTGTCAAACTAGAAAATGAAGAATAAGGTGAATAATTTTAGAGCCACAATGTTTGCATATAAGAGAGACAAATCAAGCAGTGTTGGTTGATGGTTGAATTTTATGTATTTTTTTCTGGTTGGAAGCTAATTAATGACGGTTGATAGTGATTCTTGACAAGTTTGAAAGGTTGCACCCAGGTGAGAACTTTGAAATAAGGGAGAGGAGCTGAAAGTAAGCTGGACACATATTGACTCTAATTTAGGAATAAAACAGTCAACTTTTGACCTGAGTTTGCTGCAGAGATTGAGCTGTACCGGTCATCAGTGATCAGGATGTGGGGTTTACGACACAACCAGCAGTATGGCTTGTGAAACGTTTTTCTACTGGAGCCTGACGTTTTTTTTGCCCTGAAGCACCAGTGTTAGCGTATAGTTAGTTGTTGAACTAACAGATAAAGATATGTTATGAGATATTCATAACTTAATTTGACACTGGAGGCAGATAAAGATTTTAATACTTGACATTTTTTTAAATCTCCTTATACTTGTCTCCTTTATTGTTTTAAACAAAATAAACAAATATCTTTATTTGTAAAGAATATAATGTGCACAGAGTGAAACATTTTACTTTGGAAAATGAGATGCTAACTTCATACTGTCTGTCATGCTCTTAAATAATAATTATTTAGTGTGTAAAATTCCTGAAGATTGTGAAAATGTTCATTAGGCTCCCAGAGCTAAATGTGAAATCTTCATATCTAGTTTTGTCTGAGCAACAGACCAAAACCCAAAGACTTTCACTTTACAGTGATATAAAACAGAGAAAAGGGGAAAGCCCTCGTGTAGGAGAAGCTGGCACGAGAAAACCATTCTCTGTGTTCCAGCAGTCCACTCTACCTGTCTGTACTTATTACTCAATAAAGGTTCATTTTATCTTGTCTTATCTACTTCTTCAAACATACTCTTTCTCCTTAACGTCAATACTTTTAGAAAACAGACAAACAGAAGAAACATCTTTTAAAGCCTTTTCACACCTGAACAAAGGATTGTGTTTTTGTTCCATTGTACACATTTGATCCAGTTACTTTGATTTCACTTGAACTATATATGACCTATCTACTTCCTGGTTTGGAGACGGGTATGTGTGTTCTTGCTTTGAACGTACGTTTATCATAATATTCTTTTCTTCATTAGATTTAGCTTTTTAGAAATGTCTTTTATGATTGTCATATATTTAGTAATAAATAAAGTTGGTTCAGCTATTATCTTTGTTGCTTGCTCCATAGATTTGTCTGTGTACCCTCTGCGCCTTCTCTGAATAACCAAGAGATGGCGCTCTAATTCAAAGGATCTCTTTTTCAGAACCTTTCCACTCTGTAATTACAGTTACTTTAGTGTATTTATTATGCAATTGAAAAGTGTGTTTGAGAGCAAAATCTAATAAACACTGGAAAATGTGCGATACAAAATATCAGTCAAAGGTTTTGTTTTCAAATGCAAAACTTCTGTTTGCAAATCAAAACCCACTCCAAAATGCTGAAAAATCTCATGTGTGGGACCTACAAAAGGTGAGCATATCAGGACGACAGCTCAGCAACACCCACTTTTAATAAACACAAGAGGGAGTTTTGAAGTCTGTGAAGAAGACAGAAAAGAAAATCATTTCTATCTTAGTAATGTGACCGAGTGACTGTGGTCAGGCAGGGGAGCTACACACACTAATTAGAATAAGTGTCTGCCCCTGTGCCTGATGAAGACTGTGGGAACAGACTACATAATGGTGTGCAAATGTAAGCATCGGGAGTTGGACAGCAGTGCTTAATGCAGACAGCCTGGTGGTGAGGACAGGCACAAATTCTCACTTTAAATTGTGTAGATTGCATTTTGACTCCAAAATTGATATTCAATTTTCTTTTCCAATGATATACTGATGAAAAAGTCATTATGTAAAGGTAATTATGTAAAAGGTTCATGGTAATGTAATATTCTGTATTTGAGATCAGGTACAAAGAAGATATTTCTCTATAGAGTATATATATTTTTCTTAAAGGTTTACCAAAATATATTTATTTAAATGTACTGATATGCACCGATGAGAACATTTTGTATGTCTGAGGAAGAAGATGCAAGTTTTGTATAAATGGTATCTTCGGTGATATCGTTCACATGACAAATCAAGGTGTTGTGTATAAGGAAACTGGAAACAGCCTCAGGCACTATCCTTATTAAGGCTGGATAGCCAAAAGCATTTACTGAATAAAGCATTGTATACTGGAGAAGAATAGTGTGCCATGTTTTAATTTGGAGGGCTTGAATTAAAACTGTAATGACAAACAGTCACAGTCTGTAGATATGTAGAGTACAGACTGTAGGATCACATATAGGCTAAAATGTGTTTGACTTCAAAGAAATATGGCTAACTTACCATATCAAGTGGTTTCACAAACTAAGAAATTACATTTCAGCTGACTTAGGGATGAGGTAGATGACTGAATTTCCATACTGGGTGAACTATTCCCGTAAAATGTGTGAAGTCTGAAATTCTTACAGAATACACTTTTAGTCAAATTTAGTGAATACATCCTCACAGTGTGTGCACTGAAAAAAATGTCTGGCATTCATATACAGCAGTGTTTCTGTAAATGGGAAACAAACAGATCATGCTCATGCTTGTGCACAAAAAAACACTAAAGCTGGGCATTACTCATGAGAGTTTGACTGCAGGATGTTGGCTTATTCACATTTTAACACAACCCATAAGTCTTTGCCTGAGTTTTTTACAGTTTCATAATTGCTTTGTCAAAATCAATAAATAGTCACTGACACTGACAAGTCACATCAGCTGAACTGGGTTTACTGGGGTCCTGTAGTGGTATGGTCCAAAACTAAAGGAAATTGCTGAATTAACTGCAATAAACAGATCAAAAGAAAACTGAAATAATCATGATGATGATTTGCAAAAAGTCTGAATTCACTATTAAAATGCTTATTTTCTGAGTAACTGACAACTACACCGTGATGCTGATAGTGTAGAAAGTATGAATTCACTATTAGAATACTTTTTTTTTTCTTTGATGGATTTTCCCCCTTTATTTATTATTTTTTTAGACAGGACAACTGAGAGAGACAGAAAGGAGGGAGAGAGAGGGGACGACATGTGGTAAATTGCCCCAGGTGATACCCACTGAGCCACCTGCGCTCCAGAATACTTGTTCTCTGAATGGAGAATACATGCTTTGTCGGGTCTGCTCGAGAACAGTAGAGAATAAATAAATGAATAAAATATTTCATCACATCTTACCTGGCCCTTAATAATGTGCATGAAGCGTGACATCAGCTCTGGACACTCCAGGAGGAAGTGGAAGTGGTTGAAGATGATCTTTGGATTCCTGAAAAAGAGGAGGCAGAGAGGTGAAGAGAAAGAGAAATCACATGGCTAAGTGAGAGAACGAAGATAGAAAAGTGAAATAAATTCAAAGGAAAGGAGTTGCTAGATCAATAGGCAGTTTCTCGGTAGTGCATGAGGAGGTCGAAGTATGGCAGAGGGCCATATTGACTCACCTGGTTACAAAACACTTGAGCACTTCGTCATGCCTGCAGACAAACTCAATGAAGCGAGGGGACGTCATTCTGAGTGCAGAAAGAGAGGGGGCGAAAAGTGAGTAAGGTGCATTAAGGGAAAAAAAAAAGCAACAGACGGCAACAACATCTCTGCACTCCATCTGATCAATGCATCAATGATCGCTATCTGAAATGGCAAAAGCAAAAAGATGTTGGATCATAATTCAAGACATTATTTATTCAGAATGCCAAGAGAAAGCGGGGTGAAAGGAGCGAGAGCAACAACATTAACAGAAAAAAAGACAACTCATTTCAGCAGGCATGTCAATGACAGGCCTCTGTTGGCTGTCAATTAAGCATCTTTAATGATCTAATTATGTATGATTATGAACCTGGAGACGGGTTTAAACAAAGAGAGCAATCAGGAGGAAGGCAGGACTAGTCTCAGTGGGAGCTGATTACAGAGATTTTTCAGTCATCTGATTTTGACAGCAAAATATGCTTCTCTTTTAGGCAATAAAGCCATTTACACTCACTGTGTAACAGCAAACGTTTACCTGCACCTTATGTCATAACAGTGATGTGATCTGTCTTTTTAAGCTTCAAGTCTATTTTCCTCCATCCTGTTCATCAAACTACTGCATTTGAAAGCTGCTGCTTTCACTGTATGGGCAGTGTAGCCATGGATGTTAAGTGGGAATGGAGCTTATGAAATACTACATATTACACATGTAGCAGAGACAGAATCTAAGTAGAGCAGAAGTAATGGCAATAGTACCAGCAACAGAAGTAATGGCTATGGTAAAATAATGGTATTAGTGTCTGTGGTACTAGACTCAGTAGTTGTACAGCAACAATGGCGGTACCAGCTGTAGTGAGCTGTAGTGTGAGCAGGGTTTTGACACTGTATATTAGTAGGATGTCTGGAGGTCTCTGTGGAGAGTACAGCTCACTTAATGCTCTCTTTGTTGTGTTTCTCTGCATATAGATTAGATATGACAGCTGACAGATGAAAGCTGAGCACACACCCCTGTGGCATCTGACAGGAGCAGCACATGTAGAACGCTTGGATCACAGCACTAAGACGATTGGCTGTCATTGAGATGACGTCTTCCCCGTCTGCGTAAACCTCTGTTTCCATGACAATCTGAGGGTCAAGCAAGGAAGGGAGCTTTGGCGTGGAGACGGCGTGCTCGGCCTCGCACTGTTTGAGAAGCAGAGAGGCTATCTCGCTGCTGGACGAGGAGGACGACGGGTTTTTCCTGTTCCTGTCCAGCTCTGTGGAGATGAGCACCAGCCACTCGTCCAGGGAGTGCCACAGCAGCTCCAATGGCTGCAGAGAGACAGACAGGCGGGGAGAAGCACACAGGATCAACAGCATTGTGTCTTCAGGTTACACCATGCAGTCCAGTCTATTGATTGGATTGCCACATTACTTATGGGCATAGAGCTGTCAGAGCATACAGGAATGACTCTTAGCCACTTAGGGGAAAAACAAATAGAATATTCACAGTTCGCACACATCAGTTCAAATTCCTATGTTTTTTAAGCCTTGAAAATACAACATCATTAAAGCAGATGTCATGTAGGAGAACCAATAAAAATAAACAAAATGATCAAAGTTGTCATATGACATTTAATGTGTGTTGACTCATAATTAATTAATTAATTAATTAAATACCTCACTGAGTAATACACACGCACACACACACACACACACACAGTATTAAATAATCGTCTCCATCTTCATCTGCCTCACAAATGATGAGAATGGACTCCATTGGTTACAGGATATAAAGTCAGCATGATCTAGCTTCTGTCTTTTTTATGGCCTTTGTTTTTAAGAAAAAGGTGCTCATTCAAATTTCCAAACTCAATCCACTCTCTTCTAGTTCTAGCAGACTGTAACTTTAGTTTATGCATTCACACAGGCTGTGATTGTTTTCCAACTGTCCTTCCCACGTTTAGCAGCAACAACTATGTTGCGTTTAGTCTGATTTTTGCATTTAACTTCTTCATACTGATCTAATAGCATAGTTTGTTGCTCTGCTGCTCGCAGATTTCTGCATGTTTGTGATTGGTCCTATGCAGCACGAACTGTCCCTTTTATGTACATGCTCATAGCTACAAACACTATGCTGAATTTTGATTATCTGTTCCTTTTAGTTCCTAACAGCTATTCTTAATGCTTGGCAGAGTCAGAAGATCTGTCTCTGGAGCTTCTCCCCACTCTCTTCCCAATCAAGTAGTGTAATCGCAGCGGGGAGTGCAGAAAAGGGAACGTGTAACAGGAACTGCCAAAATCCACACAACAAAAGCTCCACAGAGCAAAAACTGGTGTATAGTCATCTGATTGGCTTTTGAGACCTAAATTGATATTGAGAGTTAAAGGAAAAGAAAGATTTTTTTTGCTACATACAACCATGCAATACATAATGACACAGGACATAGTGACCAATGTGTGCTGTTTTACAGTCTAAAAATGATAGTGCTCTCTGGTGGACAAACAAAGTAAAGTCTTCAATATTTCACTACTGAGATTTCCTATTCCTGTTCACTATGTGACAATTTACATGTATAAATCATTATTGTATTTATTTATTTTTGGAGCCAATGTGTGATGTTTATGCACATTTCTGAGTGTCATCCCTGTCTTCTTGTACACTGCTGACGCTCCCTATAGCGTCTAAGTATAGTATACCCATCTTCTAGCTAAAGCTAACAAAAAACAAATTGATTAGAGCTTGGCAGGGTAAATGATCTGTCCAGCAGTGAACAGGCAAGTACAGCATCACTGAAAATACATTTTCTGTTTAGCTGGATTCAATTTGGCATCATCTAATACTGATCCTTTGTTCTGCAATCCTTGTTTTTAAGGAACACTGAGTTTTTCAAACAATTGTTATTCAAGTCTTACATCTTTTTTCTACTTACTTCTCAACTGTCGTCACCTGTGGTTAATGATAATGATATAAAATATCATGTCAGTTTGTGTTATTTGACCTATCAAAGTGATCCACAGCAACAGTCAATCAAAAAACTGTGGAAGCAGAAGACAGCATACAAACTTTTTGCTCTTTTTTTACCTTGATATTTCTTGTTATCTAATATACAGATTACAATTTAATGTATATACAACTCCTACAAACCTTAAAGACTTGGCTGCGAGGTGTCTTGTTGCCGTTGTAGCCCATGTCGTTGCCATTGTTGGGTGATGAAGGCCCCAGGCGGAACACGTGGCAAAAAATACGAACAATTCTCAGCAGACTCTTCATCTGAGCATCAAAACTGCTGGACAGGCTGAGGAGGGGCAGAGGGGAGAGGAAGGGCTGTTAACACATCTGTATCACATCGCAGTCAACAATTAATCTGTCATTAAAAAACTACATCAAATGAAGCACAATGACATAGAAAAGACAGCTGCATGATATTGGAGGCATTCAAATTCAGTTTTATTTATTTAGGGCTTTACAGTCTGCACAGTTGTGACACACTCTGTCCGTGGACCGTCAAACCAGGTCATGATATTGAATTGTTTGTCATTTCTTATTGTTTGTTGTTTAGGTGAAGAGAAATTATTACTCTGATTGAACTAAAAACATCTTTGGTTGTCTGTTTCTACTCCGTGTGATTTATTATGGGGCAGAAACCTGCAAAAGAGAGAGCTGACCAGGAAACGTCACAGTGCAAATTGTGATGTTTCCTGGTCTTTCTTGTGTAACAGAATGCGCAATAAATGAACCTTGAACCTAGAATATACAGATGGGTGGCAAATTAAAGGAAAAACCTGAATCACCGACCTCTACAATGGCTCTGTTATGCTGTGAGGAGCATTTTCCTGGCATGGTTTTGGTCTCCCCTGTGAGCATCACTCCAAATCTATACAAAGGAGCAGCTGTTCTGGAGGCACGTGATGGACCAAAACCATCCTAACATACTTTATCATTGTTTTTCCTTAAATCTGTCACCCATTTATATAAATCACCTTACATGCAGACATATGAAATATAAATGATTATACCTGAGAAGCTTGTGTCCATTGGTGGTAGCCACTTCAGCAAGACTGGTCAAGATCCTCTGGTAATGAAGGTCACTCTGCTGAGAGACATGCTCCAGAACCTGCCTGAGCTACATGCATGTACACACGTCAACAGAAGTGTACACAGGCTTAACAATGAATGTACATACAAGCTACTCATACCATGTTCTCTTTAATATCATCATTTTGTGTCATCTGGATCAGGGTCTGGAACAGTCTGTTGTGATGCTGAATGAGAATTTCACAGGTTTCCCCATATCCTCCCTGAACAGACACAGGAGGAGACAGTCATTACAGGATCTCAGCATAAACTGAACACCACAGAAAGATGAAAATGTGCAGTCTAAAGTTCATGAAAGGTTGAAAGGAGGACAACAAAACCTCACCTGCACACAGAGATCAAGAGGAGTGATTCCATTCTTGTCAGCGAGGTATTTGGCACCTCGAGAGAGCAGGATCTGTGCTGTGTCTCTCTGCCCATGGCTGCAGGATAGCACAAGACAAGTCTCATTACAACTGCAGTAATGGACTGTCTACTACTGCCACTCAGACATGCAATACGATAAATGAGTACTTTAAAATATGCAGACTACACCCCTCCAGTCCAACTGATCTGGACATTTGTGTTCCAGCATGCTGCTCTTCTAGGTAATGTCTAGATTACTTCAGGACTACAGATCATAATACCTCACCTGCATGCAAAGTAAAGAGGCGTGGCTCCAGAGACGTTTGGCCGGTTGATGTCTGCTCCACTGTCCAGAAGACACAGCACTGTCTGAGCAGACACAACACACATTCATATGGTAAATATCACTGCCATACCGGAGAACAAGAAAAAGACACAACAGTCAACAGCACTCAAGTACAATTTCATCTATAAAGCTCAGTGTAGGAAATTACAAAGGCTTCACAACATGTACAACCTTTGACTCTATTAGCTCCACATAGGTCAAGATAAATGACTATTAAGAAATAAAGAACAAAACTGCCAGCTATCATGGACAGTGCCTCGTATCCCCTCCATAAAACACTGTCCAAACCTAAGAGCAGACAGGAGGAAAAGACTCCTTTTGTGTGCCATTCCTTTAATTTTTCAATTAAAGAAATACTTTCAAACTGGCTCACCGTTTTGTGCCCGTTCTGACAAGCTACATGTAGAGCTGTCTGTCCCATGGCATCTTCCACGTCCACATTGGACACATGCTGGACCAGATCATGGAGGAGCTCTGTCCGCCCATTCACTGCCAGCCAGTGGATCTACAACAGAGTTTCACATGGACAGTCACTACCTAACTCCAGTCATTAATAAAACACACACATCAAAATAACCATTACTTGACTGTCAGTGATGATTACAATGATTAGAAGACATTCAACGTAACATGAACCACAACCAGTCCACTCACAGCAGTCAGTCCCTCATTGTTGCAGATGTTGACATCAGCATTATATTCCAAAAGTTTGCCCATACACTTCTTCTGCCTGAGGGAAGAGTAGAGGGAAGGGTTTAGTCTCAGTAGCATAATCACACACAAATACACAACGCTATTGACTACAGAAAACTGCATCCACAAGTCCAACAACAAAAAAAAGCATGTTAGTCAGCTGCTAATAGTTCTTAACATGAACAGTCAAAATAAGCATCAGAAAAACAAGAAAGATGTCCTCTTGTCTTGTGGATGGTTAAAATGTTTCCATTAGCCTGGAGCAGTTTGCTAATATTTATTTTTGTCTGACCAGCCACTGGCTGGGAAATCTCAGATTACAGAACATGTAGCATTAGCTTGTGTCCACACATCAATAATACCACATCGGCTAGAGGTTCCTGCTAATATTTCTACACTATTCCACTGATACCAGGTATAACATATATATTTAGATTAATCTGACACGTGCTAGACCTTAAGATTCACAGAGTGTGTTTTGATGAGACACTGAACGTAAACATCATTTTTGTGTGGTTAAAAGAAGCCCACACAGTAGGGGTGGAAATCGTCAATCATCTCACAGTTCACTTCTATTACAATTCAGTGCATCATATTGCACTTCGCTGCATCTCATTTTCAGTTTTCTATACATGGTATATTTATAGTGTGCACAAACATCTGCTTTTAAAAAAGCCAGCGGTTTCTTTTGCAGCTACTCTGCCATCTTCACAGCCTGTAATGGAAACACAGTAGAGCCAAACTCCAGAAATGACTGTTTGAAACAGTTGAAAAAAAACTGCACTGATAATTGATTATTATTATCATTATCACTATTACATTGATCATCACAATGCATGAAAGAATCCATTAATTCCCCCAACCTTACTGCATAAGGTATCAGACGTTAAAGGTGATATGTCACTTAGACTTGTGTTGATTAAGTGGGTCCTCACTCACTGACCACTGGCTCAACACAGCACCAACAGCTGCACAGAGATTAAATGTAATATGAAGCTGGTACCCATTCCTAGCAGCAAGGTGCAGAGGGGTGCAGCCTGAGATGTCCTGGTAGTTTGGGTTGGCTCCTCTTTTCAGCAGCAGAACCAGACACTCCACTGAGCCACAGCTGAGAGCACAGAGAGCACAGAGCAGGAGACATGGTTGGTGCTGCATGCACACACAATAAGCTCTGCTCAATCTGTGCAAAAACAAGGTGGAATATATCTTACTTGGCAGCTATGTGAAGCAGACTTCTCTTCACTCGTCCAAAGGCATAGTTCACATCAAATTTGGAGTTGAGCAGCAGCTCTGAAACTGACCTTTTAGAGACAAGATGGGACAAATAAAGCATTTCTTCTGGAGACAACACACATTCACTGTACCTCTGCAAGGGTAACAGATGTGCAGAAGACAGTAAAACATGATTATGTGGTATGTTCACCTGGCAAAAGCAGGTGAACATACCACATTCCATTTCTTCAACCTCAACTACTAAGATCACAATGTGTTTACCTGTGCTGGTCAGCCATGACCATTGGCATGAGAGTGTACACTGCAGTCTCATTATCTGTGGAGGAAGAAACACAAGAAGAAATTTGACATTGACATTTTAATAATCTTTAATCCTCAGTTCAACTTCTTACTTTACTAAGAGCCTCAAGCTCCAACTACCAGATGTTAATTTCATTTCATCGCCTCTCAAGCAAAAACACAAAACTCTGTGTTTCCAGCTTCTCAAATGTAAAGATTTGCAGCCTTTCTCTGCTCTATACCAAATGTGAATAACCACTGTGAGAAAATAATCATGAAATTACTTTACAGAATAATCATTATTTGCAGCCTGTTTGTACTCTGTTCCTATCCCTGAGGACTGTGCAGGATTCAGCAAAGTACTTTCATTCAGGACATTTGCAGCAGGTTCCAATGGAAAGTGTGATGAGAGAAGAACTCTACAGGGGCTAGTCTGAAAGGGGAGCAGGACTGTCTATACTGCAGTTCCAGCAAGCTGCCATTCCATGTAACTAAATATGCCATGTATGCACTTATTACTGCGCTTTTTTGCTGTGATGTTTTAAACATTTATTTTGAAAATCATGAACACATAAATGCATTATCTTTATATGCCACTTGACTGAAATATTCAGGAAGCAACTGAGTCATGCGGTGCTATATCAATAACACAATAATTTTTACTGTACAACATTTATTTGTTTCCCAGAACAGAACGGTCCCTGCACTTGTGTGTTTCACATGGATAGATAGATAGATAGATAGATAGATAGATAGATAGATAGATAGATAGATAGATAGATAGATAGTATCACATGTGTGTATCACATAGATACACACAATGGGCCTTCTCCACAGAAGACATTTTGACATGTGACTGTGGAAAAAAGGGAAAGGAATAAAAATGAACAATGGTTCCATGGACCTGCTACAGGGTCTTGATCCTGGTCAGGCTGGCTCACTGTCACACAATCATTACTGGGACACTTGAAAAGGATTAATGTTCTCAGTAACGCCTGTGCTTTTTCTACTGTGACAAGAGAAAACATGAGCTGAGGGTAAGGCGACTCCACACAATATACATTAGACTTGTGCCTGGACTTTACTAATGACCATACACATACCTCTTCCATTGTAAATGTCTGCATCTGTGACCTGACAGATGTATCTGAACCTGCTACTGCTATATGCTAGCTCTGATGCTCAGGGGACAGTGGGGGTGAGAAGAGGGGGAATAAAATGACTCATTATAAGACACCATTAAAGACATGGGCTTGTCATATTAAGAATAAAACTATTAAGTTTACATATTCCCAAACACCTAAAGGACATTGTGCAGGTGTGTTTTTTTTCATAGACACTTTCTGGAAAGGCTCAGTGAGTGACAGTGAGAAAGTATTACATTAGTTATTCCATCAGTTATCTAAAGGAGAACACATGCAGTGGGTTTGACATTATCTCCACCTCCAGCAGAGTCAGAAAGCACTGACACTTCCTTTGTATCTGCTGCTGTCTGTAGTTCTGGAACAAGCAGTGTGAGGCCCAACTGTGTCTGTGGAATTCAGTCATGATGTCACACGTACCCAGCAAAAGGGGGGGATAACGTCATTGTTTATCTGACAGTGACGGAGCCCGTGAGCAGGGTTTTGTGACATCACAGTGGCTGTTGAGCTAAAGCCCGTGCGGTCAGCGGTCATTACCTTCCGGTAGTTCCACGGTCCTGGCCCGGCGCAGGGAGCGGGTCAGCCGGTTGAGCTGAACGTTGAGCTGCTCCATCGCCCGTTCCATCATAGGTGAGCGGTCCACCGGGCGAACCGAGCGAACCGAGCCTCACCCGTCAGGTCTACTGCTTTCTAATGGGGGCGTGCTGTTCCTGCGCGTCGTCCATGGGCGCTGGCCGAAGCGTTTCTCTGACAGACAGACAGACACACAGGCGGACACACTGACTCACGGCTCACTCTCTCTCACACTGCCCAGCCTCTCATACTTCCTGTCGCGACGGCATTCAAACGGGATGCTGCTGCTTCTTCTTCTCTTTGTTTTTTACAGGTGGCCGGCAGCCTGTCAGTGGAGCTCATTACCGCCACCGCGCGCCTCGGAGCGTCTCAGCGTTCACTTCCTGTTCCTACTCTGTGGGATGTAGTGATGGGGATTCCGGTTCCTCTTAGAGAACCGGGGCTTTTGGCTCGGCTCACTGAAAAGAGCCGACTCTTTCGGCTCCCAAACAGCTATTCAGAATAATAAATAGTAAAATTATGCGCAAAATTAATAACTGTTTTTTTATCTATATGTTATTATTATTGTTATTATATTGTTCATTATCTATACCTGCTTATCCTGACACAGGGTCACCATTCACCAGTCAGTTACAGGGCTGACATAGAAAGACAAACCACTCTCACTCACATTCACACCAAGGGGCAATTTAGACTCTCCAATTAACCTGCATGTCTTTGGATTGTGGGAGGAAGCTGGAGAACCCAGAAAGAACCACACAGACACATGGAGAACATGCAAACTCCACACAGAAGGGCCCGTCAGCAACAGCGTTAACCACTACACCACTGAATGAATGAATGAATATATGTTTATTATATAGATGTGCCTATATAGCATATATAGATTTATTTACTCTACAGAGTGCTACAAAAATAAATAAGATACAAAAAAACTTTAACAATTTACAGTTGAACTTTTAACAATTTTAGACTTATTGCTTTTTTCTACTAAACAAATTTGAAGTGAAACAACACAGAATCACTGGTTCAATTTGCAGACTCAACACTCTGCCTTTGTATTGAAATGGGTAGAACTGAAATGGGTCCAGATTTTACTCCTTTTCCTGTTGTCACTTATTTTCTTAACAT
Organism: Amniataba percoides; assembly: GCA_037176925.1. Classification (NCBI taxonomy): domain Eukaryota; kingdom Metazoa; phylum Chordata; class Actinopteri; order Centrarchiformes; family Terapontidae; genus Amniataba; species Amniataba percoides. The sequence goes on from JBAJHX010000036.1 coordinate 25,080,991, forward strand.
TCATCTTGTCTCTCCTAGCGGCCCCTTTCTCTCTCGTCTCCCTGACTCCCTCCGTGCTGTTCTCTTGTGTGTGTGTGTGTGTGTGTGTGTGTGTGTGTAACTGCAGCCCTGCAATAATCTCAGCCTACCTCAGGTCTCCTTCCATCCTTTGCCTTTTCTGTTCATATTCATCACACAACCTGACAACACTCACTTTCACCTGTTAGACACACCCCTGTTATATTGAGTGTGTTCTGTAAAGTAGGAGTGTTCGTTTGCTGAAAACCACGTCTTCTTTTCTTCACCTACCCATGTTTCTATTTCATTATTGAACTACACTCACAATCACAATACTCTATGGCTTTTCTCCAGACTGTTCATTTAATCTCTGACTTCCTTCATGGAACTTCTTCTGAAACACCTATCTGCCTTTCTGCAGAGCTTGTTTTACCAACTGACTCATTGCCCTTCAAACCGACATGTGCATGGACCCACATAAAGGGAACTGTAATGCCTTGATCAATTAGTCTGGAATGTAATGCTTTGAATAAAATATCTTGAAGAGGCTCTGTGAAACAGAGTGGGAGCAGACTGAAGGGTTTATGTTGTTCCACCTTCTGCAGAGCCAGCTAATTATAATCCCAAATAGTTTGATGTGTGCTTTATTTTATCAAGTTCTCTTTCTGGTGAAAAGCAGCTGCAGTTGTCTGATGTCTGAACCTGTATATACTGACAAGCTGTTAACAGACATTACAATGTGTGCTGGAGAGTGGGAACGGAGGGATAGAACTGAAATGCAGACAACACACAGCAGGATGACTTACTTATGAATTAGTGATAAGTATAGATAGGCAGAGAGGGAAAGTCTGAGGACGTCAGATGGATGGATGGGAAGTTGCAATGAAGAGGAGATGAAGGAGAGAAATCTGGGATGACTGACAGCTTTGTAATAGTGTCATTATGATTACTATTGAAAATGTAAAACAACCTTTTTCCTCATCTTTTCAGCACCACCAGTATCAGTATTTATCCAAATGTCACGACTTAATAGGGATGGGGAAGGGGCAGGGCCCAGCTAAAATGGAATGGATTGAAATGGATTGGCTAGAAGAGAGATGCTGACAGATGTAATGCCAAACCACAGTGGACCAGGAGTCACATCACTCTTGGCCATTTTTATTTAAGCAAGTGCTGAGGTAATTCAATGAATAATACAATTTGCATCGCATAGGCCCATGTCTGGGCAAAAGGAAGACATGAACACATTTTTGGTGAGGTAGAATTACTTCATCATCTTCAGAGTGAAAGGACAGCATAGGTGGAAATGAATCATGACATTAGTACTTGGAGAGAAATCAGTGGAGGGGGAGTAAACAGCGTATTATAGAAGTTGAATAAATTGTACAAGCAGGAGAATCATAGTGATGTGTCACCCAAATACACCACACATCTCATTTAGGTAACACATGTCATCTCATCTATCACATCAAGTAAGACCTGAGCAATATGCATTCATAGGTGTTATATTGTGTCACATAGACCATAATGAGCAAATCAGTTGAACAAAGGTTAATCATGGTTTTAATTAAGAGACAGAGAACCATACTAAAATCCAATATTTTGAATATGACATTAATATGTCATTCTTTGTTCTACCGAAGAACAGCTGATTATTACTGTCACCGTGTGTTTCATTGTATGTAGGCTCCTGTCTTATTTAGACTTTTGTCATGATCTTTATAGGTTCTAAAATGGATTGGACCACCATTTATGAGTGATTTATGTCCAATTATTATTATCAATGATAATCTTACTTATGTAATACATTCAAATCTATTTTTCAAAAAGCACTACCTATGCTGCCTTACCATACATGCACCTCTGCAAAAATGTAACTGGTGACACAGGACTGTAAGGTCTGTGTATGTCAGTTTGTCTGCTTTGCTCTGTTGGCATGTTTTGTACCAGCATATTTCCACTGAGTGAGGACAACATGAAGCCAGTGTTCCACCAAATCTGTGACTGGCAAAATCAGTGCCCACAGGGGCCACTGTTACACATTTACTGTGAGTGTGTTGTTCAAAAACGGTTTTAACGTAGCCCCTGTGAACAAAGGCAGATTGTTTCATCTAATGTTAGTTACATGGTCCCTCCACTTCACGCCTACTGCAAGTAGACTACTTCACCTGGAGGAGAGCAGGAGAAAGTCACTTTGTCTTACATCTCCTCACTGTTGGTCTTGTTTGATTCTATAGATCATTCTGAGGTATTGGCACTAAACCTCCATAGAGCAAGTTTAAGTAAAGATTATTTTCTTCAAACTGAAACCTGCATCAAACAAAATATGATCATGATTTGAGTGTAATATTTGATAGCTGGAGTAGTACAATGTTGCTTTGTTCACCTGAGGACCAGCCAAATTAAGTCATAGAATTGTTGAGCTATAATTGTGCAAGTTTCAACTAATCTACCAGTGGTTCATAGCACTTCTTATGCTCAATAATTCCACTGAAAATACTAGTTGAATATTTGTGCCTAAAGATTAAATTATAAGCCAAATCTAAAACTGACATCAGGTTAATAATTCATCACACTGAGCATCTCACTGTCTTATCTGGTAAGCAGACAATCACCACCAGTCTCTAATCTGGATCATGAATAAGTGAGTAGCTGTTACTATCGTCATACCTGTGCTAGAAATTACATCTGATGTAATCATATTCTATGCAATGTACAACTGTAAGAATAAAAAAAAAACTTAAGATTATAACAAAAACAAAACATATTCTGTATATGCCAATGGCTGAACAAACTAATTTCCTTTTACCTAAAACACTTATTGTGTCTGCTGGAACACTCACAAACATTTGTGCAAGAATCATCAGACAGAAAGCTTCAAAGATAAATCCTTTAATTCTTTAATACTTAATGTATTATAACAGTTGACTTGTTGCAATTCATGCACTTTGCCAGTTTTTAGATAAATTATTTATTTTAAAAAAAACAGGGCTGTAGATAGGATTTTTTTAATCATCAGTCCAAGTTCCCCAGAACTACACAGGTTGTGCCCCTGTAGTGATTAACCTGGACCCCCGGTGGCACCTCTAAAATGCTGTGGTAAAATGCAATTGTTCCATTGTTGTAGCATATCTTCCCCATTCATGTCAATAGGTTTCTTCCGCAAAAAAAAATCTGCTAAATGTCACTTCCAATGAGCGGAGTAAAAATACAAAATTGCATCTGTACCTGAGAGAGATAAAAAAGTAAAGTAAAGGCATCCTTTGCAAATAAAAAGTGTCTGTGTATCTGTGAATGGACAAGTCTCTAGAAAGGTAAGTCTTAAGTCCTCACAGCAAACAACAGAAAGAGCATGTGCAGGGATCCTGGTGTTTTGTTTTGTTTTTTTTTTTTCCTGGACACTCAAGCTGTTGCGTTAGTGTGCTTCTTACATGGAGTCAGCCAGACTCATTTGTCAGTTTATTTCCTGCCTACATTTATTTCCTGTCTGGTCATCTGTTGATGTGTTATTTGTAAGTGAGGTTAATGCGGAGGAGGTCTGCATGCTTGTTTGGTTTGTAGGCTGTGCTGCATGAAGAGCAATGAGCTCAGTGTAACCACAATACTACAGGCCTACAGGATGACTTTTAGCACACACAGATACGAGTGTGTAAGTCATCTGATTCATACTAGATGTAAACATGAAAATTTAGACCTGAGAGCATTTCTTTCATACATTCTTTTTAAACATTTATTTAGCACCGATCTGTACCTTTATCACAATATAAACTATTGCTGATGTATCGTGCTGAATATACTGTATATTTCTGGTTTAGAGTAAAAAAATACATAGGAAATACATGAAAGCAGTGTATGAATGATTTATGCACTCTTTTTATGTTAAATGTTGTCTAAAAGTTTTTTTTAAATTATGTTACTTTAAAACAGTACTGTGTATTCGCATTTGTTACCATTGTTAGTAAAATTATACATGGCTTTTCCTTATACTTTATGACTTGTCTGACTTTACCAGTGGTAAAATCAGCTCTTTGTTTCAGAGATTTCTGTCAGTAAGACAAAAATGGACAGTAATAAAAGGCCAGGAGTAGTAGTGTCTAAGCATCATAGTGTTATATATCATTATATCATGTGCTATGAGGAGGTTCTACCACTGGCAGTTCTGCAAGTACCATTCTTCAAGTCAAACTTGCACATACAATAGACTTAGAGTTAAATACCTAGAGTGATGAGTATGAAACAGTCTCATCACAGCTTGTCTGTTCCTTAAATGTCTGTGTTTCATTCCCCAGAAAATGACAAAAAAGACCACATGCCCCTCCTCTAGCTCATCTCTATCCCATGCTCTATGTCCATGACGGGTCTCTTCTCTGGCGTGAGGTCCCTGTCTGCCCTCTCCACATAACGCTGCAGGGTGCTGTAATACTGCTCACTCCTGGAAAAGGTGTAGAGAGCAGAGATCTCCTCCCATGCCTTGTGGTTGGGGAAAGGGAATGGTTCAGGGTCCTTGTTCTCAAAGAAGCTCTTCAGGTTTCTCTCAGCCAGTTTGGTGCTGTATTCCATAGCGAACGCATCAAAGCGCTCCTTCTCTCTCTCCACGTAGCGTTTCCAGAATGTAAGCTGCAGAAAGCTGACTTTGGAGCGACAGTTTTTGTAGCAAGTGCCCAGGAGGCCTATGGCGGCAGCAATGATGATGACAAACCAGCCCAGTATCTGCAGACAGACAGCAATGCTGTGAACTGATGCTCAATATCATGAAATTCAACTAGGCTATACATATATTCAATACATACAGTTTCACTGTAACTTTTCCCATTCTGAAAAGGCTGAAGGTCATACTTTCACATTCAAGTGGCCATTTTTAAAATAATCATTCTAAAAAACAGTTATCACAGTCAGTCACATCACCTTTCTCTACTGAACAAATCTTTGTTTGCATTTTTGTAGAGTTGGGGGACACAAGAGACAGATTAAAATAAGAATGCTGAAAATGTAGGCATCAGAGGCTGATTTATCCTGCTTTTAACTCCTCGCATGGCTCACTCTCCAAACACCATCTCCTACAGTTCCCAGAATCCAACAGGGTAGCATCTGTCATTAGACCCTCCCTGCCTGGTAAACAGCCTTATGCTCTGACCTGTATAAATTGTAGTCTCCAAACCCAAGCTAAGGTAACTCTTGTAACATTATCAGGGTTATTTTCTCAGACTTGACAAAGGTCCTCCTCATTGAATTGTATTGTATCCTCAGTGTTAGGTGGAAGGCTGATCTCTGATCTCTGGATGTTTATGCAGACCCAGGTGTATGTGTCTTACCTGTGACTGGGCCCTGAACATCAGCAGCAGCTCCATGCGCTCATCACTGGACAGTTTGGAGCGTTCACACGGCACTCTGGCCAGCTCCTCCCGACACGTCAACGTCTTGTTTTTGCAGAACATATCCACTACCAGGTTGTCATCGAGACCACTGACAGCACACTCATAAAATGTGCCGTTGAGCAGGGCCACGCAGAGCCACATTATAGGAGCCACACAAGCCCCGCTGAAGATGCTCATGAACACCCTCAGGCAGCCGAAGCAGTTCCCACGGGGGCAAAGCTTCATGGGATTGAGGCAGCAGCCGGTGTAAAGCCTCCACAACCTCGTGCTGAAGAACAGACCAAAGAACAGCAACACTGCAGCCGGGCCCAGCAGGAAGGTCAGCCCATAGGCGAAGTTCTGGTCGTGGTTGCATGGGCACTGAAAGGAGACCATGGAAAAGACGCGTTCCCCGCCTATAGTCAGGAGAGCCATGAAACTGTAACCAATGGTGGCTTTCTGGTTCATGAAGAAACGCAGGACAGTCTGGAAGTTATCCATGGTGTCAGTGGGGAGGTTTCAGACACGCTCCAAAAGAAACCAAAAGAAGTGGGAGACAACAAGAACGAGAGTAACAGATGAGTCTGTGTGCAGCCTGCAGTCATTTCCTGTCTGTTGTTCTGACACAAGACAAAACACATCAGCCAAGCCTGCCTGTGCCCCTCCCTGTAACCGGGTCTCTTCTCTTCAGGCTCCTCCTTCATCACTCTGACGCTCCCTCCCACCCGTATCTCTTTCATATCTGCTCCTTCTCTGAATGAAAGTCCCAGCTGCTGCTAAAAAGAAATGTAAAGGCCCACCAGTAAAAAGTTCCAACTTCACTTCGCTTCCTTAGATCTCTCTTTATATGCTTCACCTGCTTTCCCCCTGCAGCTCTGACTGTGCTGAGGCAGAGGCAAGACAAATCCTGCTGGTCCAGTTTTCCTAATTACCATTCCTGTGACATGATCAGGAATGCAGCCTGAAACAATTTCAAGCAAAAAAAACCCAATAAAAACAACAAATGGTGTCATTTCTATATGAGAGACAAGAAATACACACACACCACAAGTTGTGGGCCAACCAGTATGCCCTGCATAGAGCCACTGCACTGATGAGGCTAAAAAAACAGAAAGCTGACACCTGAAAGTGTACCTATGTATACAAAAAAAGATAGTTTGTATGTAAGTCTTACTAAAAAGACACCAAAGTCCAGCATGTCAAACAGCTTTTGAATGAAAAAACAACATGACAGGAAGAACACCAGTGAATCATCTGAACATTAACAACAGCATCACTGAGATGGAGTGCAAAGATTGAGTTTATCACACATTTTGTGCACATTTCTGTGTTACATGTCCATGTACCATGTCTTTGTTTTATTGGTATGTGATGGCCTGCCAACATTTTGAACTGAATAATCATTTAAATGGATATGAACCTTATTTGCTTACTCCCGTGGTTACTTTTCCAACACCACAAATGTTTTCCATTCATCATTAGTCATTTGTGTTGGGGGGAGGGGGGGGGGGGGGGCTTGGTAGCCCAGAACAGTTCAACCACACAGCACTGTACCCAGATGAAAATAAAGGTCCTTATCTTTTGAAATAGATTTTTCATTCCTGTACTGTTGTTTGTGCGTTAAACTCACACCCACTCATACTGGGTATTACTTTTGGCCACGTTTCTTCTCTGTACATTTGACATTACACTTCACATCTGTGCAATGTGAACACAACATGTGTATTTCTGTATAATGATGTGCTTGAATATTATTTCTGGCCTACATGACTCAAGTGACGTTTTGATAAAGTCACTGTTTTACACATTCATAACACGCTCATTTTGTTTTTTAGTTGCAAGGGCTGGGGGGAAGTGAATGAGAAGAAGTGGAACTTCTGACACACGCTCAGATTGAGCTGAAATGTGTCATCTTTACCATTCGACAACTTCCTGTGCACTGCCATCAGAATACACACACACACACACACACACACACACAGCATATGCTATGAAATCAATGTATTTATTTCAACATATAACACCCTGGACACTGTCGGTGTAAAAAGGGAAACTGATGACTTTGATGATGGGGTTAGTACCAGCAGATAACGATATGGGTGCAGAATATTTTACAGCTTCCTGTATAATATACTCAGTGTTTTAGTGAGTGGAGTAGTCACTCTTGCTGAGGCAGTGAAACCACTGAGAGGATGTTATCACTTCCCACTCCTACCTCAACAGTTTCTTTCTATCTCTAAAAAGAGTGCATACTCTCATTTTGTATGTTCCCAGGACATCAGTGAGCCAGTGAGATTGAGAATTTTGGTTTTCTGTATTTCCTGACAACTTGTCCAGACATTCCCCTCAGGATGAAGTGCAATAATGTGATCTCTTCCCTTTATCACATAGCACCATCAGAAGTTCGGCTTGCCTAATATTAAAATCATAAAGAGCACCCTAATACACCAGAATTGAACTTCTCACCTTAATAAACATCAGCTCTCAGGGAAGGCAACAGTTTTATTATTCTCACTCCCCAGATAGTCACATTTTACCACACATTCACTACTGTCTGTGTGGAGTATCAACAACAGTTTAAATCAAAGATAAGAAAACAGAAGAGCAAAGACGAAAACAAAGACAATGTGGAAGGGACCTGGAACTTAGTCATAGGAATTTTTCCTGATCAAATTCAAATTCAAATTCAAATTTTATTTATTTAAAGCCCAAAATCACAAACATTGTTTGCCTCGGAGGGCTTTA
>JBAJHX010000036.1:25089591-25099681 GCA_037176925.1 Amniataba percoides
CGCAAGTGGTAAAAAGCAGATCTTGAGATATGCTTAATATGAGTCTCAAAGGACAAATCCTGATCAAATAAAACACATCTTCTTGATGTGTTTTGATCTTGTATCTTGATCTTACTGACTGCCACTTTAACTTGTGGTTGAGAATAGAATCAGAATTTCTGTCTCAAAGAGCAGTTGTATGGCAAACCTGACTGCTCAACTTGATGCTTTAGATTCTCCTTTAAAAGCTAGATCTTTGGTAGCCACTGAGGAGGGACTTTCATATGTCACTGTCCCCTGGCTCTTTGGATGAACAGTCAGACCTGGACTGTGTGCAGTTCACTGTTGTTATCAGTGTCATCAATCAGTGTCGTCAACACAGACAATCCTTTGGCGATGAGTCCCCTCACAGTGCCACAGTGCCATCATCTACAAAATGAAGAACTGCAGGGTTGTCGTCAGCAGCCTCGCTCGACTTGATTGAAACCATCCTCATCATCCCGTCGGTCTCCTGGCAGTTCTCCACATACCGGTGCAAAGTGCTATAGTAGTGGTCTTTGGTGCTGAACTTGTAGAGGGAGGAGATCTTCTCCCAGGCCTTGTTGGAAGGGGTGGTGATATTTTCAGGTGCCGTCTGGTTGAAGAAACTCTTCAGGTTCCTCTCAGCGAGGTCTTTCGCATGCTTAGTAGAGTACAGGTCAATCATGTTGCCCTCCTCCTGAGCATAGGCCTTCCAGAATTTGAGCTGCAGGTAGCTGACGGGGGAGGTGCAGCGAGCCACGCATGTTAGCAGAAGGTTGGACAACATGACGGAGGCGATGAGCAGCCAACCCAGAATCTGTGGTCACCAGTAACACATGATATGGATTTATAATCAGGTATCGGAGGTGTTCATCAGTTTATACACTTAAATGCATGGAGAACACTTTATGCAACATTGCATGTGAAAGTTGTCAACACCAACACAATGAAGCAACAAAAACTGTGTATACTGTACTGTAAGGATTTGTCAGTGTGTAAGCGTGTAAGCATGTCAGTGCTCTGTGTGAAGATGACTACACTGGGAATCTTTCAGGTCTGAATCTGGAACATGAGTTTTGTTCCAGAGTCAGACCTGGAACAATACTAAAAGAAAAGGGACAGACTGTGAAGGCAATCATGGTGTAAATGGCAGAAAACTCATCTACATAATAACAAATGAAAGCTTGTCAGTGTGAAGGTGAAAACTAAACTGAATCTGAACTCTCTGAACAAAAGGACATAAGTGAAATGTGCATCACCTCTGTCACTGCACACCATCACAATACTGTTTTACATTACATCAGCAGTTAGGCTCTATATTTACCTTCACATGAAGCTGTTTTCAAAATGTAACTTAATCAATGCCACAAGTGTGGCTGTGGTTGTACCCAAGTGATAGTCAACCTTTTAGTTATTTCACTTCACTGTCAGACATTTGTCTTACATCCACAGGTGTGCACTTAACTAAATATTTATTACAGAACTATGCAACAGCCACGATGTTGTGCTATAACACAGTCTCTATATACTGTTTCATTTTCCTTTGCTGTCATTCAGCTACATAACCATGGGAGAGTTGTTTTTCTTGACACAGGAACCACTAGAAGTTCAGAGTGATCACAGTGTGGTATTCTCACGATCACAGGCACATACACACTCTGCGCAGCGCTTGAACTGTCTTCTTGAGTGTTGTCTCATGATTATTAAGTTGCTCCTGTGAGAGGAGCAGAGTACTGACCTGAGACTGCGCCCTGAGGGTGCGCAGGACCTCGTCCCAGTCCCCGCTGCCCTTCTTACAGGGGAACAGGTGCAGCTCCCGCTCACAGCGGCCCGGCTCCGCGCTCTCTGCGCACACACGCTTGCTGAGGGCGCTCACGTTGCTCCCGGTCATCGCACACTCGTAGTAGTTCCCGTTCAGCAGGGCCACCGCGATCCAGCTGCAGGGGGCCACCAGCGCCGTGCTGCTGATCTGGAGCAGGACGGTCGCGGCCGCGCAGAGCCGCCTGCGGCCGCACAGCTCGGCCCAGCACGGCTCGGCCCCGCACGGCCCGGCCCCGCACAGCCCCGTCAGCAGCTTCCACGTCCTCTTGCTGAGGATGTACCCGAGCAGCAGCAGGGCCAGGGCGGGCACCAGCAGGAACACCATGCCGTACAGGAAGCTGAGCCGGTCGCAGGGACACCTGAACACCACGTTGGAGAAGAGCTGCTCGCCCCCGGCTGTGAGCAGGGCGACCCCCCCGAAGCACAGGTTGCTCTGTTTGTTGGCGATGTTCAGGACCGTCTTAAACTTCTCCATCTCTGGCTGCTGCGTGAGAGAGTGACTCTTTTCTCAGCGTCCCACTTTCACTTCCACCTTCTTTATGTGCCCCCGTCTGTCGTCACACTGAGCCTCAGCACCCACAGGTGTCTGTCTCATGGTTTATTGATGTCTGGACAGTTACAGGGAGCAGCAGCTGGCACGAGGACCACGTCTTAACTGAGAACTGCTGTAAAACTGTTTGTGAGTGTCCACAGTGAAATGACTCAACGAGCAGACAGTTTCAGCTGTTCATCACAGCACAAAGAAAAACTTATTCTGTTTATCAAAATCACGTCCGCACATTTATAAACACAACAGTGTTAATAAATGTGTCTATTATTTAACAGAGGTCACGTTCAACTGTGAGTGAAGTGGAAGTAAAGGATCAGTGTAGAGGTTTCTCTGTGTGGATGTTGGAGAGGAGCTGGTCTCCTCCACGAGCCGGGCTGAGCTGAGCAGCCTGTGCCGGCAGGGGGCGCTGCTGCGTCACCACGCGGCGGCTGCGAACCAACGTTAAACAGCGAAGAAGAGTCGGTTGGAGCGGACAGATTTGTGCTAACTGTCGTCTGTGAGAAACATTCACTGGATATTAAGTATTCACGAAGAAGTGTGACGTTTCTTCCGCCGCAGAAGGGAATTGAGTCTAATCTAATCTGAAGTACAAGTAGAGGATCTCTAATTGCTCTCTAAAAGCCCGCAGACATGGCAGAAAACACAGGTGAGTGTGTCGGCTAGCACTAGCCGGGGAGCTAGTTTTGGTCAGTTTGGTGTAGCTTCAGCTCCAGGAGCAGATGCACTTTTACTAGATTGAGAAATGAAGAACTACTGAAGTAGTTTGGAGAGACTCGCTCGTGTAGCGCTCAGTCGGCCAGTAGCTCTCTACTTTTCATTCTAAACATCCGCCTGAACCTGCAGGACGGCTGCTCATGTTGGTGTTAGCTTAGCCGGGATGTATGATGCCTGAAGAGTTTAGGCGAAACTTCATTAGCTGATGTCACAATTAAGTGTTGTCTTAACCGGTGAAACAGTACCGACCCAAACATGAAGGTAGACCTCCACAGTTAACGTCGTCTGTGTGTCTCGGTAACGTTGGCGTGTGACGTCAGTCCACAAGCCGTGACAGTGTGCAGCCGCACGCGCTCAGTCAGTCTGTGTTCAGACGGATCAGCTGTGTCCTGAGCAGCAGATGGGCCTTTGGTGGTTTATGGTGATGATGTGATGTATGAATGGGTTGTGTCCGAAAGTATTTTAAATCATCCGCCAGCTGTGACGTCAGAAACACTTGAGGTCACTTCATCAAGACCACCGACATCTGCGCGTTAACGCGAGAGTCTAACCAGCTGTGAGGAGTGTGGGACCACACGACCTGAGCTGCTCTGTGTAATAACTTGTTGTTGAGAGAGCTCAGAGGAGAATCAGCAGCAGCTCACATCACCAGGCTCTTGAACAGCTACAGCAGCAGAGGACCACACAGGTCACCCTCGGGTCAGCTCAGAGCAGGAGGCCGAGGACACGGTGGACACCGACACCAAAACTGGACTGTAGAAGATTGGAAAGATGTCACCTGCTCTGGCAAATGTTAATTTCTGCTGCCACATGCAGATAGTACAGCAAGCATTGGATGAAACTGAGGATCCATCCTGCCTTGTTTGTGTGGTTCAGGCTGGTAGAGGTCTGGTGGTGTGAGCACACACTGGGCCATTTAACACCAAATAATTCATGGCATTGGCCACTCATACACAGATATTACAGGTAAGCATCCTCACTGTGAAAAGCATGGTAAAATTTGTGACAGTCGACACACTCGGATCTTCCTACAGTCTATAGATTGATCACAAAGGTTAGTTTTTTAAACACCGCAGCCTACCTCACTTTTGATGGTAGCCTTTATGGCCTCAGCCTACAGATCTTATACTTGGTACTTCCTGCAGGGTGATGTACCATATCACAAAGCACACATCATTTCAGGCTGCTTCAGTCATCATGACAGTGTGTTTGGTGGACTCTAATAGCCTCTGCACTCTGATCATTTGGCTGGTAAATGTGGGTCCTACCCAGTATTAAAAAGACTTATCTCAAAAATGGCCACTGAGTGTGACTTTGGTCAGCACAGGATGTGAACATTGCTCTTCCCATTATGTTTTTAGTATTGGTTGGAGACCACAGTTACATGAGTTTGACTTGTTTCTCTCTTTTCATTTTGATCAGAACCAAATGAGACGAAGCATGACAGCTCTTCATCCCCTGGAATGACAGACCAAGAGAAAGAAGTGGCAGTCAGTGCATATGAAGCTTTTGTGGTAAATCATTTCTTTTTTTTTTCTAAGATGCTAAGTTTTGAATGTTCTGTACTATGAGGTGGACTAACACATTCTTGGTTTTACCCTTTTCATGGGAGTTGTTGACACCTATAGAAAATCTAGAGTAACACCGGACTGATTATTTGTTTACAATCTGTCTCTGATTTTGTTTTATTACTAATTATCCACATTTTTAGGTTGCTGTTCTCTGTACACACAAGGTGGACAGCATGTCTGTTCTATATGGGATTTCTCTGCTGTAGAACTTCCTGAGCCTTTGTCCATTTTTTTCTCCCTATTAAAGGCTTTTTTTTATTTTTAAGGTATTTGACTCAAGTGTGCAAAGACAGGGTGCCACATGCTTTGCACATTGTAAAGCTCACTGAGGCAGATTTGGGATATTAGGCTATATGAATAAACCTGACTTGACTAATTCTTTCAAAACTACTTAAATACTCTTGTATTGACTGACATATTCCTTCAGCTATTGTGCAGTGTGTGTACATGACAGACGTATAACTCAGCTCGTCACACTAACACATTATTGTGTCTGATATGAGCATGGTATCAAATAGACAGGAAGCTGCTCACAGATTTGTTTGAGAATAATCAGAATAAGCCATGGCAGTACTTTTTCAGTAAAACGTATTTAAGCCTTCAGGTCTCTTGAGCCCGTTCATGGATGCTTACAAGTACTTAAAAGATGACAGGGCTCTTACATGCCCATTCATTGGATGCAAGTATGTGTAACGTTTTATCATGAACATGGGATCAAACGATGTGTTGCAAATGGCAGGTTGCATTTTGCAAATTTAGTGAAACAGGCCCCTTTGTTTTCCCAGGCTGGAAAGTATGACAAGTCTCTCAAACACCTTGAAGCCCTGCAAGAGCTCAACAAGGAGGACTACAAGATTGCCATGAACAAAGCAGTTGTAGAGTTTTACACAAGTGGTCAGACCACCACAGGGACTCTTAAGCAGACTCTAATGACAATGAAGAACCAGGTAACTGCTGAAAAGTGGGTCATATTTTCACACACTTTCAGTGAAAGTTCTACACAAACACAGCACTTAGCTTGGTATGTCTTGGATTACATCAAACATCCCGTATTTAACTTTCAGGTTCACGCATCAGCAGAGGACGTTGATGGGTTGGATGACGTTGAAAATAGCATGCTTTATTATAATCAAGCCATCATCCACTACCACATGAGACAGTACTCAGAAGCCATCGCCCTCGGAGAGAGGCTCTATCAGTTTCTGGAACCATTTGGTATGTTGGTGCTTTACTTTAAGACTATTGTTTAATGATGTTATTAATTAGATAATCAATTACTTGATCAGCAGACTGGTGGGTCACTGGTGGGCATACGCTTATCTGTGTATGTAAATACCTTCCAGGTTTTGTGGCTCACTCAACATTGTTTTGAAGACACAAGTCTTGCCCTGATGATGTGTGGTGGGCATGTTTTGTTACTTTTGACATCTCATGGAATGAGAGATCAGTAAATCAGTCATCTGATGCATGGAGTAACTGTAGATGAGAAGAATGAGTGTTTAAGCTCTCTTCACACCACACCCCCTAGTGTTATTAGGAAATGTTTGATAATGGATAGATAGATTAACATGAAGAAAAACAATGTTTGAATATCATATATATAATAGAAGGAATCAGCAATGTAGATCAGAGACTTAAAATCTAAACTTTTAATTAAATTAAATTTAGACTTAAGTTACTAAATTAAGACCTGACCTGATAAACACGGGATGTAAAAGCAGCTAACTTACAAAGCTTTTTCAGCTATGTGATGGTTGTTCAAATGTGTAAAGAGCAGACTTTGGGAAATGTGTTCATGTTTTTGGAAGAAGTAACAGCAACATTATTAATACAGAGGAGAGCTCATTTGTCTTGACTGCAGTCCTGGTTCTTTACAGGGGTCAGATCACAGTATTCCAGTTACTGTGACAGCCATATATTGATATTCTGCAAGGGCACATATGTCATTGAACGTTGCTGGTAGTCATTGTGGTATTTGTCCTAGAAGAGAAGTTTGCTCAGGCCGTGTGCTTCCTGCTGGTGGATCTCTACCTGCTCACCTTCCAGCCAGAGAAGGCCCTCCATCTGCTGGCAGTGCTGGACAAACTGTCTGTACAAGGAAGCAACAAAAATGGGAAAGGAGAGGTACCTCACTGCACCACTTTATCATTCAAATAAAATGACAGTTTTACAAAACCTACTCTCTTTGTTATACAGTATATTTCCATAACCGTACTGCTGAGACATGTGGCTGCACTACATCACTAAGTCCACTTGAAGGTGAAATGATTGTGGTTAATGGATCACACGGGATCTGTTTCACCCAAGTGAACTTAGCTACTTCTTAAATTTATTTGCCACCAGAGTTCACTTTTCTGTGGTCACAGCTATGGAAGATCACATTTAAAAAGCAGTATTTAGACTTTAAACTTGATAATAATACAAAAATATCACTGTAAAGTTTCTGTTCCACGTACTTGCTGCCACAGAAATACTTTGCATAAATCCATGGTCAGTGAAGCCTTTAGACCACACCTAGAATAAGTGTCACTACAACTAGGAAAATTGCAGATATTCATGTAGTTTTGTCAGTGACCTCTAACTAAATATGTTTACTATCATGAAATAAGCCAGATCAAGGAGATTTAAACGCATCATATGTTAAGCATGTGTTATTCCAATTATGTCACAGTTAATTGTCACGGTCTGTGCTTGATTCCAGAGCAACAGTTCAAACAAAGACGGAGCAAACCAGAAGGCAGAGTTCACAGCCATGATCGAGGCAGCCAAGTCCAAGATGCACCAGGCAAGAACTCAGATTTGAGCATCCATTCCCCGTTTGAGTCTCCACCCTGCTGACTGTAATCAACTGTTGTTTCTTCTACAGTACAAAGTGAGAGCATACATTCAGATGAAATCCTCCAAGGCCTGTAAAAGGGAGATCAAATCAGTGATGAACACGGCAGGCAACGTGAGTCTCAGTGCTTACTACTTTGTTTAGTAAAGAGGGGGCAAAGGAACACAACATGTGATGTCATTTTGTTTGGAAGACATTGCCCACCTCCAAATTTCTGTAACTAGGTGATCATTGTGTGTGTGTGTGTGTGCAGGGCATTCAGTCAGGATTCAGGAGAGAAAACACCAATGAAGAATTTAGCTAAAATTATTAAAAAGTGCAGTTGAACAATTTCCAGCAGCAGTTCCTTTTGGGTCAGATGTACTGAGCTGGTTTTAACCAAAATGTAGTTTCAAGGTATGATTGTCACTTTAAACTGTATTTTCGCTGTCATCTTTATTTCAAACTACACAGTTGAGCTCTCAGGCCAGACTTATATCATGATCACAATGTCATATGCCACAAGGACACTCCTGTTTCACTTTCTTAATAAAAGAAACTAAATATAAGATATACAGTAGTTAGCTGACTTCATTTAAGCACCTCTGGTGACACATCAGTGCATCAGTGTTCCAATGATCCAATAGTGTCAGCATGTTTACTGTTTTCTGAAGTGAAAATAATGGCATTTTGTGTATAGACAATGTCAAACAGAATGTTATTAGTTCAAACATCACATTAGCCTTATAAGAAGGAAAAGAAGTGTTGTGGGTACGTCACTGTATGAAACACGTAGACAGACCATCATCTCTAGTATGGCATCTGCTTTCTTATCAACCACAAACTCAAGCATTGAGAAGTCATGTGTCTGTCAGGAATCATAAGAATATCGCTTTTAAATGTCATTATTGTTCTGTCTTTGCCAAAACACAGATGCAATTTGAGTCATTTCTGAGCAGGTCTCTGTGACTCAGGAGTCTTCTGGGACTCTTCTCTCACACTGCGGAGCTATCTTTATCTGTACTACCCAATAATGTCGTATAGGTCGTTGTTGACAGTGACATTAGTGCATGCCTTCTCCGTGTTCCCTCTCTGACCTGTGTGTCCTGCTCCCATTAGTCTGCTCCCTCACTCTTCCTCAAGAGTAATTTTGAGTACCTGAGAGGAAACTACCGGAAAGCAGTGAAGCTGTTGAACAGCTCAAACATCGCAGAACATCCTGGACCCATCAAGACAGGTGACAACCACAGTACCTATCTGCTTCCTCTGGATGGCCAGCAGCTAGTTTTGGTTCCGACTGTGTATCATGTATCATTACTGGCTAAATGGTGCTTTAGACGTTGTCTTCATCGGAGATGTAACTAGTATTAACCGTCACATGATGAGTTGTGCACATGTCCCAATTTGTCTCTTTCAGGTGAATGTGTTCGATGCATGTTCTGGAACAATCTGGGCTGCATTCACTTTGCAATGGGGAAACATAATCTAGGCATTTTCTACTTCAAGAAGGCGCTGCAGGAGAATGACCACACCTGCGCACAGCTGGGAGACAACGGGCAATGTGAGTCATGGCAAGCACTGCCTACTCTTTGAATCTGCTGAGCTTTAAGGGATGCTCCATCTAATTCATCTTATCGGGCACTCTGATAATGATAATGGTTGTTACAGCACTTCACAGCATTTCCACTGAAACAACTTTTTGTCTATGATAAAGTGATACAGTGAGGTCTGTGGATCATCCAATGTAATTAGGGACATTATGGGAAAAGATGTTGCTATTGATTTTTTTTCCTATATCATCATCAATTTCTGTGAGAATTACACTACACTAAAGACTACACTGCCTTACACTAAATTTCATTCACCTCAGTTGAATTAAGTGGTGGACAGAAATCTCAGATGGATATCTCAGCATCAAAACTATGTGCGTGGTGAGACACAACCATAGGAAAGTCAGAAAACATGTTTGTTTTTTATCTGTGTGAAGTGACCTTTAAAGTCCACGCAGGTTGTTCTTAAAACCCACAGGACTGGTTTAAGAATGAGAACTTCTCAACACATGTCATACTAGAATTTTTTTGTAACTAAGTATAAGTAAGAGTACTAAAAGCAGATGGAATCATTCAAACAAGCGCGCACTCATGTATAAAGTGTAGTTGACAGTTTGAATGTAGCCAATTAGAGAAATGAATTGTAAGTGAGTGGCTTCTGTATCATAACAGTTCTCATTTTTGTCTTTTTTTTTCTTGTCCAGCTAAGAAATTCACAGGGATCCCCATGTGTGCTCTACTAGCCAACAAGCGCTATGAGCTGCTGTATAACTGTGGTATTCAGCTGCTGCACATTGGCAGGCCTTTGGCAGCGTTTGAGTGTTTGATCGAAGCAGTGCAGGTTTACCACTCCAACCCTCGACTTTGGCTGAGGCTAGCAGAGTGCTGCATCTCTGCTAACAAGGGGGTATGACTTAACTCATGTAGTTACTGATCTGACGTTAGTTTTCTTGTGTGTGTGTGTGTGCGTGTGTGTGTGTGCGTGTGTGTGTGTGCGTGCGTGCGTGCGTGCGTGCGCGCGCGCGTATGTGTGCATCCTGTTCACATTAGTCTGCACCCTCACTCTACC
>JBAJHX010000036.1:25099781-25113388 GCA_037176925.1 Amniataba percoides
GTGCGTGCGTGCGTGCGTGCGTGCGCGCGCGCGTATGTGTGCATCCTGTTCACATTAGTCTGCACCCTCACTCTACCTCGAGTAATTTTGAGAATCATTTTGAGAAAATTCCATGGTCTCTGTGTTTACATTTTCAGGGGTCAGAGCAGGAGAGTAAAGGTTTACCTTGCAAAAAAGGTATTGTTCAGTCTATTGTCGGGCAGGGCTACCATCGCAAGATTGTTCTGGCATCCCAATCAACCCAGAATACCATCTACAGGTCAGTGTCCACTACATCGATTACATTAATACTCTGCTAATTGATCTGCATTATCGTTCAGCACACCTCCAGTCAGACTGTCATATCTACTGTGGCACTGACTGAATGATATCTAAATATTTGCTCATCTTGCTTAAATTGACCTGAGTGAGCCGAAGCTGAATGTGTGTGTTTGTACAGTGAGGGCCAGTCGGCAGCTATCCCTGTAGCCAGTATGGAATTTGCAGCAATCTGCCTGAGGAACGCTCTGCTGTTGCTGCCTGAACACCAGCAGCAGGACACCAAGACAGAGAACGGCTCCAAGAACTCCAGTCAGTCAGGAAGCACAGAGAGCGGCAGCGAGAACAGTGACGCCTGCAGGTCATACACACTACAGACAAACACACAAAATGAAACAAATATTTGAAGCAGGATACAATAGAAGTGAAAAGGAATGGCCCCCATAGGTGGTGAGGCACCCACGTAGTTTCACACAGACAAGGAATGTGTCCTGGGATACTGCAGAACATGTACAGTAAGACAATAAAAATCGAAAAAATCAAGTATTGCAATAGCCAGAAATCATGGATGCTTGTTAATGTAACACACAGTCAGATTTGAGGGCTTCGTGATAAAGTAAATGAAATACAAAAACCTTCAGCACAATTTCACTACATGGACAAAGGTGAGGGTAACTTTTACCACAATGTTGAATAAATACAGAAAACTCCTGATGATCATGAGCTTTTTTGGCCAAAAAAAGGATCCAATGGGCCATCTTTCTTAACAAATGAACATGCATACATACATTGTATCTAAACTGTATGTATCATCATCATAGTGAAATAGTGAGCATTTTTAAACTCACTGAGCTTGTACTGTATAGATGTGCTGTTTTATAAATACAGTGGGAATTGTTCATTAATCTTATACATTCCTAAATATATACAAAATATGATTCTCTATGTATTCAAGAAGGAAACTCAGTAGGTCTGTTAGCAGTAAAAGATGAAAAAAAAATGTTCCTTTTTCAGGACAGCTCATTATATATCATAATATGTGGAGATTTTCTGAAAATACAAAAAACTACACAATTACACATTAATCGTGCTATATTGTTAAAGAATATGTAAAGCAGACATTGTTTTATAGTGGAGCGAAAAGGCATGAAAGATGATTATATACAGTGCTACTTTGATATTGACTGATATTAACTGTATCCTCTGATTATCACTTGAGGTGAGTGCGTCTGTGTTAGAGGTTTGAGGTCATGTGATGGGCTTGGTAGGGTTGAATGTGTGTTCTGATGAATTACGTTGGTGTGTTTTGCAGTGGGAAAGGTCCAGAGGCTGATAAGTTCTTGTCAGCAGCTCCATCATCTCCACTGAGAAAACAGGAGGTAGAAAACCTCAGGTAGTGAGACTTCTCATTTCTTTTCTTTTAGTTCAGCAGACACATCAGTCAGTAGTGAGGAACACTGAATAACTCATAGAACTCGGCGGAATGTCAGTAATCGATAATATCGACTGTTTGGTTTGCAGGTGCTCCATCCTGGCCTGCAGTGCCTATGTGGCATTAGCACTGGGAGACAACCTGATGGCTCTGAACCACGCTGAGAAACTGCTCCATCAAAGCAAGGTGTCTGGATCCCTCAAGTAAGTGCTGGCTCTCACCTGCCCTGTCTTTCGTCACCAAATGAGCACACAGACCAGTCCTTTGTGCAAAATCCCTCTAGAGCTGGTGAGGGCAGTTTGAATCATCCAGCTGTCCTCCTCTGCTGCATGTTCAGGTTCCTGGGTCACCTCTATGCAGCCGAAGCCCTCATCTCATTGGACAGAATCTCTGACGCTATAGCTCACCTCAATCCAGAGAATGTCAGCGACGTGTCAATGGGAGTGCTGACCAGTGAGCAAGACCAAGGTCTGTGGGTTTTACACAGGACTCTACAAAACATGCAGTATAGACTTCTGTCCTTTAAATGTCTTTGGTTTGTTTTTGTCAACAGGATCTGACAAAGGAGATGAGCCAGTCGAGTCCCGTGAGTCTACCTGCTTTAAACCTTAATGCAAGATTCTTACTATTCAAAATATAGGATATTTAAACAGGAATGACAGACATTAAAAGACATCTTAGTAGAAATAGGAGAAAAGGTACAATATTAAGAATGAAGTTGTGATGTACAGCACAGTTTCATAAATGATACTAGAGCAGACAGAACAAAGTAATGAGGGATATTACCGTAACAGGTCCCTTTGTGTGTTTGCAGCAGGGAAGCAGACTCCCCTGTGCTACCCCAGCAGTGTGACGTCAGCTCGGGCCATGATGCTCTTCAACCTGGGTAGTGCCTACTGTTTGAGGAGCGAGTACGACAAGGCCCGCAAGTGTCTGCATCAGGTAACCATGACAACAGTAACTTCAGCAGGCCCTGGAATTGTCAAGTAGTATCTTCTCCTTAGATAAAGTATTTTATACTCAGAACATAGTTTAGCTGTGTTGCTGCCCTTTGGTGGTATTTGGCAGCATCTTGTGCTGTAGAAGTAGAGCCGAGTTCTGGCACAGCCTCCCTTACTTCCAAGGTGCATGGATAAGAGAAAAAGATTAAACAGGTTGAAACTTTTGCAACATTTGTAACATGAAGAATATTATTTTGAGACTAACGTGTTTTAGTCAGACAGGTATGAAGCAAAACATTTTCAAAAATATAGAAGCTAACCAGTCATATATATGAATATGCATATGAGCCAATGGGGCACCCACACATGGAAGGACTAGCTTTAATTATTTAAGTATTCTTTAGAGGCCAAAACTATTTCAAATGTAAATAATACATTTAGTGTCTGAATAGTGCTGTTTTAAATAGCCATTATCATAGGAGACACATATATATAGACACACACACACACACACACACACACACACACACACAAGGGTCATTCAATAAATAAGGTCCAATACAGATAGAAGCTTACTTTTTTTTTCAACGTAGTCTCCCAGCACTGTCACACACTTTTCTCATCTGTGCACAAGCCTCCGTATTCCCTCAGCGTAAAAATCTTTGGACTGATGTCTCAGCCAGTCGCTCACAACACTTTTGACCTTCGAGTAGCCAAGGTCATCATGGACAATTTTGTGTGCTGTCCCAACAGATAAGCACTGTCACCCTTCTGTCAGACTGAATGAGGTCATTGACTGATTCGATCACCTCACCTCACTTCTGTAGGCCTCCCAGGCCTGTCTTCATCCTCAACACTGTTCCGTCCTTCTTGAAACAATTTAGCCAGCTTGTAGACATTTTTTCGGCTGAAACATGTGGCACCATACACAGTTGACATGCTTTTCTTTCACAAATGTGAAATTACATTGAAACAGTGAAATTTATCTTGCCTGGCTTGGCTGCTCTCTGCAATGCTCTCTCAAAAACCTCTGATCCTAGAATCGCCGCTGCATTCAGATACATGAAAGAGCAAGCTCCTGTTAAGAATGAAAGTTTATTCAAGACCTCTTGACAAGACAAAATAATATCTATTGCCCACTTAATTATAAAATGAAGGAAAACTCATGCAGTTGTGATTTGTGTTGTCTTCATCAGGCTGCATCTATGGTGAACACCAAGGAAATTCCACCTGAAGCCATCCTGCTGGGAGTCTACTTAGAGCTACAGAATGGTCAGACCTCTCTCAGACACCCACTGAAATCCTCTATCTGTGTAGCCCCTGATGTGTGAGGTGTAGAGGAGATTCTTCTCCCCTCACTTTTTATTGTGTGGGGTGAAAATGATTAAACTGAAGAAAAATGATGTGAACTACAATAACCATCAAACATGCAGACATTCTGTCACACTAATAGCATAGATAGATTGAATGTCTTGCTCAAAAGTTACAAATTCTTTATAAAGCCACAGATAATGGTTGTCAGCTATAATAAAAAATATTATTTCCATAAGGAACATCATCAACGTTCTGTTGATGTACAGACTCAGTCAAGTGAGACTCGACTGAAATTTTGTACTTTTCATGAGCAGCATTTTGTATTATGTCCAGTATCATTTCAAAATGCCATTGATATGACAGATTTCAAACTGCTGTGGTTTATTGGCTCTCCAAACCGAAAGCAGTCTCATCTTTGTTCAGGCTTTCCAGCTGATCTGAAGGATGCGCTTTATGTCCTGATGTTGTATGTGAAGCTGAAATCAGGAGCTAATGCTCTGGATGTGCATTGTGACCTTCAGGAAACACCCAGCTGGCCCTGCAGATCATCAAACGGAACCAGCTATTGCCCACAGTGGTCCAGAGGGTCTCCCCAGACTCCCGCAAGAAACCTGTCCAGCCCTTCCAGTCTGTCCAGCCAATCCAGCTGCCCTCATCATTCACACAAGTGCAGCGCAAATGAGCCCCCTTCTGGTCACCTCTGAGCACGTCACTGCACACAACGCAAACTCCACGGACTCCTGAGGATCCTTGGTATTTATAAAGCTGCTTCCACTCTACATCAGGAGCCGTATGAAAAGCAGGTGTAGCTGCTGACTCATGAGGTTGCAGCAGTCTGGACTGAGACCATCTGACTTTTTATTGCCATTTGACTGAGGAATCTGTGTGTTGTCTCAACAATTCCAATAAATTTTATATACTATCACATGTGTGACTCTGTAAGTGCTGATCCCATTTTACAGTAATAATTCAATTTGATTACATTTATCTAGCTATATAATCATTTCAAATCATTCAAAAGTAAAACAGAAAAACAAAGAATACATGAAAACCCTATATTAAATAATTAAATGACAATAATACTGATAAATAAATTAATATTACTGAGAGTGACAGAAGACTTTGCTGACTGGCTCGATCCACAGCGGTGCCATCTGACCTGAGAGACCATGTTGAGCTCCATCCAGAGGAGTCTCATTGCTGTGGTCGGCAGCAGGAGGCAGATACAGCAGACCAGCTGAGGCACTGTGTCTAAAGGCCACTAGGATCCTTATAAGGACACCAACAATAGACTGTGGTTTTATTATTCAAAGTTAGTATTGTAGTTCGCATTATTGCTCATTAGTTCCTTTAATTATCCAATTCAAGAATGTACAATAACTTCAAATCATGGCCACACATTTCACAGTGACAATGGGGGAAATTATGCCCTTTTGTTACAATTTGTGACGTTTTCTCATGATGGGTTTTTGAGAGGAAAAGTGTCATTTGCTCAAAATGACTTTTTCCTTTCAATTTGTGTCCTGTAAAACAAATAAAATCCTACTTTAGTTTAAGTTCTACTGTCACTATATCCTGTCAGCAGTAAAGGACACAGATGTGATAAAATCAGACTCCTGCTGCTGTTAAACTCATCATACAAAAATCCACCAGATTATCTAACAGATATAATGCACAGGCTGTGCTCCATGCATGTAACTGCATGAGCAAGTTACAAGAAAACAGTTAACATCACAGGTAAGCAAGCAGAGTAAGAAAAACTAGGTAAGAAGACAGAATTATACCAAATAACGCTGCAGGGAGCAGCTTCGGAGGTGAGCCGGTGTGCACCGTACAGAGAGCTTTTTCATAAACTGACACTAAATCTAAATCAAGATAACTTGCATAAAATGTAATCGGTTGTACCAAAGTATAGTATAATATATTAATATTACATTACAAGTTTTTATGTCCATTTATCGCATTATTTGCATTAGATAACGTGAATTTCTATAGGGCATTATTGAGAGTAGTGTCAGAATGAGGGAGTGTAGTTAATTACCCAGAAGTCCACAGTGCAGTGTTCTCACAATAAACACAGTACAGTCTGACATGAACAGTTTTATTTGAGAAGAACCATCTGTTTCACAGTCATGGCACCTTTACAGTGTGTAACAACAAGACTTTCAAATGAGAAGGGGTCCATGTGAAAACTGGGCCCAGGGCAGCTCCACCGTTCCAGAACACACGTACATGTGTCAGGTGCTGGATTCAACTTGAAACAACACTTTGGACAGTCATTTATGTTGCTGTCTGGTGAAGTGATGGGTTTCTAAACACATGAATCGCAGTCGTGTAATTAAATCTTGACTTCTCAATAGAAATCATTTGATACAACTACAGCAGCAATATTAATATTTTAACAGTATCAGAATGCTTCCAACAAAGTGCTTGTTCATTTAACAGAGGCTGCGACAACTGCCGCTCCCTCGGGTTGTCACAATCTTCTTTTCTTCTTTTTTTTGTGCTAGCTAACCAGCTTGGTTAGCAAGGTGCATCCATAATTCACATTAACTTTGATGTTAACTGGGCTGTCCATTTTAGCCATCAAAAAACATGATATTTAACTTTATTAATATGCTTCAAACTAAATTTGCCAGAAAGTACTGCTTCAGAAAGTCACATCCATGGCAAATATTTCTGCACACTGTGGCACAAAACTGCACACTTCTTCAATATTGTGCATGTCTGGGTATTTATATGATATTGCCTGCCAATAAACCTGATCTGATCCACCACCCCCCCACTTCACATTATCGCCACCTGCTCGGAGATACAGGACTTGAAAATTAATGTGGCTTCTGCCACAGCAGCCCTGAACAATCTGCCTCACTCACACCATTACTAAAGAGCTTGAGTGTATATGGTTTTACATGTATCTGTATGTTTGTGTAGTGCTGGCTGTGAAAGCGCACCTCGCTCTAGGACATTAAATCTAACTATTTACAATTCACTGTGTCTTGATTTTCTATATGAACACAGGATTTTCACCAGTGTGAGCATTCACAACAGAGGAACAACTGCAAACATGGTTGGACTCTACCAAGTACATATGAGTATATTTTACGCATACTCTAGCATTTTACATTTCTAATGTCAGTCTTCAAAAGGTTCTACCCTTCCCTACCTCTTCTGGTGACTATTTCAGGTTAGATTTATCTCACAGATTTTGCCTTCAACATAACCATTACTATTTTCTTACTGAACTCCACACAGCAACAAGATACTGACCCTGTCACACCGTTTCTCTGAAAAGTCATTGCACCTCTGACACTAGTTCCAAATAGTTTTGGCTTGTAACCATTAATAACCAGGCGATGCCTACACTCATCCCTTATCATGGTTGAAATGTGGGAACCACTGACCTCTGCTGTCTATTTGGCTTTTCCAGCGAGAGAATAAAGTGCTTTGTAATGGATGAGCCCAAGCTGGGCAGCTTAAATAAAACACATGATTTTTATATCTCCAAAGGTTTCCTGCGAGAACTAACAGATATGAAATCTGTTCTGACAACTGGATATTTACTAAGAGATGCCTTGAAATACTTATTTGCTGTCTGAGCAATATTAAGCTGTTAAAAATACTTCTTCTCAACGCCTGGAGTGCCTGAGAATCCTGCAGCTCAGCTCTTCCAGTTCCAGGGGACACACAGGTCTCCGTCCTGCATGACGGAGTAGAAGTGAGAAACACAGATGTGGAGGCCCTGCATGAGGGGGGAGTGCTGCTCCACCAGTCTTTTACAGCACACGATCATCTGACTGGAGCTGACACTGGGCTCCTTGGACAGACTCCTCAGAGACAGATTCTGGAGACACAGCTTCACCGCAGCCTCCTCCTCCGCCTGCAGCCTGAACACACAGAGCAATGAGTCAGTAATACATGATGAACCGTCTGAGGTGTGGTGTGTTCACAACAAATATCACAGGGAAAGGACAATCTGTGATGAGCAGCACTGATCAATAAATTGTATTTTGGTGGGCTCACTTTGTGACCTGTCACAAAACTCTTTATAGTTTTAAAACTCCATCATGCATCACTTTACTGCCACACTCACTGGGCCAATAAGTTTCAGTTCAGCCCAAATGCAGTGCAGCAGCCTCTGTCTATATGTCTACATGTTAACCTATTTTTCACCAGCTGTCATATGAAAACATCTGGTTTCCACTGAGTTAGATAAAGTCAAAGGATGCATCACAACTACACAGTTCAGAGCACACCACGGAGCATTTCTCCTGCCAGGCTGTGATCAGCTCTGCCAGCCAAGGAGGCTGTACAAGCATGTGGTGTGGTTGTGATGATATCACCCTAAAACTATCACTTGGTTTGTTGAGTGTACAGCCTGTCGAGCTGTTGTTTCTGCATTGCACTGTGTACAACAAGGCAGCTGAAAAAAAAGGGCAGTGACTGAACTGACAAGATGCCCGCTGACTTTGAGTCTTGTCTTGATTGCTGACTAGAATAGTCAACTGTGAGAGTTCAGCTCTAGACTGAAGTTGTATGTTGGACTCACTTGTTTTTGCGCTGGGTGCGCTGTCTGGCCTCAGGGGCGTGGCTCTGCAGGAAGGCCTGCAGCTTGGGAGGGTCACAGTTGGTGGGGATAATGAAGTACCCCATCTCATGAAGACTGGGGTTAGAGCGGTCACTGTGATTGACACAAACAAAAAATGATGTCTTACTTAATGAAAGCACACAGCAGAGGGTAGTGTGCTTCAGGCATTCAGATGGTAATGTGAAAGTATACTTCTCCAACAGCATGGTGAGCCCCTGCAGGCTCCTGGGGTGCAGGCGAAGGCGTCGGGACATCAGGTTCTTATGGAAAGTATTGAGGGTGCTGTAGTGCTCAGCGATAGGTTGGACTGGTCCCAGCCTCTCAACATGGACCACTTGAGTCCCACCCAGGAGGAGGCTGATCCTCTCCTTCAGCCAGTCTGTCTGCTGCTGCAGGCTGCGATAGCTGGGCAGCTGCTCAAACAGCTAGACACACAGGCAGAATCAGGGTGAGAAAACAATGAGGAACACAGAGAACACATGACAGTGGGAGCACTGCAGCTGTATTACTTTGGTCCACTGATGATGAACATCCATGGTTCCCAGCATGACGTGTCCAGAGGCGTTCATCCCTGACTGGTCAGCAAACACAACTGTGTGTCCTGGAGGGAAGGTGCAGGAGCAGATTAAAAAGTCTGTTGTGGTGGCTTTGGGCAGCAGAGCTAAACAAGTGAAAGCAGTTGTAGAAAGTGTTCCACACATAAAACACACCAGAAAGGAGCATAATCTGAGAAAAGTACTGAGTGACATCACCTATATACATTTAGCTGGTATTGAGGAGCACAAGCTGTTCATCAGAAAGCCTGCCTACATGTACAGTCACATAACCAGGTCAAACAAAGTGGGCAGCATTCAGTACTGAAAGGGGATGTGAGGTCACAGGTCAACATGGGTAGGAGCGATCACAAACTGTAAATTACTTGCTGTGTGTTGTTGTAACAATGTAAAAAATAAGGTGGTGGGCTTCACTGTTTCTCATTGCCAATTGTGTAAATTCACAATTTGCATTGAAAGGCACAGGGAAGCTTTCCAGACAACTTTTGATGGGGGATACTTGAGACCAACCTTTGTGAAAATGTGCTTTCAGACTGCGCTTTCTGTTGCAAAGACAGTACAAACCTTTCTTTAGTCAAATGGTTGTCAATCAACCAGAGAGCAGCCTTACCACTCTGGCATTTTCTGGCAATTCTATCCACTCTGATTCACTTAAATCTAATGCGGCTGTGCAGCATGTTAAGTACAAGGGGCTAAAACACAAGAAAAGGATCTAAGTAAAGTAAACAAGGAGATGATTCTGACAAAAAGGAAGTACAAATCAGGTACAAGTGGGGAGAAATGAAAATTAGACAGGACCTGAGGCCACCAGGAGAATCTCAAATCACATGCAATGATCAGATCAGAGTGTGGAGACAGACAGCTGTCCTGTCCTCAGTGGGACTCTTTACCTTGCAGGTTGATCATGGCCTCAGGGTTCTGCAGAGACAGTCGGCTTAGACTCTGAAGCTGGCAGCACCTGTGGGCCACTCCCCAGCTGCGCTGCCACCTGCACCATACAACTGATGTCACCGTCATGGTAATATGAACAGTTACTTACTACTTCATACACAGCCTTGAGTTAATGAGAACAATTTAGTATACTTTTACTTTTACTCAGAGTAAAGGGAAACAGTAGAGTTGAGTGTACCTGATATCAGCCAGATCAAATTTGTGACAAAGTTCCTTCTTCAGTCTGTCCAGTTCTTCTCTCCGAGGAAGACTAGCGCTGTGCTTTTTCGTTGCCTCAGGCTCGTTGTTTCTGAGCCATAAGCTGAAAAATAAAAGCAACGTGAGTCACACATTTCAGACTGACACAGACTGTCCACTGAGGAGAGAACTGAGAGAACTGTTATGTTTTTACTTTTATTCTTCTTCACTTATGATAAAGTACATTTTAAAAAGCTCTATGACATTGTATGTATTTCTTCATGTTTTGCAGCAGGTTTAAGCTGACATATCACTTCCAAACAAATTCCACTTCCAAAAATAATAATATGTATATGTACTGTTTTTGACATTCTGCGCTGGTATTAGCCTCAAACAGCAGACAAACACTTTGATCATACAATAAAACATGATGTCACGAAGAAGAGTTCCTTTGTTTGCTGTGTTTGGCTGAAAAACCTGAAAGTCAAAGTCGTGGCTAGTCCAGTATATACACTGCATGATAGAAGCTTCCTCGATGGTCTTTAGGGCTGATCCAAAAGCTTTACAGTTTTTACTGTTGTAATGGTAACTGATGTCCAAATCAGTATTCAAGTGCTGCAGTTTTGTGTTTTATCATATAAATCCCTGAGGAGGTTTTAGAGCATGTTCTGCTGGATAACAAGGCAAACAAGTTCATATGGGCTGTGGCAGTTACAGACATCTGTCTCTTGAATTATTGGCCAAATGTCATTAACACAATATCCTCTCATAGAGGTTCACATGTAGGGTAAAATGTGTTCAAATCAAAAGGGGTGAGGTAAGAAAGTAATTGATTTGTGATACAGAGTTGAGGTCCAGAGTTACTAACCTCAGTGTGGGCTCCACCCTCATGGCCTGCTGGAGCTCTTGCTCTGGGTCTCTGAAGCCAGTGAAAGTGTAGTAGCTCTTATCCCATTTGATAGGTCTGTAGAGAGGCACCCCCGCCTCAGGTGGACTTTTAGATATATCTGCACTTGCTTTGAGCCCCTTAATGTGTTCCATGGGCAGACTGCAGGACCTCAAGACGTTCATTACTGTGCTCAAGACATCATTTGTGTGCAGAGTGAAACTCACTGACCGGAACCCTGAAAACCATGTGGAACGCTTTAGATTCATAAAGACTGAACTCACAAATGTGGTGAGCCATGTTAGAAAAAAGTGTACCTGAGGTGAGGAAGTCTGATTGCACATCGTTGCTGTCCTTTGTGTCCCTGACATAGAAGGTGAGCTTCATTGGCTGAACTGAGCGTGAACCAGGCTTCTGCAGGTTGTCCAGATAGCCATTTAGCCTCTTTAGTGAATTCTCATTTACTTCCTGTATAACACAACATTAAATGTCACAGATGATAGTGAAGCTGCACCTTCAAACTCCAAGGGCCATCCCAACCATCAGTGGCCTCGTGGCAAACTGTCTTTATTGGTGTGGCCCTATTGTGATACACACTGCACTACTGACAGTCTGAACACAACCTTAAGATACCTGATCTAAATCTACTAAAATGTATATCATATTATTATACTTTCTTTCTATCAATGAACTGCTAAATCATTCATGATAAATCAGAGACCTACCCGTTCCCTGGGATATTGACCAAAGAAGTCAGGATGGACAGCAAAATAAAAAGGTCTGAGCGCGTTGACAGCATCTGCCCCCGACAGAGCTCTCTGCTGGACTAAATGAGTGGCAACATGTTTCCTCTTCAGCCTGCAGAGAAACAACGTGGAGGTCAACTATTTCTAGAACAAGTGTACAGAAGACAGAGATAAAGTATTTGTAATGTGTGTATAGTCAGTGCTGGTGGAGGGATAATATCACACTGGGTGTTTAGCTGGAACTCTAGTTTTTATTTTGATTACTGATCAATCTCTTGTTTTCTCTGATCACAGTGTAAACCCAGGAGGGTAGGTGGAAGTTGTTCGGTCAAAAGGTGCCTCTGACCAAGATCCTTAGGAATCTGTTTTTCTGCTACAAAAGCTGTATTTCATCCTGCTATCTGCAGACACAAGACACTGCACACTTCTTCACTTTCATTCTCTTAAATTCAGTTCATTTATTTTGCACTTCAGTGCCTTTGGCAAGAGTCTGCATTTCAGTACACTGTGAGCACACAGTGCCTCTCATTTCCAAGCTTTGTACTGTACATAGAAGTGGTCATAATGTATTTAGTACTCGTGTTTTTGAATGTTCCTCATGTTAATGTGCATCGATTATATACACGATGAAATGACAGAGTGACACAGACACTATGTGACTTGTTGTAACAACGTCACTCTGGGATGTGAGCTCTAACTGCTGCCACAGCCCACACCACGCACACAGCCCACCACAGCACAGAGCAGTGTTACCTGATGGTGTAACGCAGGAGGGAGTTGACAGACATTGCTGATGCTGCTTGCCAGCAGATGAGCATTAAATCATGGCACCTGCAGCCAGGCCAGCAGCAGTCCTCATACCAGATGCCCAGCAGTGTCACCCAGCATGTGTCAGCATCACAGTACAGCCTCCAGCTCTGTTCATTCAGTCAAGGTAACTCTGATGAAGACTTTTAGACAGCCAGGAGGACACAGCTCACTGTGCACCATAAAGGGAGATCTCTTTAGCTGTGTTCCTTAGTGTTAGCAGATGATGGAGACACCTTTCAAAATGAAGCTTTAAACAAACTGTAGCTGCTCCGTTACTTGATACACTAATGATGCACACACGCTTCATGTAGCCACCTGATAAAGAAACTCATGAACTAAACTGAACTTGAGTTCAGCGTCGTTTTCTCTGACTTCTACTCAATGACAACAACCAGACGTGGCTCCCGTTAGCTCTCCAAGCTAGCATCTCCAGTATTCGCACTGTGTGCTTTCAGCCTGTCAGCTCTCACCACCTTGTTATCGAGACATTTACACTAGTTTCAGGCAGTTGTTAAGTTCACCACAAAAGGCGAGGTCACCCTGCCCTCACCATAGGACCGCTATGTTAGCTGTGTCGGTCTCCATTCGCCTTCCTTCAGTTCTTCTTCGGACACAGCGGCCGCAGCAGTGCTCCCCCCAGCGGCCTGGAGGCCCGCTTAACTGTTAACAGTATAATAATACGCACTGAAAATACTTACATAACCTGCATATTATAGATGCAGTATAATGCCCATCACACACGCTGCCGTGGTAAGTAATTCTTGAGTCTGATTGTCATATTTTTAGATTAGACTCTTTGGTTTTTGAAACTTACTGTAACCTTTGTTAAAATTGATTTTCACTTTTATATAAATCAATTGCACCTTTATATTAACTGATTTTATATTTGCATTTTTACTGGGTTCATCTTACATTTGCACTTTTATTGTGTGTTTTATTATGCACTCTTC
>JBAJHX010000036.1:25123403-25135244 GCA_037176925.1 Amniataba percoides
ACACACACACACACACACACACACACACACACACACACACACACACACACACACACACACACACACACACACAGATTCTTTCACATCAGCTAGGTGACATGATACAAATACAAGTTTGTGCGCTGTAAGAAGCCCAGGTTGAACACAGTTAGATCCACCACACGTACTGTCAGAGCAGGTCAACATTATTCACATTTGACTTCGTTTACTTATTCTGCTGAAGATAAAAGTTCATAAAATGGTATAAGCAAAGGATTACATTGAAGTATTAAAGTAACAGAAGTCATTATACAGAATTCTCCCTTTCTTTATAACACATAGATCATTTTATTGAAATATTATGACTGATATCTTAACATGGAAGTTAGAAGATAGTTAATGTTGTACCTGGTTGTGTTTGAGCTTATTTGATTACTTTCTATGTTGTTGGGTAATCAAATGTGCATATTTAATCCATATCTTTAAGCTTTCATATGTCTGGAAAATCACTGTTAGTACGTGTGCATGTATGTGTGTATACATACGTGTGTAAGTGTGTGTGTGTGTGTGTGTGTGTGTGTATAAAAATTGGGCACTGGCTCTGATTTCTATCATAGGCACTTGTATAAATGTAATATTATATAATTTAATGTTTACTGCACATATCCTTCTTACCAATGGTGGTTTCACAGAACTTCTCAGCTGCCACTTCGTTGGCGATGTTAGCTCCCATGAGGACGCTGACATCAATCCCCATTTTCTCTCGAATGATGTCAGAGATGAGCCTCAGACCCTCCGGTCCCTCATCTATCCCCTGACAGACACAGAGGGGTGTGAGAAACATGTGACTGCAAGAAGGAAGTGAGAGAGGCATGTGAGGGAGGAGTGGAGGGAGACAGATGAGGATGAAAGACAAACTGATGTTACTCAGTTTGCTGTATAAATATATCTGAAACTGTGTTAATGTGCAAGTAGGAACATTTACAGCAAGCACAACATGATGAAAAAAACGGCATCCTTCACATTTTATCTTGGCTTCCTCCTCTGCTGCCTCTGGAGCACAGACACAGTACAACACAGACATTTTCTGGCACACTAGAAGATAAAGGAAGTGCTGATTCGCATGAAGACAACAAACACACACACACACACAGGGTCCTGGATGTATTTATAAGTTGAACTGAACAATGATAGGACCCATCACTACAGCCAGATCCGTACAGGTTCCCGCAGGCTGTGCCATCTGTGTGTGTATGTGTGTGAATGATTAGATTAGATCCTGATGAGCAGGTTGGCACCTTGCATGGAAGCCTCTGCCATCAGTGTGTGTTACTTGGCTCAGCCCTCTGCTGACTCTTGCACTCCCAGTTTCACACGACTATGAGCGGTGACAGTCACCTCATGGTTCAATTCAATTAGGATTCAGAGCATCACAATTCAATTATCAAACAATTCTCAATGCATCCCTATGCATCTCAGTTTTGGTTTTCTGTACATGGTATATTTATAGTGTGCTCAAACATGTGCTTTTAAAAAGGCAGCAGTGGTATTGTCCGAAATCTACTCAATATTATTTCTACCTCCCTGTTTAAACATTTAAAAAAAGACAAAGAAAAATTAGATCAGAAAGTTTTTTGGACATAAAATGATTTGGTTTAAGTTTACATAGGTTGAGATGGTTCTTTTATTCTGAAAGATTTGCTTAATTCAGAACTATGATCCAGGCGACAGCTGTGGCCTAGTTTACACCTCACGTTCTATTCTGAGGGAAACCGAGGGTGAGAACAGCCTGGGTGCCTCTCTGTGCCAGGCCTGCAGCATCTAAAGCCTCATATCACAGAAACCCCCTCTCCATAATGGACTGGTCCACAGTTTCAGTCAGTTTTTTTTACCTGGAGAGAGCTGAGGATTTATTTTCTCAGACACACACACGCTTGTGTATTTGATGTTTGGAGTGTAGCTTTCATTTCATCTGGGCTGCAGTGGAAATGGTAGGTAACAATCCAAACGAGCCCCAGAGTGGAGCAGACAGCCTGCTGTGTAGAAAGGAATTATCTGCTCTGTGAAAAGCAGATTTGAGCAGATTTAGCCCAACCTCAGCCCTCTGACACAAACATACAACTCACTCTGATGAAAACCTGTGCGACAGTTTAACACACGTGTGAGGACTCACTTCTTGTTTCTAATGTGAGTCCATTTGAGAATTACAGATTTTATTATGAAACAGACAAAAGTGTTTCACACCTGGTTGTGGTTAAAACCATGTCAGCCTTCTGCCAAAACATGGACTTGTTAAAATAACCCAGCCTAGTTTTGTTGAGCCGATACAATACCTGAATTTTTCTACCAACATTACTTACAGTGCCTTAGGTTGAGGGATAACTTGTTTTTTTCCTTGACAAACCTTTCAGATTCAGTCATGACATAAAGTGTCTGTATGGGCCTTTGCCTCATAAAACACAGTCCAAATTGTGATTTCAAACAGGAACAGATATCAGAAGTAAAACCCTTTTCCCTGCTGGAGCTAAGCCTGTAAACTGGTTCTTTCAAAAACCTCAGCTTTTAGAAACCTTTGGAGGTTTGTCTAAGTGATATTTCAAAGCACAAGAATGAGCATCTGAGGCTCAATCAATATTCTTTAATTATATATTTTATTTTTATTTTTGAAAATTCTTCCTCATAGTAGTGACTGACATGACAGAGAACACATGGACAGACACATCCAGTCTTCAGACTTTCTTCAGATATGGCTCTCTACTTGGATCCTGAATCAAACTCCTGCTGTTTTCACCACTGATCACTAATCATCATAAAAGTACAATATCACTGATCACTAACATAAAACTGAGTTTCATTCAGAAACAGGTGATCTTGTCTGCAAAAAGTCACCTAGCGTACTAATGATATCCTTTACAATGACACAGTTTGATTGGTGATTCATACGGTCCCAAGATGAAAGGCTGGTTTTATGCTGCTGAGGTCAGCTCCACATAGTGAGCCATAATTCAGTAGTGAGATGGAGT
The DNA here is from genome assembly GCA_037176925.1 of Amniataba percoides. Classification (NCBI taxonomy): domain Eukaryota; kingdom Metazoa; phylum Chordata; class Actinopteri; order Centrarchiformes; family Terapontidae; genus Amniataba; species Amniataba percoides. The sequence goes on from JBAJHX010000036.1 coordinate 25,126,406, forward strand.
CGAGTGTGGGAGCAGGCCTCTGATTAGAGCAGTTTAGATAGAGTGTGTGAGGATTTTTCACCTTCTCATTCTTTCACAGGAACTCACACTGAGCTGGAGTCTCCATGGGATCACACTGGCTGCATACACACACACAAGAACTTTATACAGCTAACACATTAAACAGTGTATCTGTGGTACTTGGTACTGAGGCAGCAGTGCAGATAGTGTAAACACAGCTGTATGAGCGAGGCAGCCAGTGTGAATCAGTCGCAGCAGTATAATTACAGGAAGTCATTATTACCTTAATGAGTGTGATGCCTCGAGCTCTGGTGGAGACACAACCCACCATCTCATCACAGAGATTGCGGATGAACTGGTGAGGGACCACAAACACCAGCAGGTCAGCTCCAGCGGCTGCATCACAGAGCTTCGGGACAGCCACCTGTGGAGAAAACACCAAAGGCATGAAAATCAGAACAAAGCATGAGGTGGGCTTTGAGTAGTCTTGTAAGGTCTGATCAGTGGTTGTAATGTTTTTACGTATTCTGGCCTTTAATGGACAGCTGGTAGAGACTGGAAGTGTTGGACAGAGAGAGGGGGCCAATGAACCACCAACGCTCATCATGGTTATGTTAACAGTCTTAAACACCTGCGTTTCATCTTGAATGTGGTAAGAAAGTCTCATTGGATTGAACTCTTTGCCACATCGAACAGCTGAACAGCAATGTTTCAGTGACCATTTTTCCATAATTATACTTACTTGAGCATGTTAGGTGGTACACCTGCAGCGCTGGTGAGTACACAGCGACTGTAAAGGCTAAAGGAGGATCCTCCTTTCACTTACCACATTCTCCGGTAGTTTGTACCCAGGCAGATACTTGACATTTTCGTGCTCTGTGTTGATGATGTCAGTGAGCTTCCTGCCATTGATGTTCTCTTCAAACACCCACATCTTCACTGTGGTGGCAAACCGCTGCAGTGACATAGCATTGTTCCCAATAATCCTGGCGATGGCTGAGCCCCTGCAACCAATCAAAGGTCAGGAGGACATTCACTTTGTTTTACTTACCATTCATTTAGTCCCACACCCTTAACCCCTTAACATGAGATGCATCAGTTATCAGACAGCATGGACACTCGGTGGTCAGCAAGAACTTCCTTCATATGAACACAATCTGTCCAGATCCACATGGGAGCTCTCTGTGTGAAGTTCTCATGTCTTCATATAGTCCTCGCCACCAGAGCCAGAAAGAGCAAACACAACAAGTCATTTGACAAATTAAAGAGCTTTGTTAGTTGTCTTGGAGACAGTGATAGATCCTCTGATTGTATTACAGCTATCTGTTGCCAAGTGAAGCTCCACACTTAGCTGAGCACACTTTAACTGAGCCATGTACTTAAGCCTTGAAGTGAAGCATTTAATAAATGGAGCGTATATTAAACTACTAAACTAATATTCACAGAGTCCAGAACTTTGACGCTCAACTCATCACATGTCATGATATTTCAGATCAATTCAGCTGGTCCAACCAGCTCAAACTAATGGTGTCTGACTAAACACGTCTTCTCTTTATTGAAGTTCTCATGATGTGTGGATGTTTGTGTCAATGTTGAACTTTGCTGCATTACATTCACAAGTGTTTCTACTATTTTGTCTAGTTAGCTCTTTCATTTTCAAACAGATACACTTTACATGTGTGATTATTTCATATTTTATTGTTGATTTTCTATTTAAGTTTCTTGACTGATGCAGTACCTTTCCGTGGTTTCTATTTGTATTCTCTCACTGTGTTTCTTGTCATGCACCAAAACACCAGGGCACATTTCTGATGTGTGTAAAAGCTCCTGGTAATGAAGCTCATTCTGATTCTGATATCAGTAAGAAGGAGGCTAAAGAGATCAGCCAACCTCATCCTCCAAAATGATCATGATGATGAATCAACAGGTCTCTAAACCATGCCAGCACACAGTCCTGAGGGGCAGATCTGCTGCAGGACAGATGTCAATGTCACACACTGCATCAGCCCGATCTCTGTGGACCTGAGCTGCAGAGACAGAGCTGCCTTCACTGAAACCACCGAGCACTCACCTCAACCAGATTCTCAGCCCAACAAGCTGCAGCAGTGCAGCACGTCCGCCCCACATATTCACACCACATCCTCACATCATCCCATCCTCCCCATCCCAGCCTGAGTGGCAGCGTACCAGTTTCCGGAGCCGACTACACACACTCTGAGCGGAGAGGCCATGGTCCTGCCCCCAGCTGCTCTCTGCGGGGGGGGACCTGAATATGTGTGTGTCTGTATGTCAGGGTAGATCCCGGGTAAACTGGGACTGGTGGTTCAGCACTACGCGTCTGCTTCTGATGACGTCATACTACGAGCTGCACACGAGCCTGTCGGGAGTTGTAGTCTCATGTGTGTTGACGTAATTGGTGGGCACCACATTATGTAAGAGGCTGACTGATGAATTATGGATAATGTTATGTGTGATAGACAAAAGATAAAATCTACAATGCGCAGAGTAGAGAAGTATGCGATCCTCCCCTCAACGGGCCGCAGTGAAGAGGGAGAGATGAGCCAACACACACACACACACACATCTGTAACACGGAAACACACTGATGGACAGTGATCATATCAAACATCAATGACCTGTAATAAGAATGACAAGGAAAAATAAGCAGCTTCACTACTACAATAAGAGTGCATGATGATGTTTCCTCCATTCTTACAATATCTTCCTGTTTAAATGACAGAAAACACTGTTCACAGGGCAGAAAAGAACAAGTTGAGTGAGTGAAATAAATCTCCTGTTAATCATTTTATTTAGTCATATCTACAACACAGCTTCAGTTCTCCATCAAACACAGGACACAGTGACGTGTGTGTGTGTTAAGCACAGCTCATCACACTAGAGCTTCATGTTTGTGACTCTGGATAAACACAGCATAATGATCCATGATGATGATACAGGATGATGATCCAGGATCCCTCTGTGTGTCTCTGACATGTCTGTCTCACATCATCACGGGGGTGTCCTCAGCCTGTGGGCCTCTCTCAGCTTTTACTGCATTATTGATTCCCTGTGGCCGGCTGAGGAGGGAGTCTCCCTGACTGAGGGGGAGTGACCAACCCGGGATTTCCAAAACACTGAGCACAGTAACGTCAGAGAGGGAGAGAGAGAGAGAGGGAGAGAGAGAGAGAGGGAGAGAGAGGGAGAGAGAGCCGCAGTCTGAGTGAGTCCCCTCTCTGTGTGTCAGCAGTGCTGGAGCAGGCAGCAGTGAGGAGCAACCTGTGCTCTGTGTGTCTGTGCTGCAGCAGCATGCAGCGGTCTCCATCACAGCGCACAGCCCGCAGCACGCAGCTGGAGGGGGTCCTGAAGAAGTACACCAACCTGCTCCAAGGCTGGCAGTCCAGGTAGGTCAGCGGCACACAGCTGTCATTCACCAGCTCACATCAGCAACTTGTTCAACTTCTGCATGACATACTGTTTCATCTTTGGATGGGCTCTGAGAGTTTACGTTGTTTTCTTCTTGCTCCTGTAACATCCCTGGCTGTGAGCAGTGTGTGGGAACCCTGTCAGTCTCACACATGGTCAACACATCCCTGAGGTTACAATGTGCTCCACTAGATGGACCTTTGCAGTATGTGATTTTTCTGAAAGTTTGCCTTATTGTGTGTTTGTTATGACTGATAATCCATCAGTGTGAGATCCCAGATAGAGCCATGCAGCCAAGCATTCAAATTCCCCTTTAAAAGTCTCAGAGAGGTGAAACCTGTACATACTGTATTCATTGATATTCTGTCTGTGTGGTTAGAGAAGATGTACAGACAGCAGACATGCAGGGATCCCAAAATGTGCCTCTCAGAATTCAGCGTTGCTATCAGCTTTTGGCACTATTTCATTTCAATTAATATTTGTCAATGTTTGATCCAGGTTACAGCCAAGTTGGGATGATGTCCTACACAATCTGTGAAATAGGTCAACATAACCAGAACAGCTCATAGCTGTATGAGCATCCTTTCATTCACTCAGTTTCAACCTGTGGTTAAAAACATCTCCTCAGTAAAAGGAAATGTGGGGGTGGGAGTCCCAGAAACACTGAATGAGTCATCCAGGAGAAGGAGAGCCCTGCACTCCTCTCCTGCATCTCAATATCCCCTCCTCCTCTTCTCTCACTCTGTCTCTCACTGTCCCAGTGGATCGATAAGAAAAGCATCCAAATGTGTAATGTGCTCCACGATCCCACTTCGACAGTGTGGTTTACTCACTTAGTAAACACACACACACACACACACACACACAGCTTTACTTGACTCATGCACTCAGAAACATAACAGAAAATTGTGTTGAAAATTGTGTGTATGTGTGTGATTCTTGATTAATAACATCCCAGTAAGCACATACATTGTAGGAACCATAGCAGCAGATTGTTTGCCCACTGCTCCGTTGTCGCAGAGACGTCATGGTTCAGCAAACTATAGCTACTCTCTTTGAGACTTAAGCAAACAAAGGCAGGCTGATATTTTGATGTCCTGACCCCTGTTTTATCTTGTAGAACAAAACTCCCAGCTGATCACAGTCTGTTTGTAGGTATGTGAAAATAATTCAGATATCTTTACCTAAAACAGAGGTAAATAACTTATTTAAAAATTACTTTTAGTAATAGTAAGTAAATTTTGCTAAACTGTCTCTGTGTCTTCAAAGTAGTACACAAAACAGATAATCTGTGATAAAAATCAGACTCCTCCAAAAGTTGCTTAAAACCGATCAATGTAATTTGTTGTAGTAAATCAATAGAAATGTTAAAGAACAATTTACATATGCTACTGATAAATGATAAATGAAGGTTTATGCACAAGGCCTGTGTTAAGGAACAAGGCCTGCTAACCCAGATCCAAAATTAGTTGAATTTGTGAGGGAAACATTCTCTTTCTACATCACCAAAACCTAGAGCCCACAGAGAGAGCTGCTTGGGTGATGTACAATACTCTGCTTTGTGAAGCTGTCAAATACGAAATAACTGTCAGAACTTGAGGCATTGTGTGCAGTGAATGAACAGTTGCTGTATATCTTGCATTTGGATTCTTTGACAATGGGTTTCACAAGATTAGAAGCACAAAGTCTGGTTGTTATTACCATCCTGGTAATATGTTTTAGAATAGTTAGTAATATACTTTGTGTGTGGATCTTTGTGTGGGGATAGGCTGCAGCATTTATGATCATTTCAGTTCAGATCATATATATGTGTGTGTGTGTGTGTGTGTGTGTGTGTATACACATATATATGTATATATATATATATATATATATACATATATATGTGTGTGTGAGTGTGTGTACCATTGATCACCACATACAAACATATTTGGAATAAAACACTTTCTGTTTTGTTTCAGTATATATTTACACAAGTAGTGACATGTTGATGAAAGTTTAGCTGCACTGTTCTGTCATTTAGAGACTCAAAGGGTTAGAGAACTGCATACGATAAAATAAGCAACGTCATCTAAAATGAAAGCATTTCACTTCAACCAATAAATAAAAATCTGTTTTGTTTAAGGAAAAAGTTATGTTTATTATCTTAAAGTATCCCCTCAGAAGTATTAATATTAGTGTGGTAAATCAGCTCTTCAGTATTTCCTATTTAGCAATCAAGACTAAGGACAAAACTAGAACATAAGTGTGAGAGCTGGATGATGTCAGTTGCAGGTACTTTAGCACCACCTAGAGGTGAAAGTGTATGAAATGCTATAGACTAGTTCACCATATCCAGCTTTAAAACTATTGCTAAACTATGCTAAATTTAGTTACCATGGATTATTACATTAAAGAAACACAGCAGATAATAATAATAAGTAGTATGGGAGTATTGGTGTGGTGGTGGCCACAAAGTGGGGCTATCAGAAATATCATGAGTAAATGTTACTGCGCCCCCTGTAGGTAGAATTGAATGAAATCTTCAATTTGATATGACCACCCAGGGGAGTCAAACTCAATTGCACCGGGGGCCAAAACTCAAAGCACACTTTAGGTCACAGGCCAAACAGGATAAACATTTATTGAACACACTAAAAGTAAATGTTTTTTGAACATGAATTGGTATAAAAACAGACTGAAATATTATTCCACAATAAATAAACTTAAATTTTATATAACTTAAAATGCTTTGCTCTCTATAAAAATATCTCTTGTCAAAGTTATAAAAGTTATGTGGTGCGGGTGGCTCAGGGGTAGAGCGTGCGCACACATGTCTAGAGGCCTTGATGCCTCGGTGCAGCGGACCCTGCTTCGAATCCTGGCAGGGGTCCCTTTGCTGCATGTCTTCCCCCTCTCTCTCTCCCATCTTTCCTGTCTATCTCTTACTGTCCTATCTGCCAAAAAAACAATAAAGGGTGTAACCCACCAAAAAAATAAAAATGATAAAAGTTACAACTATGAACATGCTGCAAAAAAAAACTGAAAAAATGAAATAAAAATTATGCTTTTCCACAAAAGTAAAAAGAAACTCAAACTTTAAATATCGTTAAATATTTCTGCTCTCCATAAAATTTTTTCTGTAGCTTCTGGTCTGCATTCAGGTTTTTCAGCTTGTCCTGATTTTTTGTCTCAAAGTGCTGTCTTACATTAAATTCCTTAATTACAGCCACATTAGTGCCACAAATAAGACACTGGTTTACCGGCAATGTCAGTAAACATATACTCAGCCTCCCATCGGGTTTGAAAGGCTGTTTTCAGAATCAACTTTTCTTTTCGCCATTGTTAAGGGCTAGCTTTGACGTTACAATAGCTAACAGCTAATAACAGGCGCTTGACTTGAATGACACGAAAATGTTCCCAGGTAACCTCATTCTGCAAGGAAGCTGTTGCGCTGCATTCTGGGATCTGTAGTTTGTGTATTATCAGCGCTTCACATTGCCAGTCCATTAATAACAATATTAATAGATCAATGTAAAATGATCTCGTGGGCCGGATATAATTGTATTACAGGCCACTTAAACTTTAAGACTGATATTCAGAAAGAGAAGTATCAGAGCAGCTGTTATGCAAGGATGTGTAAAGGTTGATGTGTCAGAACATAAGGATGTTTAAAGTTTGGTGTCTCATAATAACAATAGGGACAATTTGGAAAGTTTTTTTTAAAAAAGCAACCAACGCAAACCAAGACTCCATTAGAAGCAAGGTTTGTTTTTAAGACAGGAAGAGATCATTTTAGGCACAAGTAAAAACTACTCTAAAAGCATGCAAAAAGAGAGAAAAGGGGAATAGTTAGACATGCCTCCTGGGCTGCATGCGTATAACCTGCAATATGAAAATGATGTTCAGTTGGTGGTGGTGGCACAGTGGTATAGTGGTTAGCACCGTCACCCTGCTGCAAGAGGGCCCTGGGCTCGCCCCCGGGCACCCCCATGGTTGTCTGTCCTCAATGTGGCCCTACGACTGACTGGTGTCCAGTCCAGGGTGCAAGATAGCTGAAATAGGCTCCAGCACCCCCGTGACCCTGTGTGCCCAGGATAAAGCAGGTTAGAAGATGAATGAATGAATGTTCAGTTGGTGAGAGTTTAGTTGTTCGAAAGGACGGATCAGGTACACTTGGTGACTTATGACTTGACCTCGTGTACTTGTGAATCTGGGCATGCTTGTCACCATATAAGAAGACCAGTAGACTGATTGTGGTGTTTTTGCACCTTCAGTATTGTGTATTTGGATGTTAATTGCAACTGCAACAATATTTAGCCTCATCTGAACACAGAGCTGCTCTTGTCTGTACATGTACTTAACCGTATGTAAGTGGCAGAGTAGACTTTAGTGTTGATAAGCGTTTGCTCATGCTATGTAACCAGTCAGATAGATTGATTATAGTGCCTCTGCATGGCTGTACTTTGGCACAGCAGTGCACTGAGTTAGTGCTTATAGTGGGAAAGAGCCCAAAGCACTATAACTCTGATATCATTTTTCTGCCTTTGCTCCACACACAGCATTCCTGCTCTGTACACAAATCAAATGACTCTACAATTATCAGGTTGACTCTATTACCTTTCATCAACTCTACACATCAGGGTGTTATTTTAGGTTAACCGTGCCTTAGGAGACACAACTCAGACATAGGCTGTGACATATCTATACCACGATCAGGCTAAACAAGGCTCAGGCCACTGCATACTCCACAGCATCCCGTCTTTCCCCAAGTCTCAGTGAGAACATGTAGAGCAAACTGTCCATCAGGTCATCCAAAGGTTCCTGGAGAATCAGCTATCAATGACCAAGGTGCAGGCAGTCTCAGACAGGTACTTCTCTTTCACCCTCAAAGAGCACTGTCTACTGTGTTTCATCAATTTCAATTTGTGCTTTATCTGAAACTACAGCTCCATGGCAACTCCCTTCACTGACCTCACCTCCCAAAACCTCCCATTCTGATGGTCTTCAGCAGTAGTCCTGATTGAGCTCTGTTCTCAGGCAATTTGTGCTGGAAATGGATGCCTCCAGTGAAGGAGGAGGAGGAGAAGCCATTTGGGCGTCTTGATAGACCACAAGAACTTTGACTACAATGTTTGGCCAAACAGTTGAACTCCCAAGTCAGGTGGACATTATTTTCTAACCATTTTAAAATCCCCAGAGTCCAAGAATGTTAAACCAAACACCATCTTAAACCAATTCCTACCAGTTCCTGTTGGCCATCTACACCTACCCTAAAAGCATCTCTTTGGCACCATTCCCTGGAATATTGAAAATAAGACTGCGCAACCACACACTTGGTGGTGGTGCTTTATATCTTTATCCATCCATCCATCCATCCATTTTCTAACCCGCTTCATCCTGCACTCAGGGTCACGGGGTGCTGGAGCCTATCCCA
>JBAJHX010000036.1:25248404-25268112 GCA_037176925.1 Amniataba percoides
TTAAGTTGCGAGTGCAATAAAACATGCACCTGAGGAAATTATATTATTTCACATGCACAGATATTAACTGCTCGTTCACACAATAGAAGTCCTCAACTCAACTCAATTTCATCAACTGAGAGGTTGTACTGTGTGCTGTTAGCAAAAACCAAAATGCAAAGAATGGCACCTGTGTGTGAGAGTTTCTGCTTGGTAAGGCCATACACACACTAATAGACTAGAATAATTGACGGGAAGTTTTACTATTTTTTTACTTTTCTACTATTTCTTTTATCAATCGAGATACAAGAAGGTCCATGTGGGTGTGATTGGAATTGAAAGTGTCTAAGGCCAGAACTTCCTTTGGTTTCCGCTTCATAATTAAAATTTAAAATTTAGGTTGATTCATGTGAGTAGAAAGCAACCTTGAGAATAACAGTAACAGTAACCTGTTAGAGTATCTTATGTCAGGCTCACAGCATAAGACATAAATCTGACCACAGACACTTTAATATACTGCAGTACTTATATTGTGATATAAAATAATAAAGATAACTAGACTTAATTGAGCATGTTGCACCCCACATTATCTACTGCCATTCTAGTATTTCTTTTCTTTCCTTTTTGCACGATTTGTTCATGTCTCATCAAAATATATGTTGTTAGAGTGGTTCTATAGTTTGTGGTGTGGTTGTACATCATCTGAATAAATGCTTAAAATGCATAAAAACTAAAATGTGATGAAATTAAGTGTGAAAATGAACCATATGGAGTGACCAAAATTCTGTCACTCCTTATGATTAATGTCTCACTCTGTGGATTACAGAAACACGTCCTCTTGACTCCTCTCCTCTAGATCATCTCTATACATTTTGTCATTCCTTCATGCATTGAACTTTTTCACCTTTCAGCACAAACTGTACAGCGCTTTCATTTTCAAACAGACACACTTTACATGTGTGATGTATTTTTCATATTTTATTGTTGATTTTCTATTTAAGTTTCTTGACTGATGCAGTACCTTTCCGTGGTTTCTATTTGTATTCTCTCACTGTGTTTCTTGTTATGCACCAAAACACCAGGGCACATTTCTGATGTGTGTAAAAGCTTCTGGCTAATAAAGCTGATTCTGATTCTTTAGTACCAGGCACTGTTCTTGACGTCTTTATCTGCTACAGATATAACTCACTCAATGTATGTGGGATTCTTAGCTGATCATCCTAGCAACAATTCAAAGCAACAATGCAAGACAACAATAGAACTAACTAATGTTACCTGTTTCTGTGTTTGCTTGTTAGCTAGATAGCTTACTAAGGTTGTTATCCGGGTGGTTTGGATCCTTCATGATTCTCATCGCTTTAGTCTTATACCGCCTGGTGTAAATGTTTTTTAGGCAGATCATTACTTAGATAAATCTAACCAAACAGACTTGGTATACATATTTCAAGATTCAATGTCACTTTCATTTCTTGAGGAGGTTGAATCTGCTTAAAGTCAATGTGTACAGCAATGGTTACGTTGCAAGAAAGAACTGCCAATGGCTACTTTTGGTGTCAAATTTCAAAATATCTAACAAATATAGGCTAACAAAAACAGGGCTCAGGTTGTAGCTCACAGATAATTAACTGACTCCGTGGTAACATTATACTGCCTTTTCACAGCCCACAAATTCCACAAATTATGGGAACTATAGTTCCAGAAGTTCTTCCAAATAGAACACAGTCAAACTCTGTAAAGCTGTGTAAAATCCCTGCGCACCATAGAGCTTTTCTCCTGCCAGCTCAGTTACTCTGGACAAGAGCAAGAGGTCACTGCAAAGACTTCTTTGTTGACTTCACTAACATTTAGCACCAGAGCAGAGAATGGAAATGCTGCTCTCCCTCAAACCACGCAACCAAAGAAGTGCATTGATCTGTCTTAAACACCTTAAGACAGATCAATGCTACATTTATTGCTCCTGAAACATTTGGTACAGGAAGTGTTGGAGTCCTGCTATAGCTTGCTTTCACATATGCATGGTAGTCAGTATGATGTTGTCACCAGATGTAGACTTTATAAAGCTGATCTAAAAATAGTACATGTTTTGATTTTTGAATGTTCATTTGAAACACTGTCAGGACAAATTGTATTACATCTTTGACAAAACAGATGCAGAAAAGTGACCAAGGACACAAGAAGAAGAGAGTTTGTATTATGAACAACTTCAGCCTTGCCATCTGGCAAGCAGTACAGAAGTATCTGCAATTTGTAGCTGTAATTGTAGCCCACTAACAATGATAGTAATGGGTCTGCAACAGTATAGGAAAAGTGCTACCGATAGCTAACTATAACTGATACTGTTCATAATAATGTAACAAATAGATTACTATCACATATCAGGCTGTAACAAAATCAGCACTGGTTGTCCAATACTGGTAGAATTGATTCGTACTTACTTACTGAAAGACATAAAGTTTTTCATATGCACAACAGACAATAATTCATTTAATATTGTCTGATGTGAAGCATGTGCTATAAACATGAGCATGTGTGATGCACATATGAATAGTGAAGACAGAAATATTAAAGTAATGCTGTTCTGATTTGTGTGTGTACACTCATACAACATACCACACCTTCACCACCCAAAAATTCTGAACACACCACTGGCAGTATTTTATTTTACTTTAGTATTTGTTGCATTTTGCTGCTTTTTGTAATGACAAAAAACAATGACTTTTTCTTTTCGTCATGTAAACTTATCTAGCAACCACTACTGTGAGCATATGAAATCATGTAATCATGGAGGTGTGTTTCTGTTTAAATCCTATGTCAACACATATCATTAACAATGAATATTTATTTCTGTTTATTGCTGAAGAACATTTCAGAGTGCTGGTTTATGCTGAAAACTGCTGTTGCAGGTTAAAATATCTGAGTATGTGTTGCTAATGTTGTATGCTAGTGGCAATTGAAGCACTTGGAGGAGTAGAAGAGTTTGGTAAAGTTGAACCCATCCAAGAGAGTCTCTTTGAAGGATTGAAAGGACGTGTCAAGTGAAATAAAAGATAAAAGTAGTTGATTTCAAATGATGATTTCATTTCATAAAAGCCATGGCAGTCAGTTTATACAACAATGGACTTCTGCCACCATCGAAAGTAACTGAAGTGTAAAGGGGTATATCAGTATACTCCATCATAAGTGCTCCTTAACCCCTTGCGCGCACACACACACATTTGTGTTTCACCATTTCTGTAGCTTTTTGAAACCAATGATCTTACATTGAGCGCACATGATCAACTAAACTTTCACTCTTCCTTTAAACAGGTTAGCTTACATGCAAACTTAAGTGCAACACTATGAATGTCTTTCACGATAGACGATATAAAAATTTGTGCTATTTTTTTCCTGTATGTAAACAGTAGTGTTATATTGTATTATTTTCTGAGACAAACATTTTTATTTTACTTAGCTTTTCAGTGTGGTCGTTAGAAGCCCTTACTAACGTGTACATGGTCGACGATAAGTCTGATCAAGCATAGCGTGAGTTAACATTCAGACCAACCTGAACCCGTTATTTCATAGTCTTAGTGTGCTTTAACAACATGCCCCCACCAATGCAGCTCCTTGCAGCGCTTTAAGGCAGCGCTGTTTTCATTCTGAATCCCTGCTACGTACTGTAAGCAGTTGAAATATCTGTTGAAATGAAAGAACCAAAAACTTTTGAAGTGTCACTTCTGGTGAAATAGATGAAAGCAGTTGAACAGTCAGTTTATGTCTAAGCACTGAAAGCAGTTAATCTGTCAGTTGAGGAAAAAGTGAGGAAAGCAGTTGAAATGTTAGTTTGAAGTGTTGGAGTTGAGCGTGTCAGTAGCAGACTAAGCAGAAACAGAGGAAATCTCAAAGAGTAATATCCCATCAGAACCATCTGTGAGAGTTAGATATCACCAGAGGTTAAGATGTTTTTTTGTAAATTGAGGTGAACGTACCTTTAAATGATATTGGCATGGTAATGGTATTACACACTTTGCTTTCAAACATCAAAGTGACTCATCAGTATGTTCAGTATTATAATGTTTTCATTGAAATCTCTCAGGCCCTGGACAGAATTTTAATCGTCAACTAAGTAAACAAGATTTTTGTCAATTCATTTTTGTTTGTGAGAATCCAGAGGCTACATTTTTTATTAATTAAATCATGTCTGGTCCCAATCATTAATCTAAACTTTTTTTAAAGTACTTTTCAAATTTGGGGACCATTGACTAATATTTAGTCAGCTGGTGTGAAATCTAGCATGAGGTCCTGAATGTGCCAGTGACCTAACCTCATGCACACACACACACACACACACACACACACACACACACACACACACACACACACACATACATATATAAATATATGGGGAATGATTCATGCTATGACACAGAAATTTGACTGGCACATGTCTGTCTCTTGTCTCACATGCTTAACATTTTGGTTTGGTTCAAACGTCTTAACTAAGGCAAAATACATCAACATGCCCGTCTTGTCACATACACAGTAATGTGATAGACTCCTCATCCAGTTTCCGGTCAAGCCTCTCAGCTTGCGTGGCTTTAGTTTATTTGTTTCACTTCAGGTCTGATGGTCTTTCTGTCTCTCTCGCTGTGTATGTGTGGTGGTAAGTTAGAGGGAGGGGGGTTGTTGCATGTGGCCCCTCCACCTGTCCTCAGGACTCTAGGACTCTATTTCTGGGTCTCACACTGAACCTGACTATGTCTAGCCTGGCAACAGTGCCTGTATATATGTATGCACTCTGTGTGTGTTACACGTGTTATTCCAGTCTTGACTACAGCTGGACTAAAGCTGTACAGACACATACCGGCTGTAACAGCAGAAAAGTGACCCAATTGAAGCCATTTGCTATAACAGGGATGAAGCTAATGTTGGTACCAGGTTTCAACCTTAATGAACATGACACATAACATGCTTGTGTTGAATGATCTAATGGGTCTCTGCTTTTAGACTGATCTGTGTTTTGTTTGGTTTTCAGAGCAGAAAACACACACTTTAAACTCATCACCAATTCAGTAAAAGATGTAAATCTATTGTGCCTGAGTCTCTTTAGATGTTGTCTTTAGGTTCAAATTTTGAGTTGTACAGCTCATTTCTTGGTGTTACAAATGAGATAGTTCCTTTACTTGTGGCTTGGTTTTTCACGGTTTAACCCGCCATGTCCTATTTAGGCAGTATTTAAAAGTCAAGTGTTTTTCTGAAGAACTGTTGTTTAATTCATTTTTGATTTCATTTCATTTTGAGATAGATTCTGGATAAAACTGTCCCATTTAAGCTGGTGGTAGCTATGGTCTGGAGCGAGCTCTGATCACAGGCAGCTGACATGTCATGTGCAGTAAAATGTTTAATGAAGAATACGGTTTAGACCTACTCTGTCATGACATGACTTTTGGTGTGATTTGGTGCTTCATGTGCAGCATTTGTCTTTCCAACACAGGTAAAGAATCTAGACGGACAGAAACCTCCATGAAATGGAAGCTTGCAGAGAAACCCTCTAAATCAATTATTCTTCAAAGGGAAATCTCTGTTTAGCTAAAAAAAAAAAAAAAAAGAAAAAGAAGACTCAATTTATTTTTTATTTTTTTTAAATCACCCTCATTGGAGTGAGGATGAACTAAAACTGTCAAGATAAAGCTGTGGGCTGAAACATGGAGCTAAAAGAATCTAAAGCTCTATAAAGCTTAGGAGAACTGTTTGTGAGAATCTCAGTGAGTTCATCACTACAAGACACCTTTCCATCCATTTGTCCATCTAAAAATGGACATGGCATGGCTCAGATGAACTTGATAGATCAGCTGGTTTTACAAGTGTTCGTAAATTATCCAGCTTTCGATCTTGTAAGACATAAAGGCCTCTAGACTAACCTAGAAAGAGAAGAAATGGAAGCACACCATTCACTAGGATGAGTTTAATTCAACCAATTCATGGACCAAGAGTCAGTGCACAACCAGAGAGAGATCAAGCATGAGGACTAGAGTGAGTTAGATATTTGTGGATGGAAGTTTTGTCACTTGATTGCACCTTAACTGTTTGAGTGATGCTGCACTACATGACTGGAAGTATGACGTATGGATCATAATATTTAGTATGAAGTTGTTAATACCTTCTTATAAAATATGAGGGATATGGAGAATGTGTAAAACTCACAATATGAAATATTAATGCAAATAAGTAGGTGTACAACAGGTGTGCCAAAGATGGAGAAACTTAATTTACTCTCAAATTCAGTTTGACTTTTTTTTGTTACATAGAATCATTCTGGATGAAATCAGCACTTCATAATCTGTATAACCAACATTACATGAGTCTGTCTTATTGGTTTTATATGCTACTGTTTATGGATGTGTTAAGGTTTGTGTCTGAGACTATGCATCACACATAGCTACTCAGCCATAATGTCTGAGCACATGGTTGGCCACTGCATTTTTGTGATTTTCTGATATAGCAATATTTGTTTATTTCTCAAACAGCAGTCCAAAAAATTACAAAATAAAAGTAAAATGCACTCGTATGACAGGAATGAAAGAATTAGTGAAAACTTTATGTAAGAAAAGCAGTAAGAACACAATTCCGAAATACTAATACACTTTAAGTAAAAGCCTTACACTCACAACAATGCTAAAGTAAAACTATACAGGTGTATCAACTGACTGTACTTATGTAAAGATTTTCAATTTTTCTTTCTTTTAAGGCAATATATAAAGCACTTTGAAATGCTATTGTGTATGAATTGTTCATA
Source organism: Amniataba percoides (assembly GCA_037176925.1). NCBI lineage: Eukaryota > Metazoa > Chordata > Actinopteri > Centrarchiformes > Terapontidae > Amniataba > Amniataba percoides. The sequence continues at coordinate 25,255,159 of JBAJHX010000036.1, forward strand.
ATAAATATACTTGCTTCCCCTTAAAGGCAAAGGCCTTTTTTTGGACCAAAGTGGCCTCACATAGTCTCACAGTGTTAATATGTATCATGATTTACTGACATATTGACAAGTGCATATAATTATATTGTTTTAGTCTATTTAAAAGGACAGTGTTATTCATTGAAATATACTGATGGAGAAGTGTAATGAAGTGTAAAAGTGCAAGTGCTTCAAGATTATATGCTGCACTATAGCTACTGAAGTATATACTGTATACACACAGTGTGTATAGGAATGCCAGTGAGCTGTCACAGTCCTGACAGATGTCAGACCAAAGCAATGAGAGAGGCAGAACTTCTAATTTAGCTTGTCTAACTTTCTCTGAACTCTATTCAGGTCTGCTGCAGGAAGTGATGTGAGATACCAGAGGTATCTGTGTGTGTGTGTGTGTGTGTGTACACTTGTGTGTTTAAGAGTCTGTCTGGAATAATTGACACAAAAATTGTGATATAAACAGTACTACAAAGGGGGCTCATCTGAGCATGTGTGGAAGTGCAGTCAGCCATGTGAATCTTAATGTGACTGTACATTTTGTAGCTGCTGCTGACTAACTGTTATAAGTTACTACAAACTGTACAGCCTTTGCATTTGATTATGAAAACTACTTTGCTGTATTGGTTTTCTGTATCTACAATAGTAGGTTCTTAAGGGTGTTCACTCTGTATTGTGGAGGCAGCACAGTTGCAAATATTGTTTAAAAATCAAAATGGAGTGTGTCATAAATCATATCAGTAGGTTTTGCTGTATAAAGAATCAGAATCACCTTTATTATTAAAGTAAAGGCAAACGGGTTGCTCATTTGAGTTTGAAACTTTCACTCCTGGCTAGTTTCACGTACTTTAATGGCTTTTGTGCATAAGAAATATTGGTAAGAGTACTGGCAGTGCCGTTCCCACAGGCTTGAACCTAGTTTTACATTTGATTCCTGTTTGCATGTGTCATCCCTGCTTCGTTTTGTTTTTGTCTCTCTGGCACCGCCAAGTGAGAAGGGTATCTCCGAGTGTGAAGTGCTCCACTCCTTGCTGAAAGCACCCTGCAGTAGCAGCATGGTAATTCTGCTCTTCTATCTTTCCTCTGCATCATGTTTACCTAGCAACAAGCATCACCCGCGGCTGGCCATCCCATTGGTCATTTGAAAACGCACCGGGGACCAATGGCAGGGCTGTTGCCATGGTACAGTGTATAGTTGCCGGGTGGAATTTTGCTGCAAGGCACGTGAGTCTTAGAGTCTGCTTGCCTCCTCGCACTGTCGCTGTAATCTCCGCTGTCTGGTCGTTAGCACAGCCGAACGTGATTTAAAGGAAGTCAGTTAGAAACTGTGTGAAGAGAATTACTAACGTTTATTCGTATATTCTCTAACATCCATTTCAGAAGTATGAACAGATAAAAAGAAATTGGACTGAGCAGACAGCAGGAAACGGCTGCATGTTTCCTCAGCCTGTTCGGTGTGGAGCCGCTGTGCTGAGGCTTTCTGCTGTATCACTACCCAACAATGTACAGCGCTTGTGCTGCTAATGAGCTTCAAAAGACATCACAGTGCCCTTTATTTTATATCAGAAAGCCAGAATCAAAGAAAATGAAGAATAAATGCATTTCAACTCAGCTTTAAAAAAATCCTGTTTAGTAAGTAAGTAAATATACAGACAAAAGAAAATATTTGTTGAATCCTGAACTTGGTGTACAAAAAGTGCTTAAAACCCTGCCTATATGTGTATTTATTTATTACTGCAAATTACATAAGTCCTCAGAAAATGTATTTATCAATGCAAACACTAAGTTAAGGTATATACTATCTTACAAATGCGCCAAAATGATTTTTTGATGTAAATGTTGCTTCCTCTTTTTTTTATTTCCACCATGGGATTTGTTATCACTCCTATTTGTTGGTTCGTTTGTTAATGGCATATGTCAGAAATGTCCATTTTTCAAAGATAATTTGCAATGATGGACCTTAGCTGTCATTCCCAGCACACATACCTGTTCACCTGTTGCTCATCCATCTAATTGTGCACCTGAGATAATTATGGGGTATGTATGGCATGATTAAGTAGAAATACAGTACACTCCATCTTTCTCCTCATAGCAAACCAACAGATGCACCCAGTAGGCTAGTGAAGGGATGGCTGAGAGTAACTTAAGCTCTGTGTCCTTGTCTTTCTTTGTGTCCTGTTGGTTGTGTATCTGATAGCATGGCTGCTCAGAAATACACTTAAACATAAAAGTGGTTAAGTGTGCATACACATGACATGACATTTATGGCATGAAATCTATAATTCACACTCAAAATACTTGGGTCCACACAGTCCATTATGTAAAAAAAAATGTAGATGATTTCTGTGATGTTGATGTTTGTTCATAAATTGTCGACATATATTTTTATTGTCCTTAAAACCATTTTAGTTAAAGCACATTTATGTGATGGGAGGGACTACTAGCAATGAAGTATAGCATGTAAAGAAACTATGCAACTCTATATGTCACCCAAAGCAATTAAACAGTCACTATCCAAATGTATTTCAGTTGAATTTTGAGAAAATCTGGTTCAATGACCATGCAGGTATTAACACAGTGCTGTATTAAAACCCCTCAACACACAAGTTCAGTTTCATTTGGATCGTAATGGAGTCCTTACAGTAGCAATCACACAAAAAGAGTCAGCAAAAAGGTGACACCATCCTTTATCTTGCTGTGGTGCTTTGTGTGTTCACTTCTGCTTTCCAGCTTACACACCAGTTACCCTGAGCTGGGCATCAGGTGTTTTTTGAGGCAGACCACTTTTAGTGACACATCTGCATGTGACTTCATGAAAAATACTTTTAATTCAAGATGTGTAATTATAGCATGTCATTATGCGATCTTATTTTAGCATTGCCTGGTCAGAGTGTGTGGCAGTGCAGTGATTTGAACTATGGGTTCTGGAGCCTGGACCTTGAGTAGATTATCAAGGGAAGCTGCTTGAAGCAGAGTCAAGGGGAAAATACTCAGCCAGAATGCAGTAACCACCCTGGCTAAGGAGTTTAGCAGATTTACAAACTAAAAAAAAATCAAAATAAATTAAACATTTCTAATTGACACTTATCTAAAATATAACCAAATGTGTTATTGCAGCTGCATATAGTGTTTTAGGTACAGTATTAGTCTGTTATGGCTCATACGCTTTATCACCTCAAACAAAAATAATATGGAGTACTTAAAGTAAAGTTCAAATCAATATGGCATTAAAGCTATTAAAATGTAAACTGTCGCAATAAACAACAGCCAATACAACAGAATAACATGCGTTGTTGAAGGTGTTGTGCTGTTTCAGTCCTGCCCATAAACTTCCTCTGATGCGCACAGGTGCAGGGCGATCAGATAGACCAGGAAGATCACACCTTTGTACTGTGGGTGATTGAAGTGAGCAAGCATCAGTAGACTTCATGACATTTCTCTGACTTATTCATCTGCACAACTTCAACATTCACCTCACAGTACAAAGAAAAAGAAGTGGAGTGACACATATTTGTCAGTGCAGCGGGTTGTATTTGTGGGTGATTTTCCTTTAAGGGCCTGTCAGCTGCTTTATGACACTGTCTGTGTGCTGAGCTGTTCCCAGGCAGCATTGTGCCTGATTTAGCCGGAATGCTCGGATAGCAACAGTAACAACTTTTAGCTTTGGCAGGGTTATGAGGAGAAGTCACACATCTCAGCTGTAGAGAGTCACTCAATGACCATGTGCTTATGGGAGCCCTTTGCCCCGCTCCCTCCCCCGCTCCTCGGTCATATCTCCTCCCCCCTCTCTTCCCGTTTCTACCTGACATCTTCAAACTATTTCCGCGTCATTCCTGCCTCGCGCCGTTTGAAGAGACACTGTGAAACTAAGTCGAACACCCCTCCCACAGACCCATCCGCTACCCAATTACAGCCAGGGACAGGACTTTATGTAGCCAATCACAGCGCAGCTGCCGTAGCGTTGGGTAGCAACAGAGCCCGTAGAGGGTGCCTGCCGAGTGAGGGTAGAGGCTGCGTTTACCCGAGCACAGACAAGTTGAAACATTTTGAAAGATAAATGAACAGAATGCGCCAGCGTTCGTTTTGCCTGCAATTATACATTTTAGTTTTCTCTTTATTTTCACTGCAGATCTCCCGCATTTGCCTAAGTCGCATAAAATATTCTAATCAACTGCCTCAATCAATGTTTGTGTCAACTGTCCACGCCGGTCGCCCACTGAAAACTAGTTATTTTAATGACGCTTGTTGCTGTGAGAGCCTGTTTGTTAAGACATGAGACTGCGTTAGTCAAGATAGGCCCGGCTCCTGCCGTGTGTCTCCAGTCGCTCCCTCCGGCCCGGGTCCTCATAAACAATGCCCCATGAGTTGAGTGCAAGAGGACCATGATGTTTTATTTTCACACCCTGAACTGATTTTCAGTCAGAATCAAATCCATGTTTAAGTAAACATTTAGAAAGCTTTTTCGATGTCTTTTGGAATGTCATTGTCTCATGTTTCACACTAACGGGTTTTATAAAAGTAACTTGTCAGGAAGTGTTATAGAAGCATTTAAAAGCAGTCTTTTGACACAACTTTCTCCATTAGAGTTTATTAATGGTTTAAGTAAAGGTTGTCTGTATGCGTGTCTAAAGTTTCCAGTATATATATCCCACTGTTACTATAAATGGACAGGACAAGAGCGGGCTGCTGGAACAGACCACTGCGGGTAGAGGGAAGGGACTGTTTCGATAACTCACTCGGGCTGTCGATAAGGTTTCTTAAAATCAGTCCGCCTCTAAGTGAGGGCTGATGTGCAGTTCCTCCCGTCTTCACCAGTGTCGTGTTTTCATATCCTCTATGTGTATCTGCTGTGCCTTTACCAGTTATATTTGAGGCTGTGGCAGACAGACAAACTCCGACCCCTGCCACAGGCATATGGTATCGTCTCTTTGGGAGGGTGGGCGAGAGGCACAGATTCCGTCTAACGGAGAACCACGGAAAAGGAAACGAGCAGGGAACAAGTCGAAATCGCCCTCACGAAGGTTTCCACCTTGAAGGAATAAAAGATATCCCGCGGCTGTGGGGAGGACGAGTGAAGGAGGACTTAACGTGAGAATAGCGAGCGGAAGCAGACGGAAGAAGAGGCGCATCAAGTAGCGATCAAAGGCGCCTGACGGCGAGCTCAGGAACTTGACTGGAAATGTTTTCTTTACTTTACTTGGAGATTTTGCTTCGTTGCAGTTCAGGCGCGGTTTGTAACTGAACTTTGGTGTGATTACCTCAGAGGCGGACTCGTCCTGCATCGAGTCATGTTGTGGTAAACAGGACTGTTGGGAGGGAGAATGCAGGCCGTCGGCGGCACGTCCTGTGTGTGTCTCCAACACGGACAAACATTTGGCATCTGACTCCACAGCCCGGATCTCCACTTTGTGTCCACGCTGCTGTCCTCACACAGGAAGAGAGTGTGCAGCTGAGGAGCAGCGTGGCTCCTGCTCAGTGTGGATAAGCAGCCAGAGGAACTTTGTTTGTGAGATCAACACGTTGCAGAGGACTGCTTTGTTTACATGTGTTTGTGCCACTGCAGGTTGTCACAGAGACATCTCTCATCCTGTGTGGGGACTACTTTCTTCTCTGGCCTCCCTCTGGTGTAGGCGGGTGAATGGGAACTGAGTGACCACCACACAGGGGCTCTGTGGGCTTGTGGCCATATTGACTCTGTGACATTGCCAGTGGAGGGCCGTGTGTGTCACTGGATTAATCTGAGTGATAACATCACTCTACACCACCCCACTCTGTCCAGTGACGGGTCCCTGCACAAAGCGCCAGAAATTGGATCTATTTTTAGCTTAAGGGATGGGGTAAAAGCAGGCAGCTGGAAACCCAACTCCCCTCCACCTCCTTCTCTTCCACCCTTTCTATCACACTACCTCGCTCAGCCCACCTGGCAATATGCTGGGCGAGCCTGGTTAACACACACCTGACTCACAGCTAGTTGAGGTGTTTTACTAGAAGTCTGGAAGAAGAACACACAGTGGATGAAGTTATTGTGCTGAATGGTATGACAAGTCTTGGAACCGATGGTGGAGTTTTAGTAATCTGGGACTACTAGCTGTGCTGTACTCTTAACACGTAAACCCTGTGCTGGATTACTACTAAAATGTCTGAAAAACTACTGTCTGTGTTTGTTCGGTTAAACCTGCCCTGGACCGAGTGAACCTATCATACCTAAGTAGAGTACATGCCGGTACCCTCTGGACATTTAGGTCAAACTCTAGATGAAAGAAACCACTTGTTAACATAGTGTAGTAGAAGAAAAGAAGACTTTTGACTTCAAATATCAGTCACCAGCGATCTGGAGCAGTACAAACCTCCAGCACACAGAAAGAATGCATGAAACTGCCGCTACCTGACTAACCAAATATTCTTTTTCCCCCATCTTCCCAGACCCACAGAGAAACAGAATATATATGTAAAATGAGAGCTCTATATCTATAGTGTAACTCCACAGAAAACAGAGATTACAACCTTTATATTTTTACTTCAGAGAGACAAGCTGCCTGTATACCAGTTGGTTGCCTTAGAAACCACAGTCACAAATTTTGAAAAAAGAAAAGCCAGAGAAGACGGTGCCTTTTGATTGGTTGGTCGGTTTCCCACCATTTCAAGATTCATTGATTCAGTTGGATGTAAAGCGTTGAGGTGAATTCTGGGATTGAAAAGACTTCCAATGTCAATTACCCACTCCCCCACAAACTCTGCGCACCTGTCAGAGCATTTTGATTGACAGTATTTCCCTGCTGGATTGAACAATTGCCAAGATTTTCCATGGTGATCACTTCATCATCTGTGGAGGACAAGACTGTGCCCTCTTGCAGGATGGTCCAATCAGAACCCTGGATCACCTCTGCCCTGCTGCGCAAGAACAAGAGTCAGTATACACACACAAACACACACACACACAGAAAAGCAATGTAAACACACTTGTGAATTTTATGGTATAGCCACAAGTGTTAGCTGTGCCGTCTGACAGTATAGTATGATTTTTTTTTTGTTTGTGTCAGTCATTTATAGCGGTTGGATTTGTTGTAGTTAATATCCTGTGGTGGTGGTGTGTGTGTGTCAGCATTTATTGAAAATATTCATCTTTGCCAGGAGTTTTCAATCAATTGGTCATGGTCCAAAAATATGTACGAAAAATTATTTTATTTGTGGGGCCACAAACTGCAGCAGGTAACCTGTCAGTGCTGGCTCTGTTGGCCACACGATTGTTGCCCTGCCTGTCCGCTGATAGTTGAGGTCCCTCCACGTTGCGCGTAGCAGAGACTGAGAAGATCACCTGCTACACAACAATACCAAAAACTAGTTTTCACTAAATGTCTTCAACTCAAAAAAGGAAAAACCTGACTTTATATCGAGCTTGTAAACGAGTTTTCTTCCCTGTCGCCTTGTTCTTCAGATCAGGACTATCTACTTGTTCTGTTTGTTCTGAGTTTTTTCTTTAATTTACTTGATTTTTTTTTTTTTGAAAAGTGCAAGTAAATAACATTAAACATAACAGACACCATAAAGACACATACTGCAAAGTTACAGAGTAGTAATGTGACATAATGTCAAGTTTATAGATGTTTGTGTGGGAACATTATGGTCTCCCTGTTAGCCAAAGATGGGCAATGATTAGTGTCTGTGGAAATACTTCATTTATGACAACATCACATGAATGTGTTGATTAACGCAAAAAGTCTAATAGACTAAAGGCGAGTTCTTCTCACAGGGTTCAGCTCTCACACACGGGGTTGTAGAGAATACAGGATTAAAGCATATGGTCCAGGTGCTTGTGTCATGATACTGTTAGTTGGTATGTTGACCTGTATAAACCATCACAAGTTGCAGCTGTTGAGCAGTCATCAACAGGTCAGAGTCTCAGCATGGAGAATTACATTTGTCTTAGTTATTTTTCTTATTCAATAAATAGATTAGATTGTGAAATTTGAGCATTTGAGTGCTTTAACTGTTAAGAGGAATAACTATTGCCAGTGAGCTACTGTTGAATGTTCTAAACATAAATGACCGCAATGTTATTTTCTAGTTTTCCCTGCTATACTTTCAAATGTACCAACCATGAACCCCAAACTGAGGGACATAACAAACTGTGAATCTTGTGTACAATTACACCGCTAGAATCTGAGTGTAGACCAGCGTCGTTTTGACCGTTGACGTTAAAAAGCCTATTATTATATGTCTGATGAAAGCGGCATGTGCACGTGTATGTCATTCATCAAATGCCAGTTAGTCCGAGTTAGTGATTCTCAGCAACTTACTGCTTCTACAACCATGCTTGTTTCTGGGTTGTAAGGTTGTTTTGTAACATGTGACATCTCTGACACCCATGTTTCCTTATTGGTAGCAGTGCATGTTCACATGAATAATTGACAGCAGGTGGGCTGTCCCTGTGGTTTAGAGGTTAAGAAGCCAGCCGTTCACAATGTCCCAGGTTCAAATCTGTCCAGGGACCTGTAAGACATCTCCTCCCTCCTCTCTACTTTTTTTATTTCCTAAAGACACCAAAAGCCAGAAGATTAAGAAGAACTGAATTTACAGCATTCTGTGCATGAAGTCATTTAGAAACTGAGATCACACATCAGCTAAAACTGCAGCCTATGAATTGAACGAAGTGACTTTTTAAGGCACAGTCTGTGTAAATAATCAAAGTAAGGCTGAAAGTTTTAAAAACTCACCGGAATTGTGGACATGAATTCAAATTTGGATGCAGGATTCCTCAGAGACAGATGATGTGATCTGATGTACCATACAGGGGCTGACTATAGCCTGTTTTGCTACTCTAGGCTTTTGTTTATGACAGGTTCAGGTCCACCTGGCTCCCTTATCGTCAGCGTGGGATCCCTCATGTCCAGGCTTTGTAACATCCAGCTAGTAATTAATTTTGAGCCCTGGCATTTGTTCACTGCTTGAGCATCTTTGTGCACCTTTGTTTCTCGCCCATGACTTGCCTTACTTCTTTATCATTTTTAAAGATTTTTTAGTTTTGTTGTTCAGTTTAGCTTGTCAAAGTGTAACAGCCCAGTACAGTAAATCCCAATTAAAAACAATGAACATAATAATGTGGAGATATTTCCAATTTGTATCTCTGATACAAAGCGTGACTTGTATTACTGGTTGCCAGACGTCCATAGTGGTGTTTCTGCTACGCCCCAAGCACTCAACCTTCATAAAAATTAATCAACATCACCTGTGACATCACCTATGTCACATCTTGGGCAAAACACTGTGGAAGGGACAGCACCTAGTGAAGTTACAGTACCCTTTCAGAAATGGCTATCTGCACAGTCTAGTGTGAGGCTCATTTTTCAGACCGTATGTAGATTAATGGAGGGGACTAGTTGTTTGCTCTCTGCTGATGGGGCCATTTCTGTCAATCAATCAGGTCAACCGTCAAATCATCATATTTTAAGTCACCATGCCATTGTCGGGTTAATTCTACATCCATGGTTCTGGTTAACACCAGGTGTGAAATAATACTATTTGCTGGTGTCATCGTAGTTTTGCATCACATCATCATAGGGTTAGGGTTAGAGACTAACACGAAACAACTACAAAGGCCACCAGACAAAGAAACATCTGCACCTCGTCATTGCTCCATGGGCTTGTTTTCTGTGCAGCGACTTCTGATCGTGTTCGTTGTTGTTATTGGGTTTTAAAAATGCAGCGGTTGACTTTTAAACAAGTCGCTCTCCTGACTCATCTAGTGACGTCCCACCCTGGCTAATTAACGGCCTGCCAACGTCACATGGAAGCCCACCCAAGTAGGTACTAGAAAAGTACCTGGTACCAGGTACTAGCGCGTAATGTATAAAAACCGAATCGAGTCGAGCCGAAAAGGTACTAGTGCAAAAGCGCCAGAGGATTGACACTAGCTGTTCTCTGACATATAGAGAGGAGTAAGTCTGTAGTCTCTGCTGTTTGTAAAGTTTGTATCTGTACCAGCAGTCTAACATGTGAAGCTGTCTGTCCCTTGTATGGATGTTGCCAGTGATGGCTTTTGTGCCCTGTACTTGGGATATGTTGCAAACACACCTGAAAGCGAAGTGAAGCTCCACAGCAGGTAAAGAACAATTAACATGGAGCTCTGTTTCCATGGAGCTCGGATCATACTTGTGTCAGTGATGATCGGTTAATGAAACATTAAACTGTCAGAAACCTTGTGTGAAGAGGGAAAAGTCATCACCTTGCCTCAAGTGACATAGTGTTACCTGTGCTTCTTTTCAAGTTGGACTCACTTAATTACATTTGCTCATTTCATTTGGCAGCGGTGTCATTCGTCTTCACTAGTCAAATCCAAGCAGCAAGGTTTGCTTATTGGACTGTCTTACAGTCAGTAGTATAGTACAGTATCAGTAGCATATACTAACAGCTGTTGAGTCCACCTCCTTCCACTTTAGCTGCTTTACGCAGCCTGTGTTGGGACAGAGAAGTGTTCTTAGTCATATGAACTCATCTGCATCTTTCTACAGGTTACATTTTTACCTGAGTAGCCGGCTTAAAGAACTTATCTATATTGAAGAATATCACCAATACCAGAGCATTGCCTACATTTACCACATAACCTTAAGGTCCATTTAGTATACTGTTCTAGAACCTTTGTGCAAATGTATACAATAAAATGTAATAAAAGTATACAAAAACATTTCATTCATGTTGGTTTAAAAGCTGAGCCTGAATAATTGTTGTATCCAAGCCATGCTCACATTCATGGAAGTTTCTTGTCATAGGCCACCTTAAGAAACCTGGACAATGGTAATCAATGTTTGTCAGCTATTTATCATGTGATAGAAATGGTGTCAGATTTACTGGCTGAATAGAACTCAGAGCTTCTCGAACATCAGTCACATCATCCTCTGGGCTTGAAGTATACTGATTTCTAGTTTAACATCAGTGAGATTCTTAGTGACCGTTCTTAAATTCCTGATGAATTCAGACTCTTTTTGTCTTGTTGTATGTCTTTCCGCCAAAATGACATTGTACTTCGTCTGTTTAAGTAATTGCCACTGAATATTTTTACTGTCTATATTACTGTAACCTCCAGGCAACCACCTCCAGTCCTAATCAGTCACCTTCATATAACTACCATTGCTCATAGTTTTGGTTGCTGTGTTGTAAGTTGGGCATCATTTGCAGTATCACACATTGAATGAATTACATTACCTCTCACCTATCATATAAAAGTTTGCACTGTGTCTTATTCTTGTTTAGTTAGACAGTAATCACAGTTTTGAGCTTCAAACCACAGGCAACCCAGAAATGAGATATACCTTTTTTTGTTTTAGAGTCCAGAATTAACACTACAGAGTCCTAGCCTTTGTTTTCAGGGTCCAGAAGCTCTGGATCTACCTACCCTGGGAAATAACAGCATAGATTTACTAAGTGTGACTTGGTTTGTTGATGTCTTACATCTGCCCTTTATTATTGCTGTTTTTAATCTCTTCTTCTGAATTATTTTGAAGAGTTCTCATGAAGTAAAGATACCTGCTGATTTGTTTTCATGTTGCATCATCATGGGTTAAGAGGGGCTCTTGAACCTTAATCACCCAGTTGCCAGGCGTTATTTAGCCAGGTGGCCCCCTCCTGCAAAATAAGACCACTGTAGGCTACATTAGGTTTATTTTCCCAGTGTAGTTTGACCCATTATTAGAGGTTTGCTGCAGTTGGTGATAGTGATTTGTTATCAGTCTATTAGTATCTGAGTCATTATGCTGTTCTGCCGTGTGCTTTGCTGCTGCTGTTTGAACACTTGGTATGTTTTTCTATTTTTATCAGTGCAGCAGTCCATACTGACTGCCTTCGATTTTACCCATGTTACACACATGCAAAGACAACATCGCATAACATAATGAAGCATATTTTACACTTGGAGGCTGGAAATTTTCTTCCATTTAACCTGTGTGATTACAGTGATTACAATGTTGGGCACTAAGGGCTGCCAATGTGCAGATGACCTGTACTCAGCACTGTGCGTCAACACAATGCTTAACATTTTTTTACCAGTGGGTGGCACCAAGTGAAAAGTTCCTCATTACAATTCATCTGTCAGGGGATACAAATATCTAAACCAAAATTTCATGCAATCTATTATCCAACTGTTGACATATTTCAGTCGGAACCTAAGTGGAAGACCGACAAAGTGATATAGCCATCCCTAGAGCCATACCACCATCATGGCTACGAAATAAGCTTACTGAATGATAACTGCTGAATAAGTTGTACTTTATTTTGGTCTTTGTCATTGTTTAATTCAGCCATTGCCAGTCTTGGTCCTGACATATGTTTTTACTATTAATCTGCATATCACTTTGACTAAAATCTCATATCAGTTACAGCAATGCTCATGCTGTAAACACACTCACTGAGATAGAAATGAGCAGTGTATCTACAGGTTAACAAGTGAACTTTAATAACCTCATGTCATGCTGAGCGTTTACCCGGGACCACATCAGTGAGCAGGTGCAGTACGAAAACTGCATACATGGATTTGCCTAGTGTTCATTATATGCATTTTTACATCAAGTAAATTGTGTCTTTGTGTGGAGGGGACTGACTTATGTTTTGTTTGCTGTCCAGCTGGGTCAGTTAGTTTCATACAGCAGCAACTTCCAAACTCTTTGCAGCTCAGTTTTAAACATACAACAGACACAATGGCAAGAATTGGCTTGACATCCTCTTTAAAATAATGAATGTGATGTAAGTTGTTAGTTAGTTAGTTAGTTATCATGTTTAAAAGTGAGTGTAACTGGACCAGTCATATTAGTGGCCGGGGCATGCAGCACAAAGTAGCATAGCACCACATTTTCTAAAGCGATGGAGTACTCTACTTCAGTCCATGTAGTTTTATTTTTCATGAAGGTAGAATCACAAATCTAGCAAGTCATGCAA
>JBAJHX010000036.1:25268212-25287565 GCA_037176925.1 Amniataba percoides
AAGGATTCAGTCTAAATTAGTTAATGAATAGCAACCTTTGAGTTAGTCTCAGCATACACTGTACATCGTTTCAATCAGTGCTGTAATGTTTTATGGGACATGTTCTTCACTTACTCTGGAGACGCTTAGACTTGAATTCTGAGCTTTACTACAGTTGCGTTTCAGCAGATTTGAATGTTTACACTGGCAGTATTGTCCTACAGCTGTTGGTCCTCTCGAAGGACTCTGGTTCAAATAAATGTGGCTCACTATTTTTTTTGCTCATCAAGTAATTTTTTGAGACTTGCTTACTGTTCTGTGTGTTGCTGTGCTGTCTGCACTGACTCCTCTCAGTCACCATAAATGTTGTTACAACACTGTTGCAGAGCTGAAACAGTCGTCAGAAAAAGAGAAAATGTCTCTTACTGAGGCATGCTGAGGAGGGGAAGGGATGGCAGGATTGAGAGATGGAGGGGTGTATGGATGATGGATAGATAAACAGAAGAGTGAATCAGTTTCAGAGGCAGGGAGGTTTGAGAAAGCAGGAAGGATGATGAAGGAAAGGGGGAGGAGAGCATGGCTGGTAGGGTGGGTTGGGTTGCTAGGGGAGAGTATGTCAGACTGCTGCTGCTGAGAGCCAGACCTGCTATTGGAAGCTACTTGCTTAGCAGGAGAGAGGCGGAAGAGGAGAGAGAGAAGTAGCTAATGAGTATTGTAGGCTGGTTGCTGAGACAGCATTGGGTTTATTTATAGAGTGCTGGCCAGCCAGCCCTTAGATACCAACAGCGAATCAGCTGACAGAGAAAGAGGAGGCCCCGACCAATGGCAGCATAAGAAGGGGAATGCCAGATTGAGGAAGTGCTGTGAGTGCCTCTCAGTCTCTTAAAGAGACGGTGCAGATTTCTCAGTACTAGGCAGATATTCTCTCTCTCCAGCAGTGTCATATCTGTACGCAGGCCAGGACCCAGAGCACCACAACAGTCCCAGTGACAGTGATTGGATTACTTTCTCTAGCTTATCACAAAACATAAGTACACACGTGCAGTTCAAAGCTGCTGAATGTTTTTGAGTTCACAAATAGAGCTTCATTTAGCCACAGACTTTGATGTAAAATCACAGAGAGCCGTATGTAAAAATATTCCTTGTATATGGTAGATAATAAAGGTATGGAAGCTATAATTACAAAGGTTACTGTCACATGTTCACTGAAAATGTTTAGCCTGAATTATTTACAAGTAAACAGAGCAGATTTTAGTGCCAGTATAGCCTGCTTTAGCTGCTCTGGCCTGTAATACCGTCAAACTGCTCAGTAACAGGGTCTGTTGGACCCCTGCATCAGAAGCTGTCTCTGGCAACGAACTGAGGATCAAAACTCGTGGTTTGTGTGTTTTGCAAAGTCCGGACATGTTCATCTCTCAGTACTTTAGTAGATTGTTAGTGAATATCTGTGATTTGGAGTTCAGATCATGCTTCCATCCATCCATCCATTTTCTATCCCGCTGCATCCTGCACTCAGGGTCACGGGGTGCTGGAGCCTATCCCAGCTCTCTTAGGGCGAAGGCGGGGAACACCCTGGACTGGTCGCCAGTCAGTCGCAGGGCCACATAGAGGACATACAACCACTCACTTTCACATTCACGCCTAAGGCCAATTTAGAGTTGGGAAGGAAGCCGGAGTACCCGGAGAGAACCCACGCAGACACAGGGAGAACATGCGAACTCCACACAGAAGGGCCTGCCGGCCAACCGGGAGTCGAACCCAGAACCCTCTTGCTTAGAGGCGACAGTGCTTTAGGATCATGCTTATCTCCTCTTACTTTTATCTCACTGAACTGATAAAAATTCACTGTTTTCTGATGTGCTGCGCTCCTACTCTTATAACTATCACTAATGCAAGCTACATTTATTTGATTGGTGATTTACTACTTAGTTACAATAAGTATGTCCAACATGAATTCTTATTGCTGATATTGCATTTGCACATACCACATCATTAGCCTCACATCTCAGCAGGAAGGCTCTGGTGTGTCCAGACTCTCTGGCTTCCTCCCACAGTTGGTGACTCTAATTAATAGGTATACATTTGACAAGTTTCTCTGTATCAGTCCCGTCAATGACAGGCAGCTTATCCAGGGTGTATCCTAACACCTGTCCTGTGTCAGCCGTTATCGGCTCCAGCCCCTACCGGCCATAAAGTATAAGTAGAAAATACATTTTTGCATTCTGCTATATGCATTGCTTTTAACAGCCAAACTGTCATTTCTCATTTTAGGCATGGTGATATTTTACCTTTGTTTGGTCTTTTGATTTTGTTTGTGCAGTGACCTGATCAAGAGAGGACAGGCATTTTCTGCATAGGCTTTCAGCCAGTCCGTGGATGAAAGTCATGTGCTCATCACACAAACTTCAAAAGGTCCAAATCCACAGGCTTGGGTTAGGACTATGTCTGGGCAATGTGACTTATAAATAATATCTTTATCATTTTAGGCTACACCTCAATTTATGTTAGAAATCTCAAATATTTCTCTATAGATATTTTTTCTAGAATTTTTCAAGACATTTTCAATAGGCCTTTCCAACTTCCAGGGAGTGTTCATTTCACATTTGCCCTTTTGAAACCAACTCCTTATGATCAACCCACTGTGGGATTTTATTTTATTATTTTTTTAATGAAAAAGTGAATTCCTCTGTCAGCACACCTGTATCACCACCTTCATTCACCTAGAGCCGACAGTTTTCAGGTTTGTTCTCAGGCCTGAAAACTGTACTAATACTAGTAATACAAATAACAGTGACCTTCATCATGCCTCTCAGTCCAGCAGCTAAACTGGAGGAGGAGATGTGGTCAGCTGCTGAGCCACTCCCTGTCCATTGTAAATGAGATCGTCATTAATTATGCAGTAAGTCTAGGTGTATTCTAACCCACACATGTGCTTTTTTGGCTCACTTGTCATGTGAGGTTGCAGTAGTTACTTAAGCAGGCTGACAATACTTAGGCTTCCATAGCTGAAAGATCATTTGACCTGAATATTATAACAGTTAATCCAACAGTTAGCTTAGCATTACTCGCTTTCAGTCCATTATGATCACAGCTCCCTGGTGTGAGGTGGACATCTGTATTCTGACGTTTCAATGTAAACAAACGTTGAACAAGAGCCACTGATACTGCGTACACTTGTTCTGATTTGCAATAAGAAATACCTCCTCACTTGCCACAGAAATGAGCAGAAATGCTATGTTACTATAGTTGTGAATCCACTCAGCAGCCAGCTATCATGTTGTTGTGCTGTAGGTGTTTCTGCTACTACCAAACACCAAAGGCCAAGATGGCCACAACATACAACGTACGCCAAAAATCCATCACTTAAACTGTGGAATCATACATGAGCCTGACAGTCTGTGAGTGTCTTTGAGGATCTTACAGCACAGAAGGCTCTTTCCTGCTGGAATTTGGAACTGGAAAGAAATGGTTGGCTAATGACAGGTATATTGTGAAAACAGCCTCCCATTTTCAGGGGCATAGGCTACACTTGCCTACACGTGAGTTGTATATTAGTAACAATGTTTATGATGTCTTAAACACACGATCCAAGTGTTCTAAGTCTGAGTAACAGAAAAGATTGTTCTTGAATCTAAGATTGCTGTGTGCTTAAAAAGAAGACGGCAAACCAAGCATGATTCCCTTTACTTTTGTGTCTGTAAGAATTATGGGAGAAAATCTGCTATTCATTCTGACTGAAAAAATTATCATTCTCATTTTGACTAGGGTCTTGCAGCCCTACCACCTAGTGATACCCTTAGCCTAATTTGAGCTGTGTTCAAATCAGAGGGAGAGTTACTTGAAAGAGATGTAAAGTCATTGGTAAGAGTGACTGCATTGAACAGCTCCCTGCTGTTAATGAAACTGTGGAAATCGTTTATTGCTTGTACCAACCTGGCAAGCAGGTCACTGTAGAAGATTCAGCTTGGGTCAATAAATCCTCTATCATATCCTCTTTGCTTGTCTTCAATCTGTGGTCATTTGAGGATTCATAATCCAGGAACATTTTACATGAGATTCATTTATGGATTTGTGAATTTAACTGGATGTCAATGTTATTCAGTCAGATATCCACTAGAATAGACAATAAAGTTCCCTTGTGTCCTGTTTGTCAGAGCATTATTGATAATTTTACTTAGAGCCAAACCAAAACTTCAGAATGACATTATCAGCTGCTTTAGGGTTATCTCATTATTGTATCAGCAGCATTTATGTTGGCTGATAAATTACAGGAAGTGTCATTTCTGAAATGTTATGGATAACTTGAAGGTTTTTTAAATGACAGTCTGCTGTGGAGCACTGAAGTTTACACTATAAAACATCCTGCTCACTCTCATACAAATCACAGTTCTTTCATGACTATCTTTAGATCTGTCTGTCCAACTCTGAGAATGATATTAGATATTTAAAATGTTTCTTTTGTTTTTG
Organism: Amniataba percoides; assembly: GCA_037176925.1. NCBI lineage: Eukaryota > Metazoa > Chordata > Actinopteri > Centrarchiformes > Terapontidae > Amniataba > Amniataba percoides. The sequence continues at coordinate 25,272,659 of JBAJHX010000036.1, forward strand.
GATCTTGGTAAGAACGGTCTTCCAATCAGTCATTCTGGAATATCCAGCTGTTTGTTCAGTTGCATATGCGTTGTGGATAGAGCAACATGCATGGCTAATATGGAACGTAACAGGCAGTGATTGTGCTGTGTTGGACATGTAGTCTCTGATCAATTGTGGTTCATAAACAGAACAGCAGTCGCCATGTTGGAACTGCATAGAGGCAAAGAAATGGATTAGATTGTTGGGGTTTCCCTCTCTAATCATGTCTCTCTCTCTCTCCCAGGTGTAAGCAGCTCAGGATGTCCGCCCACCTCCTCCTCCTCCTCCTCCTCCTCCTCCTCCTCCTCCACTGCCCAGGGCTTCTCCCTCGCTGAGCCAGCCATGACCAGCCAGCACACACATCCACACCCCTCCTTCAGCTCCATCCACTCCATGGCCGAGCAGCAGCAGGTAACACACGCACACACACACACAGTGTTAGAGCTGATCTGCTGTACGCACCTTTGACAGGGACTGCTTAAAAGTTCACCTGTATCACCTGTTGATTGTCATAGTGGTAGTTCAACACCAGAGGGAGAAGTCTATGTAGCACTTTTTGATATACTTTAAAAGAATGATCTTTTCATTGTCAAGCCATTGAGAAAACTACACCCTTTAGATCATTGATTTAAAAAAAGGAATATTCTTATTACACTGTAATCACTGTGACGAGTGATAAACAGAGTGATGATCACAGTGAGCAGGAGGTTTGCAGAGGTGATGGCTGTCCTAGGTAACAGAATAGATGTAGTGTCATGTCAACATGCTTTATTTTATTTTCACTATCAAAAGTCTCTAACAATATCAGAAATTTCTTGGACATACACAGTTAGCTGGTTTCTGAAGTTTCTAATATGAAATCTTACTCAAACCCGTGGTGCAAAAATAACAATGACCATAACCCATAATACATAAATGTCCCCTGAAATCAGTTAATCCTAAATCTAGATAAAATAGCCAATATTTGTCTCAGCTGGAAATCAAGAGAAAGTTGGTCTGTTGACTGGTTCTGTGGGCTTGTTGACTTTTAGTTTGAGATATTCTCTCCAAATTATTTTAAGCCTAAAAGTGGTGAATCAGAAAATGTTCCAATCGAAGCTATTCCAAATGCTTTCAAGTCAGATGTCAGAAGAGTCACTGAGCACTGCTGCTTGCAAAAGTCACTGTTCTGTATTTTAGATCTGCAGCAGCAGGGCACAGTGCAACCACACCACCGCCGGAGCTCCCAGCTAACCCCAAGCCTATCAGCCTATTTAACACTGGATGCTACTATGTATTGTTCACCTTGTATAACCTCATCTCACAGCAGTTGTAGCTTAAGATAGGTCAAATTCTTAGGAACATGACTGCATATAGCAAGATTTGATAAATAATATCATTGAAGTAGTTTATTGTGGTAGTTTCTTTATATGTTAGGGGAGTCAAATACCATTACAGTCAGATCCTGTGTTGTTTCACTCACCATGATCACAACTAAGCAATTTATAAATGTTAAACCATTATAAATTCAAAATGTAGCAGCAGCAATGAAATGAGTCGGAACAGACTACCCCCTTCCGTACCCCCCCCAATCACAGCCTCTGTTACTGCATCATGGCTACTGTTGTGTTAACATCAAAAACATAGACGTGGCAGAGGCAACCTATTGCTATTGCTGTATACACACAGAAATTTCTTACCCTCTTGTATTTGGTATTGGAAACCAAAAATGCAATTTTGCAATACTAAATGTGTCTCTTGCACTCCACATCAACATACAGAGAAATCTAAAGCTCAACAGACCTGCCATGTGTACTTATGGTCGCAAATCTATGATTGGACAGTTCCTGTTTGGAGGAAGGATTTAGTCTATGATCAATTCATTCTTCTTACACATTTCCCAAACAGCCCCTAACAGGCTTTTTTCTGAAACTCATATTTCCTGAGCCAGTGCACTGATGGACTGTGGACACCGGTATAAAATGTGCAGGCTAAACTCAGCCATGTCCATCCCGTAGAAAAATGCAGTGCATAAGTATGCATATTGATAAGTTTCAAGGAGCACTTTGAGGAACACCTGAAGTTGACTGTCCTGCCTCCTGAACAGTGGTCTACAGTATGTATGGCCAGGACTGGAGGTGCAGCTGAGGTGTAGAGAGCATTCAGATGGATGACAGTGGCCTGCATGATGGCTGAAGAGTGTAATTTAAGACCACCACAACACACTCCCAGAGAAAGGTTCAGGTCTTCAGATACCTTAGACTCAACTAAGGCACCATGATGTTCACTGTGGTGTAGTGACAGACTGCTAGAAAGGTCTACGTTTACCAGTCAGTCCCCATTCCAGTGTTCACTGCAGCTCACATGATTTGAGCTGTGACCAAGAAATAAATGTTCAGGGGTTTATTTATGCATTATTCTCCAACCCAGGATTGTATAACTGAATGCAAGTTTTAGCCCTTTTATGTCGGACACACAAAAAACCTGTTACTTATGGTGGAATGAGAGAATAAGAAGAAGTCTCAGAGCTTGAGGAAAGAAGCTGCTCTGAAGTCTGGTGGTACGGCAGCAGATACATCAGCAGCAGGTTGGACAGGCTGTGGCTGTGGTTTAATCTTTAAGAATCCATCAAGCCCGACGCAGGCATCTTAATCAAACTATGTGAATTTGTCATTTTTCCAGTCAGGATGTTTTCTATTGCTCCTCTGTAATAGTCCTTGGGTGCTCCATTTAAGAGCGCCAGAGTGGAGGAAGTATGGTTGCCAATCCAAACTGTCACTGTGAACCAATGTTCAAATATACTATAACTATCTATAAATATAATGACTGTGGTGCTCAAGCCACAGTCATTATTATATTAAAGATGGCTGCACGTGACCTGCATGATGCTTTTGTGAGGGTAGCTGCAGGTAATCTCACTATGCATGAAGGGTTGAGAGGTTGCTGCTCTGTCACACTCTATGCAGCAGATTGTTCAAACCACCAGATCTTGCAACCAGCTACCAAGCTTATCCTATGTGAGCAAGGAATATGAGTGCCTCATTCTAATCAATTACATGCAAAAGAAAGATGTAATGTTGTCTCACACAACCACACTTCATTGTTTGTAGATTTCTATGTGCTAATTCAAACTTGAGATGTTCTGAGGTGTTGGTGTTCTCTGTAGGTGCTGTCTGATATGACCATACTCCAGCGGAGGATCCCCCCTAGTTTCAGAGACCCTGCCAGTGCCCCATTGAGGAAACTCTCTGTTGACCTCATCAAAACTTACAAGCACATCAATGAGGTATGATCATTGATCACACAAGAGAAGCCATTACCACACAGATGCACATACACTATTATTTCTGTTAATTTTGTTTGAATAACATATCAGATCCCTGTTTTACTGTATTTGTCTTGTTTACTGCATCGTGTGTGCAAGAGATCAAGCCTAACCTGAGATAAATCATTTCTGGTACTTTTGTTTGATTTAGTTAAAGATATATTTCATTATTATGTTTGACATATTGAAGCTTTTTATATCTTAAAAAAAACAAACAATACTATTTGAATGGGCATTCGACCCAGTCAGTATCTCTTGGTATAACTAACATAAACTCTAACTGCTTCTAGCTTTGAGGTGGACACAATAGTGACATGAGACATGATAGCCGTATTAAGATGATTTTGGCTTTGTTCTTCAGACGTACCATCAAGCAGAGTAGGGAACTTAAACTGTTTTTTCATCCATAGGTGTACTATACTAAGAAGAAGCGGCGGGCCCAGCAGGTCCCTCCAGAGGACAGCAGCACCAAGAAGGAGAGGAAAGTCTATAACGATGGGTATGATGACGACAACTACGACTACATTGTCAAAAATGGCGAAAAGTGGCTGGACCGCTATGAGATAGACTCGCTGATCGGGAAGGGCTCCTTCGGTCAGGTAAGGTTGACAAGGAAAACTTCTTTATGAAAACTGAGTCCATATTTCTACATTTCTTCAAACTTCTTCAGATGATCATGCTTCCTTGCAAACCCCGGTTTGATTGAAGAAAATCAAAAAGTCTAAGAGCATGTGTCTTATCATGGCAGATGATGGCAAATCTTGTTGATGTCCTCCTACAGGTGGTGAAGGCCTACGACCACCATGAGCAGGAATGGGTTGCCATCAAGATCATTAAGAACAAAAAGGCATTTCTAAACCAGGCACAGATTGAACTGCGCCTGCTGGAGCTCATGAACAAGCATGACACTGAGATGAAATATTACATAGGTAAGATGAACACACACACAGGCTCTGCTTATACCAGTGGTTCTCAGTTATTTCTGTCGTGCCCCGCCCCATACACGCAACAATGTATTCCTCCGCTCACCACCTAGTTCCAGCGCGAAATTTGTTTCAACATCAGAATGACAGAACAAGACTTTGTTAATAAATTTACAACATAACCATGAAACAACCCTATTTTTCTTGCGCTGCCCGCGAGAAAAATGCTGGCGCATCTGCGCCGACCGCATCATGCCGGAGGCCCCCCCCCCCCCCACCACCACCACCACCACAATGGGGCACGCCCCACTATTGAAGAAACACTGGCTTATACTCTACTGGTTGGAACTGTTAAAGTGCCAAATAAGTCAGATTTGGATTTAGGGAATTCCCTAATCTTATAGATTCACAGTGATCTTATTTTGGAAATCAGAGCATGCAAGGGCGTATCCATTCCAGCTCCCTCCCCTCTCTCTGCTGTGCACTCCTGCTCTCTTCCAAAGCCCCTCCCTGCAATGCCCCATGGCCTAATTCCTAATTCTTCTTCTTAACAAATTTTTCTTCATTGTTCTTTCACATAAACTGATATTTTCTCATTGCTTGGTCCTTCAGTTGTTTTATCTGCCATTATTTTTGTCCAAGTTAACTCGTGCTCAGAGCTGAGCGAGGTTTAAAGTTCCATCACATACTCTGTGTGTGTGTGTGTGTGTGTATATATATATATGTATATGTATATATGCACACACATATAGATATAGATACACGTGTGTATCTATCTATCTGTGTGTGTGTGTGTGTGTGTGTATTTCTCAGTCTTCATCATCAGATGGATTTTGTTGAATAGTACTATTTCCTGACTTGATTCTTGTTACTATGCATATCTTAACCTTCTTTCTTGTCTCCCATCTGTCTCTGTGTGTGTGTCTGTCAATCTGCCTCTGTGCAGTCCACCTGAAGCGTCACTTTATGTTTAGGAACCATCTCTGTTTGGTGTTTGAGTTGTTGAGCTACAACCTGTATGATCTGTTGAGGAACACCAACTTCAGAGGAGTCTCCCTCAACCTCACCAGGAAATTTGCACAGCAGCTCTGTACAGGTGGGTGCATGGAAACACCCACACAATATGTCAAATGTGGGATTTCTGTTATCTGCCCCCAGGGTGGCAAAACCAAACAGATTAATGCAGTTTGAAATATCATCAAATCAGAAATGAAATATATTTTAAACTGCGAGAGACAAAGGACACCATTTGATAATTATGGAAATTCTTTTTAGGGTGATGGTGAAAAGTGCTGAAGTGGATTTCTTATGCCAATAAATGAAACCTAATAATTCTAAAATCTTAAAATAGGTTTGGAGAGGTGGTCCTAATGATATAAATAAGAATGGTGTCTTTTCTGTCCACAGCGTTATTATTTCTGGCCACTCCAGAGCTGTCAATCATCCACTGCGACCTGAAACCAGAGAACATCCTGCTGTGTAACCCCAAGAGATCTGCCATCAAAATAGTCGACTTTGGGTCCTCCTGCCAGCTCGGACAGAGGGTGAGCAGCAAGCACACACCTTTTTAAACTCACACAAAAACCTTCCAGATTTTCCTGTCAAAGTATATTTCATAGTTTAACTGATCTAAAATTCTGAATTGTAATTGGCCCTTGCCTGTGTTTGCTGGAAGATGCTCATCATTAGGATATAGGAAACAGAAAAATGAATTGATGTGTTGGAGACCCCTGCATTAGGATATACTGTATATATGTATTATATTATTGACCTTCATTTTGTTCAAATGAGTATTTTCCTCTTGTTGTTCAGTTATTTTAACCAATTGCTTTTTGATGCTTTGGCAAAATATTTTTTTGAGACTCTCCTGCCAGTAAAGCTTTTTCAGTTGAATGTACCTTACACATGTCTTAGTTAACATTGAAAGCATTCATTAGTGATGGTGTATTTACACTCTTTAGTCAAATGATTTTGTATAATTTCATTTGATGGTTTTACACTAAATGTAATTCACAATTCTGCATTCACATGAGAAGAACATTGCTCACAGACACAAATGTCTAGCCTTGACTGACTTCATCTTCATTTAACCTGTTTAGCTTGTAAATGAGATGTGTGTTACAGCTGTAATGCAACATTTTCTCTTCAGCTTAGGTGGAAAGGTTGGACGTGATAATTCTCTAACTGAATGTCTGTACATGTTAGTCATGAACTCCTCTCCGCTTCACATTCATCCTCCTCTCAGATCTATCAGTATATCCAGAGCAGGTTTTACCGCTCTCCTGAGGTTTTATTGGGAATGCCGTATGACTTGGCCATCGACATGTGGTCTCTGGGATGCATCCTGGTGGAGATGCACACAGGAGAGCCCCTTTTCAGTGGCTCTAATGAGGTAAAAGCGACACTGCCATAAAAATTTTAGTGAAGTGGCTCTGGCAATGATTCCATTCTGTATCATCCTATATCAACTTTTGCAATTGATTATATGTTTTGAACCTGTAGTTTGCTGTGTAATTATTCAGGAATCTGATAGCTTAGTTATGTTTTCTCTCATAAAGACCTAAGATAAAATTGGGTCCTACCTTTAACAGTTGCTCCAGTTAGGTGTGATGTAATACATACATAGGAGGTATAGTAGAATACTAAACATTAGGAGAAAAAATATAATATTCCTGGTTGATATCATATCTATTATTTCTATTCATTACCCAGAGGATATTTGTTCAGAAAATACATTGGATGTTTATGTTGCCACCTTAATGCACCTATATGCACATGAAAAAAGACATGCTGTGTGTGTGCATGTGTGCTTGTAGGTCGACCAGATGAATAAGATTGTGGAGGTTCTGGGGGTCCCACCCAGCCACATGCTAGATGCAGCTCCTAAAGCCAGGAAGTATTTTGACAAGCTGTCAGATGGTCTGTGGACAGTGAAGAAGAACAAGGACATCAAGAAGGTATTTCAGGTCCATGTTTCATTAAAAAGTCAGCTTTCACCTTCAGTCTTACGTCATTGAACTCCTATTGGTGACTTGATGCACAAGACTGTGTTTGTTGGGCTCAAGTCTCAGTGTCCAGTAACTTAAACCCTAAAGGACTGTATGGCTGTGCAGGACGTGCAAAGTTCCCTTCATGCTTGTTTATTGTGTTCATGGGAGTTCATGGACAACCCCAAATTCATATATTTCTGTTTCTAAATATTTGTGTTTGTGTGTTAAGGAGTATAAGCCTCCAGCCACACGGCGTCTTCATGAGATTTTGGGTGTGGAGACTGGGGGTCCAGGGGGACGGAGGGCAGGGGAGCCAGGACATGCCCCCTGTGACTACCTGAAGTTTAAAGGTAACTTCACACTGCATTGATCTACAGGATAGACCAGGTTCACCAGAAATGATGTGGTATGGTTATATGTTCAAGATATATCAAAATAGATATGAATACAGCCAATATCCATAGTAATGACAGTCAAAGGTTCCCAAAATATCTGGAATTTACCTACATGGGTGTTACAAACATTTAAAAAAACTTACTGTTGGCTGGACAACTTGATTTATATGTTTAAACAGAGGCACATATCTTTTTAAGAATAATAATAATATGATAATAATAATGAAGTTTCTAAGCTTTCTCTAGTTTCTAGGACAAAGTATGTGTTGTGACTGACCTCTTGACCCAAAGGTTAAGTCTAAAGTAATTTTGCTCAAGAATATTACCACACACCACAGCCAGCAGTGCACATGTAGCTTACAGTAACATGGATGTTGTGGTAAATAGTGCCACCTGCTGGACACGAGGAAGAACTGCCACAAATAAAAATCAATTGGGGCGGGGGGATCCCATTTCCTGTGGCTTCTACAAAATGTTATCATCGTCATCGAGGTCATGATCATGTTTGTCCTCTTCCAGACCTGATCCTGCGCATGCTGGACTATGATCCTAAAAGCCGTATCACGCCATTCTACGCCTTGCAGCACAATTTCTTCAAGAAGACAACAGATGAAGGAACCAACACCAGTTCATCTACATCCACTTCTCCTGCCATGGACCACTCCCATTCAACCTCCACTACAAGCTCTGTTTCTAGCTCTGGTAAAATACACACAGCCCACTGCACACACTCCACACACACTCCCACTCTCCCCTCTATTCAGTTTATCAACAGCTTTTTCTCCTCTCTTCTTGAAAAGTTTTCTAGCTCCATGAAAATGATTAATCCTCAAAAATATTATGTTCTGTATTTATTCTATATTTTTAAATATATCATTTACCCCATTAATGTGTAGGATAATTATCCAGGCTACAGTGGCCACAGGTGCCATGAAAATGGAAGACAGAGAGGAATGTGTCTGTCTGTGGGAGTAAAGCCAAAGTAGGACTACTAAATAAAGCCTAAGTAGTCCTAAAACCTGATTATAGCCTGCTCTAGCCAAACAGGAATGAAAGAGTTACTTTTTCCAGAGGAAATCTGGTGAGTTGCCACACACATTACAAACGGCCTATTCCTGAAAAGGACTGACCCTGCAGGCAGTCCGTTTAGGGTGCATTAATGCTGCTATGGTGGCCAACCACAGGCTGGTAGTAGACGTACACTGCTCAGTCCACCTCTACAGTAATGTGATCCAGTACAACAGCTCTGCCACAAATCTGACTTTTAACAAGCTTATTATGTTTCTTTTTGTCGACGGTGTCACTAAAGTACTTTATTAGTGAGGTCATGGTGGGTGGTACTGTTGTACGTTGAAAGGTGGTTTTCCCCAATTATGGATGTAAATGTAGTAAAGAAAATATTGTAGTGATTAATGAAAAGCACTTCCACACAATCTGTGAATGCAGCCTTAGTAGTGTGAGATTAAGGTGCTCTGTTTTATTTCCAGGTGGCTCCAGTGGTTCTTCCAATGACAACCGCAACTACCGCTACAGTAACCGCTACTACAACTCTGCTGTGACACATTCAGACTATGAGATGACCAGCCCTCAGGTACACACAGCACTGCATCACTGACCAGCTTTATACGCAGACACACTGGTCTTACATTTGAGTCATGTCCTGCAGTGGATCATATCTAGGATATGACATTCACATCGTTAAACTGAGTAATGAGCTTTGAAGTCCAAGACAACAAAAAAGCTTCTACAGCCATGGTCTGTTTCCACTGCAGGGCTGCAGGGACCTGTAGCCTCTTTATATGGCCCTTATGAGACTTGGGTAACATTGCTCTGCACTGCTTGGTTGTGTGTTTCAAGGATTTGTGGTGCTAGTTGATGTAGATGCAGTAAAATGAGACTGGTCAAGCACATCACTAACTGACAATCAACAGCACTGCGAGCAGCCCCTGAAAGTACCTGGAACTCGGATATTGTATCACTTTTCGAGCAGTTCCCATATTGGTGCGCCGGGAACTTCTCCCCAAAGCAGGTGGAGGCCAGTAGACAAAACAGAACCACAGATTGCAGATAGACGTTTCTACTGGGCTGGCTTGCTTTTGTGCCTCCTGTATAGTGGAGCCACTGCTCCGTTGAGTCTCACATCTCTGTTTTGTCCCCGACTCTCCCCCACCAGGCTCCCTCCCAGCAGCAGATGAGGATGTGGCCAGGCAGTGATGGTGGAGGTGGGGGTCAGGACCCAGCATACACCCAGTTGCTGCTCCACAAGCCGGCTGCCTCCCAACAACACCAGCGCCACTTCTTGGACCCGCCCCACCATCCCCACCCAACTTACTCCCACCACGGGAATGGTGGACGCGGCCTGCGACAGGGGGGGCAGACGGGCATCGGTGGAGGGGGGGGGCAGCAGGGATCCTCGCCCCAGATGAGTGACAGCATGGATGTGGGCGTGTCCCTAGGGCTGCACCACCTGGGTGCGGTGTCTTCCATGGAGGCCTCTCAGTTTGGCTCTGCCTCCCTGCCCCTCGCTCTGCCAATCGGACTGTCTGCCTTCCGGACTCGGACGGCCCCTACCGCCCCAGGGCCACAAGCCCCGCCCCCTGAGGACTACTACCCTGCCTCCAACAACAATAACCCCGCTGCAGGGGGCAGAGGGAGGCCGGACTCAGACGAGGGGCCAGCCAACTCTTGATAAAACCTGAACCATGCCCTAAAGCCATACAATTTTAACTACAACTACTACAACTACACACATACAGCCAGAGTTCAGAGACAAAGAGGTGAACTTTGTGCTGAAGGAGACAGTTTGTACTGCATGAGAGGAGGAGGAGGAAGGAAGAGGATGCTGGGAAAACTCTCCTTTTATCCTGTTTTAGTTTGTTGTCTTTTGCTGCGACTGTAACTGAAAAGGAATGATTGTGACAAGTTTGTTTTTATTAATATTATTATTGTTGTTTAATATTATTTGATTTTTTTCTCGGGTTTGAGGAGTTGTGTGTTCTACTTGATTGTTGTTTAAGCCTGGAGAGGAGGAGGAGGATGAAGAGGAAAGAGAGAGGAACCATGCTTTTCCATCTTACTCCATATGGTAGTTGTGGAAGGAGAGCACATATTCATGTTCACACTAGTTAATTAAGAATTTAGTATATTCATATTTACTGCTCCTAGAGACAAGCGCTCTCTCTCACACACACACACACACACACACACACACACACACACACACACACACACACACACACAAGCTGAAGACAGATGCTGGTTTCAAAGGGAGAAAACACCAACATATGTGTGATTCAGGACTCATAGATTCTCTCTCCTGTCTGTGTTAAACTCAGTTTTTCGTAGAATTTGTGTCCTCTGTCGCTCTCCACCTAGTTGTGACACAGTATGGAGAGAGGGAGGGAGGTGGAGGGAGGAGAAGGTGACAGGACACTGATGCCCTCCTGACGTTTATAGGGATCGCCTTCTCCTCCTTATCCTCCCCGCCTCCCTGCTCTCTTCTTCCTCTCCTCCTTCTCCTGTTGTGTTTCTCCTCCAGACAGCTCCTCCTCTCTGTGCTGCTAATCACCATGACAACTGGTCCGGATTGCTGCTAAAGATCCAACACAGATCAATAAAGAAATAAAAAGAAATAGAAACAGAAATAAAAAAAAAACTTTTTAACCCTTCTGCTTAAGAGAAAAGGATAAAGTAAGAACCACTGCATCTCAATGTATTTATTACTATTTAACAAGAAAAAACAAACTGAAAGTAACCCTTTTTTCTGCTCTTCTTTGTTTGGTTGCCTTCTTTCTGCAGGTGAGATCTGATTGGCTATTGTAACAGTGACAGTAACTGGTGACATGGAAATGCCACTGGTTGTGGGGGCTGGGTGGAGGGGTTGGGGCAAAATAAAGTTGGATATATAATAAGAATAAAGAGTATACTTTTGCACACCAAAGTCAAACAAACATCAGATCTCCGCTTTTCTTCCTGTTAAGCTGATCCACCACCTCATGACATCATGTCTTGTCAGGATGAAGCTCATCCACAGGTCACAAGGCTCCTGTGATTCTCACCTTCTATTGTGCCTTTACACTTACGATAGGACCCAAACAGAGTGCCTGTCATCTGGAAGAAAAAGGTCCTGTGGAGCTATGGCAACCTAAGAGTACAGTATTCAAGAAATAAGACATGAATAGGTGATCACATGAATAAACACACTAAATGTATGATGACTATGAGTCTTGATGGGCTGCTGCTTTGGTCTGAATTAAGACATGACAGTACTGGTAAGTGGCTTTTACTAAGCTGAGCTTTAAGATATTTTGCCCCCATTTTGTGATTGTTTTATTTGTATGCTCTTACTTATAGCTCATATTGAGATCATAATCTAAGAGTTTAATCATGTTAAGTATTCAGATTGTGTTGGATTTGAGCATTTATTCTTAAAAGTCTGATTTTTTTTCAGGTTATTTGTGAATGGCATTCATAAATTCCCAGTGCTCAAATAATTATGATGCCAACAGTTACTTACAAGTGGCAGTCTTTTGTAACACATGTAACTGTTCATTGTTTTCATGATAAAAATCCCAGATTTCTGTTAAAAGGACTCAACAACACAGGTTTACTGGGAAACCATCAGAAGAAAGGGAGATTCCTCTTTACAGCTACAATCCAAGACCGTAGCAGAGGTCATAATACTGGGAGCACACAGCACCTGATTCAGGAGATCATCTGCTGATAAAACGTCAAACTGGCCAATAACATGACTTGGTCCAGAGAGACAGCAGCAAAAGTCTTCTCAGCTGGATTATTATTCATGAAACAATTGGCCAGTGGACAGTTCACATATTATGTAGATCACCCAGATATTATGTGACTGTGATGTGATTTTCCGTGAACGTGTATCATATTTCAGTAGAACACCTCTGATCTCTAATTTTAGTATTACCTCAGTAAAAAGGGATGATGGATTAGAGGTAGGTCGTATCTACACTTTCATTGCTAAGGTTTCCTGACAGTGTGGATGTTTTCACACTCTCACTTCCATCACTGCAGCTCAGACTGATGAGAGGCAGCTTTAAGATGACGGTTTGAAACAAACCACACACTGCAACATTTTGGTCAGACAGCATTACTTCTGTTTTAGGGTGTTTTACAAAACTTTGTTTGAAGTCTTGTATCTTTGTGGAAACTCACTCCAGTAACCCCTTCATCTCATTTTTAGTATTTGGTATGAATTTCACATTTGGAAAGTATGGAAGTATTTTCTGTCAGATATCAGTGGCACTGTGGTATGTACGTCATCATCATCTGTCCTGCCAGCCACTGCAGTGAGTTTCATCTCGTTTCTCTGTTTATATTTCTCAAAATGAGCTACTCTTTCTCTTTCATACGAACGCTCTCACAACTGGATTACAAACCAGAGTTTCTGAGCTTGTTGATAACAAGCTTTATGATCCTGAATATCCTAGATCACTTGTGTCAGGGTCATCTATTCAGTGGTCTAGTACCCTAAAGAGAGACAGACTCTATTTGATACAGAGACATCAGTTGAAGTTGCTTTGCAGGACACGAGGTAGCCATGTTATGCACTGCGGTCAATCCAGCCGCCTCTCGGGTATCCGTCGTCAAATCAGCTGTCGCTATATTTCAACTGCGCATATACTATGAAGTTTATGGCGAAAGCAACGGCTACCGATTACTACTTCTGGATTTCAAAATAAACCATCTCTCTTTCGCTATGTGTGTCTGACTTGTCTTGCAGTCCCTGTCAGATAGCAATAAAACGCAATTTTGCCTATCGTTATACTGATATAAATAATAAAAAAAATAAAACCAATTCATTACATAAGTAGTTCAACACGTGCTACTGGACTTATTACTTCATCTACTATTTGTCCAAATATTATCAACTACTTTTACTGTATATTTTTCCATTAATCTAAGTCCCTGACTGAAAGCGAAACAAAGCATTTTGAAGAGTAACTTTAAAATGCGGAATCACTTTCTTCCATAAGTATTTCACAAAACTGCAGGACTTAGTACTTAATAAAGTACTTTCACAAATAACATGAAGTACTTTTACTGTGTACCTTTGGAGAAATTCACTGTCAAAGTTGCTTACTCATAGCAATAATTGACATTTTTGTCTAACTTTAAAGTACAATAAAATCATGTTTTCACATAAGTAGTTGACCAAACCTGTACTGCTGGACTCAATAATAGCTGTACTACTTGCACAAATAACAAGAAGTAATTTTACTGTGTACTTTTGGAGTAATTCACTGTCAAAATGTCTTATGGATAGCAGTAAGAGGCATTTTCGTCTAACTTTAAACTGCAAAAAAAAAAATTTTCCATAAGTAGTTCACAAAACCAGTACTGCTGCACTCAGTACTTGCAGTACTACTTGTGCAAATACTATGAAGTACATTTACTGTGTAGTTTGGGAGAAATTCATTTTCAAAGTTCCTTACACCTAGCAACAAGAAACATTGTCGTCTTAAGTACAATAAAACAATTCTTCAATAAGTAGTTCACCATACCTATATCACTGGACTTGAAAATCCATAAGGCATTTTGACAGTGAATTACTCCAAAAGTACACAGTAAAAGTACTTCTTGTTATTTGTGCAAGTAGTACAGCAATTATTGAGTCCAGCAGTACAGGTTTGGTCAACTACTTATGTGAAAACATGATTTTATTGTACTTTAAAGTTAGACGAAAATAGCCAATTATTGCTATGAGTAAGCCACTTTGACAGTGAATTACTGCAAAAGTACACAGTAAAAGTACTTCATATTACTTGTGCAAGTAGTATAGGAGGTACTGAGTCTGGCAGTACAGGTTTGGTGAACTACTTATGGAAGAAACTGATTTTATTGCACTTTAAAGCTAGACGAAAATGTAAATTATTGCTAAGAGTAAGCCACTTTGACAGTGAATAATTCCAAAAGTACAAAGTAAAAGTACTTCATATTACTTGTGCAAGTAGCATAAGAGGCACTGAGTCCGGCTGTACAGGTTTGGTGAACTACTTATGTGAAAACATGATTTTATTGCACTTTAAATTTACACTTGTCATAATGCTTCTAATTACTATCTTAAGGGACTGCAAGACACACACACACACACATAGACACACGGAGATATGCTTTATTTTGAAATCCGGAAGTAGTCGCTGGTGGTGTCAGCGGTATGTAAAATGAACAAGGCTTTAATTAAAATTGTCCATTCGACATTTTCAGTTAAGTCAGTGTTCTTTTGGTTGACAAGCCGAGAATTACTC
>JBAJHX010000036.1:25291573-25307404 GCA_037176925.1 Amniataba percoides
AAGTATGTCTTTTTTTCAGTGAGGTTAGAATAACCTCTCAGTCGGCAACAATAGGTAATAAAAAGCTCATTGAAGGTATAACAAGGTAAAGAAGCTGTACTGGAGTGAAGAAGGCTCAAGAAAAGTGTTGAAAATCTACCTTGTGCATGTTTCCAAGGTCGAGGATGTATCTCTGTACTCCACATTATATCTGCTGTTGTAGGAATCCATTAAAAAAAAATTTAACACATTAAATCTATAAGTAAAATTTATGGACTATCTTTCTGTGTATTTCTTAGTTTAGTTAAATGAAAAATATGTTTTCCTCCAGGTTCTTGTATTGGAGTCCAGCAGTCGTTTTGGAGGTTGGCTGTGGTCCACCAGGAGGTCAGATGGGGCAGTGTTTGAACATGGACCCAGGGGGATTCGACCTGTTGGGGCAGTGGGACGCAACACACTCAACATGGTGAATTTTACTGTAGTTGTAGTGGTGCATTAACTCTGTAGTTTTTGTTATTAATGCATTTTAAAAGCAGAGAGGAATCATTTTAATAGCTGTTTATCATTACTTTAAACTGGGCAACAATTTTGACAGGATCATGTTCACATTATTTATCTGCATAGGAAGTTGATTCTGTTATCTTCTCTTTCATCCAGCTTGCCTAAATGTTTCTCTGCCCTTTCTGGAGAGAAACTAAAAGACATAAAGTTGTGAGATGCTTACTTAAAATCCAGCTTGAAGCCTGCACTGAAAGAATTATTACAGTGCAGCTTAAAAGACTTTTATCATTTTGGGGACACTGAAGCTCATTTCATGAAATGAAAGTGCTGAAAAGTGTGACGTGTGTGTGGGTAGGTGGATGACCTGGGTCTCAGTAGGGAGATTCTGCCTGTCACCTACAGTCATGTGGCCTCCAAGAACAGATACCTGTATGTAAACGGACAGCTCCACAAGATGCCATCAGGATTAAGGTAAGACTAGTTAGCTGACAGTGTTGTTTATCTGTGGCTAGTTAGTAGTAAATAGACATACATTTTAATATATCTAAAGTTAAAGAAAATCGCATTTTGGGTCACATTTTTCCAATTTCTGCCTTTAGTTTATCCATCATTCCAGCTTATGTTGTGTGGCAAAGTACTGTTCAAATGCATGTATTTTTTAATTCTGCTGGGAATCCTGCATTGTTAGTGCATCAAATACATATTTTATTATCTGACCAAGAGTGAAACATAAAGAAGACAGTACAACAACACATGTAGAAGACGATATGCTGTAAACTGGCAGCACCAGCTGGTAACTGTGTGGTGGTGTGTTATACTCAAGATGCATGAGTTTCAGTCTCTGCAAAAAAAGTTAAACAATTTATTGTTCTGTTCTATTATATCCATTCATCCAAACATGTTTTTATATGCAGCTGTTCATTTAGATAGACAATAATCAGGAAGGTGCTTTTAGTCACAGAACCTGTATCTGTCACAGCATTAAATCCCTCTGATAACTGAGTGGTTACATATGCCACATGACCTCCATTTTGGCCATTTGATCCAGCCGACATGTCATGCTCCCTCTCTCTTTCTCTCCATTTCTCTCTGCTTCTTCACTGAACTACCACTATATTCATTTTTGTCTCTTTATGCCCATCTCTCTGTCTTTATTTAAGTGGAGTTTTGCGAACGGTCCCACCCTTCTCTCGTCCCATCCTTTTGAGTGTTGCCATGGAGATACTAGTGAAGAAAGGCAAGGAGGAAGACGAGTCCATCCATTCATTTGTTTCTAGGAGGCTGAGCAAAGAGGTGAGGAGAAACTCCTTTAACTTTCTGTCAGAATGATCTTCACCAGGATTTTTCTCAAACTGTTGTTTGTTCTTTGTTTTCTTCAACTGTGAAGAAAACGAACAACATGATGAATGACTCAAAACATTCCGTTCACATCAGAGTTGCATCATGCTCTAGTTATCTTGTATATGCTGGGACCCATTATGTGAGTCATAAATTGACATGTAATTGTGGATAGAGTAGCATTTGCTACCATAAGAATTCAAATGTAAACATAATTTCTATTTTCACCTTTGAAGATGAGAATTTATCTCAGAAAACTTTGGCAGAAATCAGTTACATGGACAAGGAAATGTATTAAAGTTTTGTTCATGTTTCTTTTAGTTATGTTTCTTCACATTATGTCATTTTATTGTCATAAGATAACAGCAAGTAATGTTCTCTTAAAGTGACCTTAAATTTGCTAACAATCCATACTGCCACTGTAGCTTGTGTTAGCTACCTCACATAACTCCTTTCATAATATTAGAGCATGTTAAGATTGTCACAATTATCATTATTACCAAAAAAGTTTAGTCTTTAATAAAGTGATTTCGTGTCACTGATGAAGTCTTTATCACAGCGAATATGGACAGAGCACACATTAACAAATAATGTTTTCAATGCACAAATGGCAGGTGTGAATTGCATTAAGACTTGAAAAATTAGGACTTTACCTGTAACAGTGAGTCAGTATCACAATAAACATTTATTAATGTAATCAGTAGTCTTTCTTATGTGAACCTAGATATTATATTTCTTTCAATTTTTCCATTTTCCCTCTGTGTGTGTGTGTGTGTGTGTGTGTATGTGTGTTTGTTTAGCTGGCAGACATAGCTATGGACAGTTTGTGTCGTGGTGTATTTGCAGGGGACTGCAGGAAGTTGAGTGTACGTTCTTGTTTTCCTCTCCTCTACAATGCAGAGCAGCGCAGAGGTTCCCTGGTACTGGGAATGCTGCTGGGCTCAGGTATGCTCTAAAATACTTCATTTATCCTGGGGGAAATTAGGTGTTTCTCTGTTTTCCTGTTCAAAAAGAGACTTTTCCCTGCCTTGTGTACTCGGAGAAGGTTAAATGATTCATTTCAGCACTTGAACTTGAATATATTCCATTGCACCTCACCTTTTACTATACTGTGAAACCTGCTGACTTAGTATAGTTAATTTCTCACTTAGTATGATTTAACAAGTTTGTGGAAGAGTATAGAACTATATAGTATGGCAGATATGATGAAAGCAACTTGAATACAAAAGGAGCACTTATGAGCGTTCCCATATTGCACGTATGCACTGTTGTGACACTGCTTTTGTCACACAGCCAGACCACATGCAGTGCAGATAACTGAGTGCTTCACGGAAGTAGTGTACTGTGTTGTATTGTACTAGCTGTAATAGCTAAATGAACAACAAAGGAATCATTGTATTTAATAACAGGACCAAAAAATGTATTCCAGGGCTACAAATACTGTTGGACTGTGATCTTGAGCAGTGACAGGATTGCTGCAATAGTCTAGCCTGTCCTCACAAAAGGACTGGCAGACAACTACTGCTTGATGGAAAATGTTGCTGCAGTAGCAGACCTCAACGCTCTGTGTTGCTGTTAGTTGACCTGTCCATCCTGACAGATGGCCTACATGAATCTAGCTGATTTCAGACCAGTGACTCACCCACAGCATCTTTGATTTGTTTTTAAAATAAGCAGGTCCTACTCCTGTAGTCCCTGCTGGCCCTCTGGCTCAGAGATCTGTTCAAGAGTCCTGGGCCCAGTGGTCCCTGAGCAGGGGAGTGGAGTCCATCCCAGAGTCCATCACTGAGTACTTGCAACAGAACGAGAGAGTGGAGCTTCACAAAGAGACAGCTGTTAAAAAGATCCATCGTTCAGCTTCTGGATGGAAGGTTAGTGAAGAGACTATACACACAGCCTGGTTTCCTACGTCCATCTACAGACCACAACTTGATGGCTCACAGCTTGGCATCGGCTTTACTTCATTTAGGTTTACACATAAACACTGACGGAAACTTAGCCCAAGGTTAGTCCCCATTCTCCATCACAGTCTCAGTACACTGACAGTCTTGTTTGTGTGTCTTTTCTCCTCCTCTGTCTCTTTTTTTATCTGTCCTCCAAGGTTCACATTAGATAAGCTGTGCCTGCTGACAGTATGTGATATGCCACATACCCAATAACCGTCAGTATGTCATAGCAGAGCTTGAGGCTGGAAAACAACAACAAGCCTGACTGTTTGAACCTCATATTCATGTATAATGTGACTGCTTTCATAATGTGTGTGTGTGTGTGTGTGTGTGTGTATAGATCCATTTGGAGGATGGAGTCTTATCAGCAGACCACATCATCTCCGCACTGCCTGCTAAAGGCAAGTGGAATATGATTCATAGTGAAAAATGTGACTGAAATGTTTTATGATCCATGACAAGAAGAGAGAAGAACAGAAGCAGACTAATGTCGTGGGAAGCAACAGGAACTGCTGTTTACAGTCTTTCAACATGTCCTTTCATCCAGCTATAAATGACACGCTTAAAATGTTATCATTCTACTTCCCTCTTCAGCCCTGTCCTCAGCCCTGCCCTCCTTCTGTCAACCTCTCATTCAGCAGCTGCAAGATGTCTCCACAGTAACAGTCGCTGTGGTAAATCTGGAGTATGAGGGTTCAATACTGCCTGTGATGGTGAGAACTACTGTAGGACACACACAAAACACTTTGAATCCGTTCAGTGTTATTGTTGAGCTTTACCAGTAAAGTGACCAAGCTAATATAACCGTCTGTGTTGTCAGGGTTTTGGTCACTTGGTTCCCTCATCAGAAGATCGGGGTTTACTAGGGGTGGTCTACGATTCTGTTCCCTTCCCTCAGCACAACAGACCCAATGGACAGACTACTAGGCTGACGGTACACACACACACACACACACACACACACACACACACAAAAACTCATTCACTCAGTCACTAAAATCTTTGTCCATAAATGCATTACAGAGACTTTATGCCGTTTCAATAAAGCTGTACTGTGTCCTCATAAAGAACTGTGTGTATGTCATGTGATGTGACAGGTACAGTGGAAGTATTAACAAAATTTCAGTTTGTTTGGGCAGTGTCTCTGATAAGCTAAAGAAACACATGATCGTGTGCTTTGTTGTTGCACACTAAGATAAAGTAGGTGGAGAAGTGGAGACATACAGAACTGTATGTTTGATCTGTGCAATCACGCTCACCTGCAAACACAGAGCAACACTGCTAAAGTACACATATTTATATACGTATGTATAGACATATGTAATACTGTAATATGGATCCATTGTTCACATCGAAATATTGATTAAAGCAGGAGCTTCTCTTGTAACAACATGGCAGTGACTTAGCATGTCTGCAGTGCTTTACAGTGAGGAACCTCAACTCTCTCCAATATTGATGCTCTGGCTCAGTTAAGTGAGTGACCTAAGATCATGGGCGTGTCTTCCAGGTGATGATGGGTGGGGCTTGGTTCCAGGAAGTGTTTGGCGACCCAGAAGCAGTAACGGAGGATCAGCTTTTAGTGAGAGCCACTGAGGCAGTGCGCTGCCACCTGGGAGTCACCACAGCACCCAGCTGGAGTCGGGTGTCCCTGCAGAGGGTACGACAGGACTGTGTCTGGACTGTGTCACTAATTCATGTCAAAAATGCACTGTGGATTCTCTGTTGTTAGATTTCATTTATTTAGATTTTCATTTAAATTTGGAGAGGTTGTGTAACTTTTTTTGTTTGTCATCTGTTGCTGTAAATGAGTCAATTCTGTCCCCTGGACTGAAACTACTACTGCAACTGGACCAGTGTGTTGGTATGTTGTATAATGCTGAAATCTATGTTTTTCTCTTGTCAGGACTGTATCCCTCAGTATCATCAAGGTCATTTTCGGAGAGTGGGTGAGCATTGATTTATACATCGCTACTTACATTATTACATTGCATGACCTTATACATCTAGAAGTGACACATGTAGTAAAATAATATTTTAACGTTTGCCTGCCTTTCCAGAGTCCATGCGTAGCTTCATAAAGAAGAACAATCTCACGCTATCTCTGATTGGCTCCTCTTACGATGGCGTGTCAGTGAATGATGTCATCTTTAGTGGACGGACAGCTGTAGAGGAGTTGTTGGGAACTGGAGTTTGATGGAGCTGGACAACACAGGAACATAATTATTGTTATGTTACATGTAATGTGTCTTGGAAGCGACAGGTTTCACTGTTGCCACCGTAATTTTAAGTCCTATGTACCTCATGACCTAATTTATTAGGAGGTAGCCAATGTTCAAACATCTGGTTTTAAGAGGCTCCCATTACTATTTCTTTACAGTACACCCAATGTGAGTTGCACTTTAACAATGGCCTTATTCTACTTACAAGCTGTTGTTTTGATTATTAACAATGAACATTTGTGATAAAGATTGCATGAGGGTTTTAGGATTGTTTGATATGAAAAAAAATGTATCGCCGTACGTTGTACAGATAGTAATCCAAATAAATTTGATTTTGGGTCATTTAGGATTCCCAACTTTGGTGTAAAGGCCCCCCACCCCCCAAGGGAAACCAGGATTAACCATTGGTTAACCCCCCAACCCTAACACATCACATTAAATATCATTTCTACTATGAATAACCTCTATGAGTCCCACATGCAAACCATTAGAGAATGTCTAACAAAATGATCACAGCCACAGTAACAAGCAACCGTTACAGCAGCTGAATGATCAGAGCACCAGGTGAAATGACTTCTAGTGAATACCACATTGAGACAATGTAATAAAATATGTATGTAGTTTAAAATTATCACTCAGGTAGCTCACCTGGCAGAGTGCAGTGGATTGGGTTTGATTCTAAACCTCTCTTCTGATCCTTTTTTGTCTTTGGCTGTTTCTATCTAATAAAAAGGGTAAATAGGCTAGAAAATTAAGCTTTAAAGAAATTGTTTTCAGAAACAAAAATAAAAGTGATAAGAAAATGTACAGACAAAACAGCAGATACAGTGGGGCAAAATAAGTGTTAAACACAGCACCATTTTTCTCAGTAAATACATTTCTAAAGGTGCTATTGACATGACATTTCGCCAGATATTTTCAACAATCCAAGTAATTCATACATACCAAAGAAACATTCATAGATGTTCAGTTGGATTCCAGCCAGATGATTGGTTAGGCCACTCTAGCAGCTTTCTTTTCTTTAAAACCAGCAGTTTCCTTGGCTGTGTGTTTGGGATCATTGTCTACCCTCGTTTCATCTTCAGCATCTTGGTTCATGGCAGCAGGTTTTTATAAAGAATGTCTCAGTACATTTATCCATTCATCCTTCCATCAAATATATATGTCAGTACAGAAAACAGCCCCACACCATGATGCTCCCACCTCCAGACTTCACGATTGGTATGATGTTTTTGGGTGATGTGGAGTCCTATTAGTCCTCCAAACATGGTGTGTATTGGTGTATTTCACAGGCTTGTCCAGATGTTTTACATCACACTCTCCGCTAGTTGGCTCTTGGACGACTCCAATGGTAATTCTTTTCACTCTGTCAGGAATCAGGGGAAGGGCACCTGGTTGTGGCTGGTTTATGGTGAAATGATGTTTCCACTCCTGGATTATGGCCCCAACAGTGCTCACTGGAACATTCTCAAGTTTAGAAATCTTTCTGTAACCAGTGCCATCAGCATGCTGCTCTTCATTCACATTCACATTTCATTATAGGCTGCTGTTTCTAGTCTTGTCTCAGTCATATGAAGTGCTATCCCTGGGCGTTGGTTGACGTCATATAGATATTGTTTGCTTGTTGGAATCAGAGCCTGGGTTGCTACACTACTACAGTGAGCAGCAGTTCTACAATGTGGAAAAAATGTATAAGGGCAAGATATCCAGTAGAAAGGACAGTGTCGACAAGAAATGCTCACTATCATCAAGAAATTATTTTTATTAGTTGAAGAAACAGAGTTAACAAACAATCTTAACATCTCCTGATTGGACAGATCAAAATAAGCATCATGCTCAGTGCTACTTCCATAAGCACTATCTGAGGCCCAGTTTCTTCTTCTCTTTGTGTTTTTTTCGAACCACATCGATGTTGCGGTCCTTCCACATGCTTTTCCTCAGTTTGATGGGACGACTGCCAACATACTTCCCTGGAAAAACAGCAGGTTAACCAGTGTCAGTCAGGTTCAGGAAAGACAGATGAATTTTGGACAGAACAGTTTAAAGAATCAAAGAGTATCAGTTAAAGAAATAAATAACTCAGTTTCTACTTTAATAACCATCCAAGTTGAAAAATTCACATAAAAAGTACCTACTTACTAACATAACCCTGTGTATATAGAAAAAGCAGACAGGTGAGACTGACCGTTCATTTCTCTCATGGCTCTGACATAATCGTTTGGATCCTTGAAGCTGACAAAGCCATACCCTTTGGTCTTTCCTGTACGTTTGTCCCTTACCACCTGATAAAAACAATTGTTGTGAGAATTTCTTTTGTCCACCACACATACTAGTGAGAAAGCATACATTTACACTGTTCAGTTAAATGCTCAGTGAGCAAGTCCATGTCTGTATATAGACATGCAGATGTATACAATCTTCCTGGAAGTCATTATGAGCTTAAAGTGATAACAGAAGGTAAACGGGCAGATAAACAGAAAAACTACCCAACCTTAGCTTTGAGGAAAGACGGGTATCTGCTGAAGGCTCTGGCCAGTATGTCGTCATTGACCTCATTACCGAGATCACCGCAGAATATACGGAAATCATCTGCAACGTGGACAGAAAAAAGGATTCAAACAATCATGATGCGAACAGAGACTGTTACCTTCAAATTGTCAGGGAGATTTAAATGTCCCTAGATTTGGATTATGTACACAATCAGCAGCCTTTGTGTTTGGAAACGATAATTTGAGGGAAGCATCAGGAGCTGAGCCAAGTGATGGACTAGATGCGTCGGGCAGAGTCTGACAGAGATGGCTGACAAAATCCTGAAATGTAATTATTTGCGATTCTCATTCAAGAGACATATCATAGTTTATGTCTCATAATCTTTACATCACGTCCTACCTGGGTCCCACTCCAACAGACTGGAGTCTTCCCAGCTCGTCCCTGCTGCAGTACGGATACACTTCTTCACCTTCTCCACCTTCGCCTTCTTTTTGTCTTCTGTAGCACTTTCCACAGGCTGGAAAAAACAAACACACACACTCACCATATCTGTCTTAACCTGCACCTGGGTGACAGATTAAAAGAAAAACCTGAATAAATAAGGCAGAAACGTAACAAATATAGGTCAGAAGCATTTAGCTGGTCCACTTGTCTCCTTAGAGTGAAGGGTCACTACAAATCAATACAAAGACGTTCTAAGTGATCATATTTATCCTCTGAGACACGGTGATGCACTCATTACTCATTTCAAAAGATGGGCCTGCCACAGCATGGCTCTGCCAGTTGAATCTGTGGCTGTGGACAAGATAACTGCTCAGGCTACAGCTGCATTTGTGTCTGAAGTCTGATACTTTGAATAGATCAGGGTGTAGGTCTAATGAGGTCATGTTGTGAGGAGACCCTCTGTATGTTCCAACACAGTTGGACTGCAGTGACCTGCAGACATTGGGAAAGGTGCTTCTCAACACGTAAATATCATAGCCAAGCGTACCAGGGAAACATCACAATGGCTGTTAAACAAGGTCACCCGAAATACCAGACATTACCATCACCAGTCAACATTAAGAACAGTTTATCCTCGCAGAGAAGATCTGAACCATTTTGTAGATGCAGACCACGTCTGTCCCAGCCTCAGCCATCTTTGTAAATCTGCCACATGTGTTAGCTCTTCTCTTGTATGCAGACTTCCTGAGCCATGGCATTTCTTATAACAAGTAGAGAATACTCCTCTCTCTCTTTCACACTAATAAGACCTATAGCCACTTTTTCTCACTGGGAGAGAAGGAGTCTGAACTTGTGCTGGAGATTAAGAGGCACCAGCAAGAGATAGTCGGGCTCACCTCCATGCATAGTTTGGCCTCTGGAACCCAGCTCCTTGAGAGGGCCTGGACCCTCCACTACTCTGGAGCCCAGGGTGAGCGGTGGCGAGCTGGTGTGAGCTTGCTCATAGCTCCCCAGCTCAGCCGCCATGTGTTGGAGTTCACCCTGGTGAACGAGAGGGTCACTTCCCTGCGCCTCCGGGTCAGGGATAGGTCTCTTGCTGTTGTTTGTGCCTATGGGCCAAACAGCAGTACAGAGTACCCGGCCTTCTTGGAGTCCCTGGGAGGGGTACTTAGAGCTCCGACTGGGGATTCCATTGTTCTACTGGGGGACTTCAACGCTCACGTGGCCAATGATGATCAGGAGGAACGGCCTCCCTGATCTGAACCCTAGTGGTGTTTTGTTATTGGACTTCTGTGCTAGTCACAGTTTATCCATAACAAACACCATGTTTGAGCATAAGGGTGTTCATAAGTGCACATGGCACCAGGACACCCTAGGCCGGAGGTCGATGATCGACTTTGTTGTTGTTTCATCTGATCTCCGGCCATATGTCTTGGACACGGGTGAAGAGAGGGGCTGAGCTGTCAACCGATCACCACCTGGTGGTGAGTTGGATCCGCTGGCAGAGAAGGAAGTTGGACAGACGTCTGGCTGAGCGCTCTGTCAGGGAGGTCTTCAACTCCCACCTCCAGGAGAGCTTCTCCCAGATTCTGAGGAAGGCTAGAGACACTGAGTCAGAGTGGACCATGTTCTCTGCCTCCATTGTCGACGCAGCAGTTCGAAGCTGTGGATGCAAGGTCTGTGGTGCCACAGTGATAAGCCAAAGTCTTTGGCCAGGATGGATTCTCCTCAGATGTCCTACAAAAATTTGACCAACTGGCCCCAAATATAGTCCATCCATCCAAACTGAACACTACCCTTGCCAGCTAGAATGCATCTCTCTCTTAACAAAGACCAGCAGCACTTACAGGGCAATGTCCTTATTAAATACAGATGTTAATATAATTGCAAAGATTCTGGCACAAATCATCTCTCTCTAATCAAACTGGCTTTAGAAAAAAAGTACTCAGGTTCTATGGTTGAGAAAATGACGTGCCAGAAGAAAGACGTAAATACCAAAGCAAAAGCAAAATAAAACATTGAAAAGGCTCTTAATATAGAACACGCTTGGACTGATTTGGATTTCCTTTGGTGTGACTTTTCATAGTTGGCAAAAGCAAGGTTGTGGACCACCAGTGACTTTCTGCTGTGTAATGTAATGTGAAGATTGATGTTGGTGTGAGAGGAGGCTTGTGATCTCGAGGTTTCGCAGATATACATTTTTAGAAGCCAGCAGTGGTGGGCTCTGAGCAGCACTGGGGGCCTCAGTGTGTTGAGGGTACGTGGTTTGTAAAGCATGAGCAGCCTGTTGCTCTTCAATTTCTGTTTATTGATGGAGTTGGTCATTTTGTTGGCTGCTGAAATGCGTGAACTAGTGTGGTGTAAAGACTGTTATAGTGAAGTGGTTTACATCCTTGTATGTACGTTGATGTCTGGAACTACAGTACAGCTGCTTTGAGCCTCATCCTGCAGCATACATGCATAACCTCACAACGCTGATGCATGTTTTTTTTTGTTGTTTTTTTTACGTTTTGCATAAGCTGCACTCTGCTGCTTCAAACTCCTGCAGCTAGATACCAAAATGATTTCCCACAATAGTGGAGGCTGTAACAGCAGCCATGTTTTTTCTAAAATTTTTCAATCAGCTATCGCATATTTATCTTTCTACTTAGACTTTGCATACTTTGCATCCATAGTGAATCAATTCTAAAGTCAAAGTATGAAGGCAGATCATGAGGGCTATAGAGTTTTTGCTCCTAACTGTACCTCAATGTGGGGGGGCTCAGGCTCTGGCATTGCTCTGGGTCCAATGACGGTGTTGCTGTCTTCACTCTCCTTTTTGTCCAGTAGACCTGCTGCAATCACTGCTGCCTGCTGCTCTGCAACCCGAGCTGCCAGCTCCTCCTGAAAGATCCACATCAGAAACACGCTGTTTTTCTCTTAAGTCAGAATACGAAAAAAAAGTTCACACCCAGGGGTATCCCAACCATGAAATTTAAGGAACGATCAACTGTCATACAAATAACTGAGATTAACTATTTCGTGTCTTTTATCTCTTAATTTTATGCCACACCGCATGCTCTGATTTGCAACTGGAGGAAGATGTTCATTTCAGTGGCTGCTCATAAAAACAATGAAATTGCTGAATGGGGCATCAATTGGTCTTCAAATAGTTTGCCCAGTCTAAAACTATGTTCTTCTCACTCAGCTGCACACTTATATTTTCAATAGCTGTTCTAAAACTGTTGTGTAGATCAACCTGAATTAATATTTAATGCAGAGTCAACAGAAACTTATCAGTCAAATAATAATGTGGTGAATATTAGGAAAGATCAGCTGTTTGGTCCTATTATACTGTCCAACAAGTGTAAACTGGGTTAAAACAGAGTGAAATTATGCGGCCAAAGACTGGCTATAAAGGATCAATATAATATATAGATAATGCAAAAGTATCGTGGTCAGCTCAAATAATCACGATCAGACCACTATGTAGTAACAGTGATAAGCACATAACACAAGCAGAGCACTTGGACATTATCCTGTAAGGTACTAATCAAAATCCAAATACCATTCTGGCTTGTCTCTGAGCTCTAATATCATTTCTTTTCTGTCCAACAGGGGCAGGAGGTGCAGAGTACACAGTTGGTGCTGCCTGGATGATTGATGGTGTTGGTTTGACAGGGGGTGGGGCTCCTTGTCTTGTGGTCGGAACTGACACCATCGAGACAATATCACCGACCTAAGTGAGATAGACCAACACAAAGAGACACAAGATCGGTCACAGGATAAGTGGGAATCAATACTACTTGTTCTGTTTCAAGCAACTGGGGTGAGAAATTAAGTTTTCCCCCAGAGTTATTCAGGAAGTCAATAAAAACATTTTCAGGCCAAGTCATCTTCCCCATATACCATGTAAGCAAGTTAGAGAAGAGCCCAGATGCCTGAGTGAATGTGGTGCAGACATTGTGCTTCTTTGAGCTCTGACCTGAGGTGCAGAAGGCATATGCTGGATGGGCTGTGTAGCACCCTGAGGTGTCTGGCCCTGCAGGGAAGGAGGGAGCATCATGGGTGGCGGTGGAGGAGGCCGGGGTAGAGGCGGTGCTATCGGAGGACCACGCATCATCTGCAGCCTCTGCCCACCTGATCACAGTGTTGTCACAGTGCAGGCATGTCACAAACCAGTTTCCATAAAAATGTTATTTACATGTAAGGGACAGATTACTTATAAATTATTTTGAGTTTTTTCTGACAATCAATAAACTATTTATCTATTTATTTGTCAAAAACATAAAATACCTAATATAATATATTTAGCCATAAACCACCATGCATATTCACAGAAAATTACAGATATTTAATCAGGGGAGCATCAGCTGTTACATTACATGAGATTGGTCCTTTCAGCTCAGAAATTATTAAACAGGAAGAGTTTGAAGAAGCAGTGCCTAAGTAGCTGAAAATGTGATACTTCCTTGTCACCAGTAGAAAGCAATGTAACTATGAGTCAAAACTGACCCCTGTATGTCTGAAGACTGGGACTCTTATCAAACTTGTGAAATCTGGAAAAGATTTGACCACGTGGAGTTGAGTATGTTGAAATATGACATGCCACGATGCACACGCTAGTCATCAAAACAAACATGAACAGAAAATGTCTTCAGATCGCAGTGCCCAAATTTCAAATGGATCTGCTTAGATCTGTAGGAATTCGTAACAATATGACGCCTGTAAATGCCAAAAAAAAATCATATAAAATTTCAGCCTGCTGAACTTCAAATGTGACATATCAATGCAAAGTAAAGGTATCAGGAGGACTACTACACAGAAAACTGTAGAGGGCGCTACAGACATGTAAAGGTTAGAACAATACTGCTAATACATGAATAAAGGTAACCTTACTAGGTCTCTGCAGGATGTGGGGGACAAAGGCTGGTCTCAACATGGGAGGACGCACTGGAGGGACTGGAACAGACACAAGTCACACAGTGAGTGCACAAGGAACATCTCAAAAGGTAGAGCACCACAGCAGAATGGGGTCTCTGCTGCATGTTACATATGCTGTTATATGTTTGTAAGGAGCTTTTTTTAGTGGGGTAGCCTTATTTTAAATTTAAATTCAGTTTTAAAATTAGAAGGAAAACATATATGTAAATAAAACTATTAGCTACAACATAGTTGGAGTTGACTTTACATGACTGAGAACTGTTTATTTATGAAGTATGTTACTGCCAAAGCCTTGGTGTGTGTGCTTATGTTCACCTGGTCCCACAAAGGCCGGTGGTGGAGGACCGACGAAACTTGCAGCTCTGGCTTCTAATGTCTGCTGGACCTGCGATAGAGGAAGACAAATGTGAAGCACAAGGGGTGAGAGAGACAGCACCCAGTAAGGTCTGGACAAAGACTGAAAAACAAGCGCTGTTTTCGAGATTTTGACCTGTAAGACCTGTAAGTTTTAAAAAAAAAAAAAAACAGTGAGACAATAGAAAAACAAAACTGTAAAACAAAAAATGAACATTTGTTGCTGTACAACAATGACACTACAATACAGGTGAGTCATTACTGTCCAGATACTGCTACAATAGCACAAACCTGTCTGTAGGTGTTGGTGCCTATAATGGGTCGCACTACTGGAACTGCTGGGACCGACAGAGCTACAGGGACGGCCTCCATGATGGGTGGGCTTCCTGATACCGGCACTGGACCACCAAGAACCTCCTGCTCAAAACTACAGCAAAAATTTGTTACTCTTATTAAAACAGTCGACTCCTCCGAACCCTCAAAGAAAGAAAAAAGCACATCTTATCCAGCATTCTCTTACTTTCTGCAAACAGAAGCATTTCTGGTCATTTTAGATTTAGGTGTCTGAAAACTGTATCACTAACTCAGTACTATTAAGTTTTCCTCCAGAGTGATTCACAGAGTAAATGAAGATGAATTCATGTAAAGATGGCTGCTCAAACCACTAAACAATTACATTTGAAAAGTTGTGTCAGGAATGGCAGCTTCACAAGGGTTCATTAACAGGGTTCATTAAACCTCATTAAACACACGTGACTTAACTAACAGCTACACACATTTCCCACAGAGGGTCTTAGATGAAGGCCTACATGATCTCTGGCTGTGTGTGATATGTGACTGATGCTAGGTACCACCTGGGATACATCGGACACTTCCCTAAGTGATTTAAATGAAGAGATATTTTAAACTCACAGAGCCATCTCAGCCTCCATCTCTTTCAGACGCTCCTCCCCTGACTTGAGCGCCATGCTGTGGGACAGAAACAGTGATCAGAGACCAGCCACACAGCGTTAGCTGGTCAGTCAATAACAATACAGAACCATCAGTGAGAGAGGACCCACTGTCGTCCTTTAAGCTAAGAGCATCCACCGACGACTGCAGTAACAGTGAGAGCTGCGGTCACTGGTTGATTGTTAGACTCAAAAGTAACATTACAACTGACTAGGTCTGCACTGGAACTTCCACTGCATCATAGCCTTACTTAGTCTGACGTTTTGTTTGACCAGAAAAGGACCGCCATAACTGGCAAGACTTACCTTAATGTATGATTTCGACTCTTTCGATGTGAATCGCTGATTCCCGTCGCTGACTAAGTAAACACAGCACGCTGGCCTCAACACTGAGCGCTAAATAGCGTTAGCTAGCACACCAGAAGCTAACAAGTAGCATGGCGCTATCATATCAAGCAGCTGAGCTACAACGTTAGCGCAGACAGCTGTGGCGTTAGCTCACCGGTTCCTACGCTGCTGCTAGTTCACCTTTTGGAGTAGTAAAGAAACTAAATAATAAAGTAGCGACTAGCCCTGGATTCCCTCTATCAATTCTTCTTCTTCTTCTTCTTCTTCTTCTTCTTCTTTTTTTATTGGCGGTTGGCAAGCAACGAATGGTGTGCATTACCGCCACCTTCTGAAATGGAG
>JBAJHX010000036.1:25327432-25341498 GCA_037176925.1 Amniataba percoides
ATTCTAGGATCAAAGGTTTGGGGTGCTGGGCACCCAGAGAGCTGCCTGGCCAGGCAAGATAAATCTCACTGTTTTGTACATTCTAACATTATTTAATTTCCTCATTTATGAAAGAAAAGCATCACACTTTTTGGAGACTGTGACTAAACCATTAAATCTGGTAAAGGTTATTTAAATACTGAGCCACAAAAAAAGAAGAATGGATTGGAATCATAAAAAGAAACATAACCCGAATTTCTGGGGGATAATGACTTATTTTAATACAGCAGCTCCTCAACATACATATGCACACTTTGTATGTTTCTGGAGTAAACCAACCCTCTACAGTGAGTACAAAAAAATATCAAAAATAGACGTCCGCCTTAGTTTTTGGACTTTTATTTGAAATGCAATGCACAACAAGTAAAACACATTAACAGGAATTGACTTTTTCAGTGTTTGTTTCTGCCTTTTTCTTTCTTGTCTGTAATATATAATACAAATGCATAAATAAAAATGCTTAAAAAAGTGTTTGAAAGCTACAAAATAACAATAATAATTTGAAAAACCAATCTTATATCTTATGATGAGGCTGTCTGTCTGTAAACACGCACACACGCACACACACACACACATTAGGAGTTACAATATTAATACGGATCCATTCGGTTAGCTTGTCAGTAGCAGCTTGGCTTTAATAATAGCACCTGCACATTAACGCAACAGCTAGCTTCTCTCAGTCCAGTTCCAACAGAGGACAGTGGTACTGACCACCTGTAACTTTCCTAGCTAGAAGTGTGGTTCAGCACTCCCAAAAAGGGCTAGAAACACCAATGGTAGCCGTCATGTTTTGAAACACTTTCCAAAGCAATGGATTAGACTAGACTCATGTTCATCAGGCTTTAGCCCCGCCCACTGACTTTGATGGCTGACTTTGACAGAAAAAATAAATTCATGAAACACTGCAACACAGGATCATTAAATAATGAATTAAATAGTGAAATAATTATATACCTGTTTATTTTAATTAATTAATGACACATTGTGACTGTGAAAAGTTTGCAATGAGCACGAAAGTCACAGACCACCTGCTGTGGGAATAAATAGAACGACGTACAGAAAAGGAATTGCAAAACGTCGAGAGTGAGGCCCAGCAGTATTCATTTTACCAACAGTGCAGATATTTGACACAAGTGAAGAAACCTCTGTACTGACATGTGTAAGATGTATGTTTCGCAGCTGAACCTTAAATAGTCACAGAAGCAGACAGACTAGGAGACTCTGGATATGGATTACACAACAGTATAGGTATATAAGACAGAAACATTCAGCTCACTGTATGTGTACTGGTCGTCCGACCATAGACATCACTCTGCTGTGAATAAACTCTGCCGTGTCAAACTCAGCAACGATTGGCTCATCTCTTTATCTCAACGAAGCTCATCATCAGAAACAGATCCCCTGTAACACACATTTAATAACACATTTATTTATTTAATTCCATATTTAATTGATTCAAGAAACAAATTAATTCATGACACATTTAATCAATTATTTAATGGTATTTATTTATTTAATTTTGTTACTTTCAATCCTCCATATTCATCTCCCTCAAAAAACACTTCTCCTTTATTTTTTCAAATCCACATGCACTCCCAAATACGCAAGCCAAATGACTACAGGCGACCCCCTCCACACTCCTACTTTGTTTTCTTTTGCACATCTTGTGAAGCATAAACAAAGATCTGGTAAAGTACATACAGCAGAGGCATAAAAGGCTTCAGTGGTATGGAAAAAATAAAACAAATAATAAACCTGTAATTAAAATGCCAGTTTTGGTCTTGTATACTTCAATTCTACCAGTAGAATGGGGGGTTCTGCACTTTATACAGGCTGGTGAAGACAGTTTGGCTAGTGACTGTGCAGCTAGGAACCATTACAGAAGTAAAACCTCTGCCATTGCTCGTGTGAGCGCTATTGTTTTAAGACAAACTTGAAAAAAATGCAAACCATCTAAATGATGGTGAGGATTCTAGACGCAAAGCCCTATGCAACTTGTATTTAGTCTTTATGTTGATAGCCTTGTACTGATTATTCCTGTTAAACTCAAATGGCAGTGTTTTGGTTGATTCTAAGGACTGTTCTGTAACCTGACCCAAAGCAACAGCATGTAGCTGGAAATATGATAGCTTTCTCAAGGTAGGTCACTGAAAACAGTACAGCTAACAGACTCAAGTTAAACTGTGCTTTGATAAAACTAGTGCATTTTTCATGTGAATATGATAATAAAAATGTCAAGTCACAATCAATCTCAAATACAACAGGGAAGTTTCCAAAATCAATGCACTTTCTCTACTGTCCACTACATTAATATGTCTGCCATTATATTGTGTCTGCCAATGAATTCTTTTACTTAAATAGAATCAAAATTATCCTTCAATCACTTACAAATGTAGAACAGTACATAGCCACTACATCACTATTCAACCAGCCATGATCACGCATTGCTTATGATAAGTAGTATTCACTGCTGTTTTAAAGATTTTCCAAACTGTCCTCATTATTAGTTCAGTATAGAAATGAGTGAATCTGAGTGTTTTCAGGTGAAGCTCAGTTTTTGTCAGCGCTTCAGAAGGATTCTAGGGCTGGTCCTGGTTTTAATGGCTGAGGTAGTAGACTTCTGTATCTGGGTAAGGCCCTTTGTAGAGCCCTTGGAAGTGCTGGAACAGCTATTGACAGGTGAACTGTCCTTAGCTGAGTCCTCTGTGGTCTTTGTGGGGTATTTTGCAGCACCTTTGAAATTATGGATAGAGTTAATGCTGGCTGGTGAAGCACACTTGGTAATGTCCTTGCAAGTGCTTTTGTTTGTACCCTTAGCAGAATGAGCGGCTGGTGGGTCTGTGTGTCCATGTTTAGGTATCACTGAGCTGAATGAAACTTTAGTTGTAGTAGTCCTCCCTGTAGCAGCTCTGGAAACAGTCTTAGAATCAGTAGTTTTAATCATTGGGGATGAAGTGGGCTGATTTTTCTGGAGCCTTTTTTCTCTCACATGTGTGCAAATGATCTTACTGACAGCACTGAGGTTAGAGTCTGTGACGATGTTAGAAGAGTTGACTCTGTCTTGAGAGGGCTCTAGAGCAGTTGTGCTCCCAAAACTTATCTTTCTAACATTTATCTTGTCCTGTGCATCCCCACAAACACAACCAGCCTTCTCTGACTCCGTCTCTCCACATAAGCTATATCTGTCTGGTCTTTCATCTTGGCTATGAGTGAGTTTACCCACATGGCTCACATACTGCTCTCTAATGTCACAATCATGCTGTGGGATCTCATCAGTGTGGCAGTCACTTTCCATTGGGGCACCACTACAACTGTGCTGCAGTGTCTTACACTTCTTTGATGGGATGCTGTCCAAAGCAATCTGATTCAGGGGGGTAGGGCTGCTGTCTGGTGGGAGGCCTCTTCTTCTTCTGGACAGCCGCAGGATGCCAGGGTTCTGACTTAGCTGTCTGATAACTGAGTCATTAGAAAATGGTAACTGAGCTGGAGTCCTGCCTGAATTTCTTCCTGAGTTCTGGAGACTACAGAAGGTCTTGGGGTTGCTATAGTAGTTAGATACTGTTTGGTGGTGGGGAGAGAGGTGCTGATTGTGAGGCAGCTGGTGGTTGGTATGCTGGGAGAGGTGTTTGTTGTTGGTTTCCTGCAGTCTGCTTTGGTGATGGGCTCTTGGTTTACAGTTACTGCTAGGCCTTGTGGAGGGCCTGGGGGATCGTCTGCTGCTAATCCCTGTGTGAACCTGTGACAGAATGAAATCATGATAACTCGTATCGGGGCTTCAAAACAATTATATGGGTAGAACAGCAAGGATTCTGTAAAGGAATGACCCAATGAAACTGTAGTTGAGCATATTTAATTTCTTGGCTACCATATTTTAATTTGCACTTGTACACCAATAGTTCACATACAAATCATCTGCACTTATCTCCTATTACAACCTACTGGTCAAGTTTCACAGTTTACCAACAAGACTGATGATGACTGATGATCATCATCTGTGATGTGAACTTTTTTTTTAACATCAGATTCCAATGTAATGTTTGTCCTGATCATACTTCAGTCATTAAATCTGACCACACCAAAGAGTGTCTTTCCTGACTGGCCTCTGACAACACAGTAAGCGTAAAATTTTGAACACACTGATTAATGGATAACTAATGGACATAGTGTGTAGTGCATTCAGCACCAGAGATCAGAGCATCTGAGCAGAAAACAGATACGACTTGCACGGCAATGAATCACTCTGGCATCCATGTCATTACCCCTCTGTATTTTCACTACAAGTAGTTTTGTGATCAGGTGATTTTACACAGTTGAGTTTCTGAAAGTTTCTAGCTCGCCATGCTGTTATCCTGTGCAGCTATGGGAAAACTGACACAGCTAAAAAGCAGTGCAAGAATACTGACGGACAAAAAGAGAGTTGACTTGAGGGCCTATCAACTTATGATAATCAATGCAAAATAATAAACTATAAACAACAGGCCATTAACTCACTTAAGATAGGTGGATGTGATCCATCATTTTAACCGACATGGCACACACGCACCTTACACACTTGGAGTAAATCTAAGTAAGTCAGTGAACAGTGAATTAAATCACTGATTAATTAGTTAAGCTGGATGCAACCTTTTTAACCTATGGTGAGGTTATAATGCTAACCTTAACCGTAACTCACAATGCTACCATTCACATAAATGGCATGAAAGATGCTGCATTTTTCTCCACCACTGTGTCTGGTGCTCTGCAGTCTTAAATTTGTGATCTGTAAGATAAAGAAAGCAACACTTTCTGCCCTATATTCAATTAAACTTTATTTGTATAGGCTACATGTCAAAGAATCTTCATGATACTGATGATACAAGACCCGTTACAGGCAGAGAAGCGTGTAGAAAGGATGATCAGACCTTGTTAGTCCTCTTGACCTGTAGGGAGAGCTGGCGATGTCTGAGGAGGTGTCTCTCAGCTTCTTCTTTCCTGACCTCCTCTAATCCCTCTCTCTTCCTCTTCTGCTGTTCCTCCTCTCTCTTCTCTCTTTCCCTCCTTCTCTGTGCCCGGGCAGTCAGAGGCCTTCCTCTTAGAGACCTAGAGTCTCGCTGCACTGAAGGATGGCAAGACAAATAGAAAGGCAGAGAAAAAAGTATTAAACATAGAGAATAAAATGACTCAAGTATTTTGCTACACTCATTACCCAACTTATTTATTTTAAGTTGCTTCAATAGAAAAGCAGACACAACAATAAATGAGTACCTGGGGTCCCACTGAGTATGCCCCTGTTCTTCCCCTCAACTGCAGTGCCATGATTGGTGGAAAGACAGGAAGTAACATGCCCAGTGCCAGCTAGCTCCTTTGCCCGTCCGCTCGCTAAGAAGGCCATGTTGCTAGGCAACGCTGCTGAACCTGAAGTGAAAGAGGACATGTCTCCATAGATTTTGTTGTATGTGTGTGTGTGTAAGAAGTGTGGGCATTCCCAGACAAATAATAGTTTCCAAATGTACTGATATTAAATATGAAAATATGGGCCTGGGTTTTGATTTTCACTGAACTTTTCCCACTGGCTGAGTCCAGGACAAACTCTGTTTTGCTCTGTTTTCTAACAACAAATCCAAAAGTTTGGAATGGTTTGATCCATGTTTTACTTGATCTGTTTCTCCAGGCAATGCCACTGAATAGAATAGCAGCTCTTTTCATCCAATCGAGTTCAGATTTGTCCTTGGCAGGTTGCAATTGAACCCGACAGTCTACATCACTCGGCCTACGTTAGAATGACCCCCACCAACGCTGTGACGAGCTCAGTTCAGATTACTGACTGCTTTGTATAGCAGGCAACTTCAGGGTCCGTTGCTCACCTCTCAAACAGAGAAAAGACAAGAAGTCCTCGGTCTTAGGTCGACGTCTGGTCAGACAAGTGACTAAGGCCAGGTTGTGGGTATGGTTCCTCTGTGCTGATGTCAACACTGGTGGTCCTGGAGAGCTGGGAGGGGACTGGGCAAACTTCCTCTGCGCTTGCAGTTTTGGTCTACAAATACATGCATGTTAGTGTATACAAACATAAACACACAATACACACACACAGTCAGCTTCCACTCTATTTGATATACCTACCTAAAAGGAATGTGGTCAGCTCCATGAAGGTTTTAGCATGCACATATGGTTGTCAAGTTTTCAAGACAACGAACGGAGGAGCTCAGCTCTCAACACACCTGGAGGGAGTGTGACCTCAGCTTTGGATCAGGATAGCAATGATCCACTATAACGTTACAGAGGATAGTTGTTTGCTGCTATATTAACGTTCTGAATGTTGTGTAGAACTTTTAAAACTAGTCTTTTTTTTTAGCTTTCTTGCTATCTTGGTGAGCTGAAATGAGCTAATTCTGATGAAGGTGCTGTTGTTTTCAAGCTGTGTTAAAATTGGTAAAGACAGTGGAAATGGCATCCTCTGTGCATTACCTGGTTCTGAATGCAAACTGGTGAGGCTGGCTGGGATGTTATTTTTGATGTTTCTCAAAGCACCTCGTGAGAATGTGAGTCAGTGCCACGCAGCAGTAGTCCTCGACTACACTATGCAGACTTTTTAGGCACAGGTGGCTGTGGTCAGTGATGACATCAGCAACCGTGCTCATATTTACTGAGCAGGCTTTTTTATTTCATTTCATCTCTACAAAGGAACCTAAAAAGTGTCGAGTTCAACTGGAAACGTGGCCTCAAACATGATGGGCGCATTCCTGTTTTGCTTTTCTCTCTGCAGTCTGGCTCTTCTATTTTCCTGCAACTGGATCCTACCCACGGTACAATGAGTAATGCAGTAGCTTTAAACATAAGCTGGGTTTCTCACTTCCTGGGACGGTTGCACAGCTTGTTGTGCTGTTTGGTTCGACTGGTCTGACTGAGCAGTCAGAAGATGTGGCCAGTGATTGACTCAGGTCTGCTGCACCTAATCCAATTTCTGAGCTTCATTTTCTGACACTGATGAGCAAAACAAATAAAACAAAGATGAAGTGAAGTTTGAAGGTGGTACTGGCAACCACATCTACATGTTCCTCCATCTGTACTGAAAGCCATTTGATTTGCCTTTGTCGTCTTTGTCGTTAAAACTGATCCTTGAAATGACTGAGTCGGACTTTCACTTTCTTTATGGTGTGTAGATGGGTAGTGTTCACTGCACCATCATGTTTCCCTCCTCTTTTTTATTGACTAAGTACTTATGTCATGCATGATGAGGAAGCAACTGCCCAGTCTTGTCCTTGTAAGACCACGTAAGAAACATTGTGTTTTCATGCCACAGTTTCCCGTCATCTGATCCATTTATCATCCATAATACTCCACATACATATTCAGGATATAAAAAACAGGATGATATCTAACACATGACCAGGATACTACAATGTTGCTCATAACTGATATAATGATATCCAGGTAAACACAGTCATAGTAAGGAGGTAAGTAAGAGCACAATTGTGTGCTTCACTGAACACCAATAGCACACTCGTAAAACCACCTAAATAGTCCATATAAACACCAGAGTAAATACATTAATGGTGTTATTTAATACAGATCAGCTTTAAGGGTGAGTGCTACAGTCCTTTTGTCAGCAAAAGGACAGTAACGGTACAGAAGACCTTTTCTCCAACTATTTATAGGCAAATCAGCGCATAAGCATGTACATGCAAACACACATTGAAAAACGCACAATGGGGCAGCTGACCTCTTGCTGGCAGGGTCATCCTTGTCATGATGGATGCTAGTAGGGCGCCGCTGTTGAGGGCATGTCTGTAAGGAGCTCCAGCTCGGACAACCTGACATTTTAGGTGACTGACAATGGCTAATGCCATTAACCATGGAGCCTTAAGAGAAGAGTTACAACTTTAGTTACTTACATGAGGTAATTTCACTACTTTAAGTTATCTACACCTAGGTCATGCAAATCAAAGCGATGAAAAACTTACACAAAAATGCTTTGTTTTACAAACAGTGTTAATAAATTGTGCTAGGTATGGTAAATGGTACAGGAACTACTGCTCAAAGCTATTCTGTGGAACCAATATTAAGAAACCAATGTGGGACCAAAATGTTCTGTAACTGACACATTAAAATAAATCAAAAAGTGCATTTTCCAGAGTCCCAAATTCAAGTTTAATCTGTGAAAGTTTATTAAACACAAGCAGACAGAGGATTAGACAAGCTGGACATTCCAGGTGTGATGCTTTTGAATAAAGATGGTTAAGATGAGGAGTGTCAAACTCATTTTAGTTAAGGGGCCACATACTGCCCACTTTGATTTCTCTCAGTGTGACCCCACACTGGATTGATTAAGAATAGCAGTTACTTTTATAGAAATGCAATTTATGTCTTTCCTTAATTTTAACACTTAGCAAAGTCATCCAATGGGCCAAGCTGGACCCCCTGGCGGGCCGTAACCAGCCCGCGGGACGTATGCTTGACACCCCTGGTTTAGATGATCTGGATGAACTGTTGGTTTGTTTCCAAACTGTCTGAATATCTTACTGCTTGTGTGTTTTTGACCTGGCAGACTCTTTTTAGTTATTCCCAGATCTCAGCTATGAACTTTGTGGGTTCAATGTTATCATTACTGTTGGACAAACCGTTGAACAGAATATAACAAGTGGATAAAGGTAATCATCTGGAATTATCCTTGAAGGAATTTCTACATGAAGTAACTTTCTTAAAGACACAGTTACAGCTTTGACAAGGAGAGAGGGGAAGAAGAGTATTGATGGTACTGACCACTAAGGACTGTGGGAGTGTGTGACCTCAGTCGTCTGGCAGGGATAGTAGTGCTCAACAGTGCCTGTGTGTTATCAGGCCTGCAGGTGTTTTTCACTAAGTGTTTGTGCTGAGTACTATGTGTGTGTTTTGAGTTCAGCAGCAATCGTGTATTTTGAGTTTTATGTGAGCGTAGTGTCCTGGTTGATACAGAATTCCTCTTGAACGTGTGTGTATTTTCTTGTTGGTGTGTATGCTGTACAATGTGTGTAATCTTCCCTGTAGAGACTTTTGATTGTGTCTGCATGTTCTGCAGAGTGTAGGTACATTTATGGTTTGCTGTGTTTGAGTCCTGAGACAAGTTCATTTTTTGCCCTTTGCTGTTGTTTTCATGAGGGCGTAGGTGATTTGAAATGTGCATATTTTGTGCACCATGGGTGTTTTTCTGTGCATGTGTGTTTGGTAGTCTGTGTCTGACTCGTCTTTGTGGTGAGTGCACACTCTGTATTGTGCGTGTGTTTTTGTGTGTGTTAGATGGTGTCTGTGTCTTTCGTTGTGCATGTAGTAGTGTACTTTTTAATGTGCGTTTGTGTGCACGTGTGTGTATGTGTGAGTGTTTGTGTGTGGTGCGGTGTGTGTCTCTGAATTCCCTGAGGGAGAGGAAAAGAACTTTGCGGACCAGACGTTCTTCACACCACGGCATCCCATCACTGATGTCCTGCAGAGTCACAGACACAAACACCATCAGCCTTGCTCCCACTTCCAGCTGAGAATTAATCCCATGAATTCCACACTAGAAAGTTTTTTAGTGACACTATAATATCAATTTGAAAATAAAAAGAGAAAAAAATAAGGACTAGAAATCTACAGAGTTGATATTTGTTGCCTTGGCTCTAACATGCAGGTATACAACCTCATCAGGGAGCGGTGATAATAAACAAAAGACGTTAGGATTCCTCAGAGGCGCCAGTTGGGACCAAATATCATCTGAAACCCCCTTTCAAACGCAGTATTCTTCTGGCAATTTAAGTACACTTCCACCACTGGCCCTGTTCAGATATCTATGACTGTATTTCTCACTGTATTTCTGTTGCTTTGGAGGAGTAACATCATCCTTGTTGACTACGTTGGCCTTGCTGTCCTTGCTTCAGTTAAGGTGGG
The DNA here is from genome assembly GCA_037176925.1 of Amniataba percoides. NCBI lineage: Eukaryota > Metazoa > Chordata > Actinopteri > Centrarchiformes > Terapontidae > Amniataba > Amniataba percoides. The sequence goes on from JBAJHX010000036.1 coordinate 25,337,351, forward strand.
TGCCTTTTCATAAAACTTGCCGTCTGGTAGTGTTCTGGTTTGCCTTAATGCTCTGTGATTTCACTAAAATTAGAATTCAAAATCAGAATTGATTTAATGTCTCTTGTGTGTCATTTCACTCATATATTAGCTTGTCAACTTACACTGTTAGCCTGATGTAATCAAATCAAGTCTTTTCCTATGGAAATGATGTATGTGTTTATATGAATGTAGGAGGAGTCACTGTGGATGCATGTGGAGACGCATGTCGCAACAAGACGCAACACTACATCTGAAGTCATGCACAGAGAGCTGCCCACTTGACATCGGGTTACTCAAACTAAACATTTATGCTGGGTCCGGACAATCAGTCACACCCACCTTAAGCTGTGAAGCTATGTCAGGCTTGTGGAAGTATGAAAGTCGGCAGGATTTTATCTTCTCTTTACTCATCCTTTACGCAACTACTTCTGTGATTTTTCTTGTGAAAATAACTGTCCCTTTGAGATGTTTGTTCAAGTCTTTTCTTTTTCTCTTTGCTAACCCTGCTCCAATATCAGTCAGAAACACAAACTAGGATGTCAAACATGCGTTTTTCTCAAGAAAAATTTCCTCCTGCTTTTTTTTTTTAAAACTGGCTGCCATACCTGTCATTGCTTGAAGACCTTTAGACTGTATTAAACTGACACTTTCATAGATAGGTTCTCCTCTTTGTGGATGTTTTAAGAGATCCTAATGAAAAACAATTATTATGCAATCTTTGCTCAAACAGGACTATTGGCCAAAATATTGTTGGATTTTTGTCATATATTAAGTAACATATGCCTGCTGCTGCTGCATATGAAGGTAATTTGAGCAAGCACGTCTCTGGGGAAACATTAGAGTCTCTTGCTAATTAATTTACGTAAATCTGTAAAGAAAATAAAGGGAAAAAAATCTAATTACATCCACTTTGGTTCTTTGTTCTTTGTTATAAAACTGAATTCAAAATGGTGCGTATTTTCTATTGCCAGTATATACCACAGATAGGAGAGAAATTTCACTCACGTATTTTTTCTTGATGATGTTCCGTTTGGGTCTGTCTGTACTCATCTTGCCCAACAAACACTAGGGGGCACATGAATTACAGAGGCCTATTTCTTTTGTCCTAAATTTTTTTTACTTTGTTTTCTCTACAGGTGTGGAGATGTAAATTCCACTGCTCTGTCCTGGAAAAGAAGAGTCAAGAAATATAATCAAAATACACAGGAGCCGTGATTATTCTTAAACAGTCATTTTCTTTACTCTTTAAATGATTACGTTCATATTTAGAATTATGCACAACAATAGGTACAAATACAAGGATGGAGTTGTACTGTGTGTTAAGTGAACAGGCAGTATAACAGTGTCATGAGAGTGCAATGTCAGAGAAGATGCTTCCTATAAACACAGACTGACGGTCTCTGTAGACATGCAGAGACAAGCACAACTGACAAATGAATGAAACAAGAACGCTGGATTATGTAAACACAGAGCAAAACACCACACAAGCTAAGTGTGAAGACAGTTTTTGACTCCAGATTCATTTACTAGAGAAGTAAGTACAACGACTAAGCCATCTCTATGACAGCTGAACAAACCCTCAACCTCTGCTGGCTTTCAGTTACTGTGAGAGGTTACTGAAAGCTCTGGAGAAGGCTTGTAAGTGGACCTTAACTCAGTTGAGCTTAATTTGTCAAACTACAAAAAGGATCTAGCTTTTATGTAGAACCTGCTAGTATGTTTTGTTATTTAGATGAAAAAAAACTCTTATTGTACTTATTTTTATTGTATTGCATTAAATTCAATGTGTAATTGTATTTTCCTCCCATTTGCATTTGGTAGGAATACTGCAGGATGCTCGCTAACAGACATCAACTGAAAAAGGAGCCATGGTGTTGCATGCTATCCATTCACTTGCAGTAGGATTAGCAGTGTTCCAGATCAAAGTGTGATCAGATTTACTGGTGGCAATCACCTCAATGCATTTCTCTAAAGTCACATAAAATAACAGCACTATAACACTACATACAACCAATCATACTGAATAATATCACTGACTTCACAAAAAAACATCTACAGTCATCTCCAGATTAAATTCCCATTAAGCTTGATGGGAAAGGTTACAAGGATTTGCCCATTTAGGCCTGCAGGCCAATGAATTCACAATCAGACACCAGAGGTTGCATATTGTAGCCTGTAATAAAAATACACTCAGAGAATGTACAGTATTTTATTCTGCACCTCATTTGTGCTCCTCATGATGTCACCATCTCTCTGTGGTAATGATGACATCAGAAGATAGCCATATTGATCTAACCAACAACATGTTCATGTTATGTCAAGGTCACGTCATTCTTTTTTGTAAATCTCAAGTGTGGTACATGTGCTGTCTGTGACCAGTCCAACAATGTGCTGCCACAGACAGATCTACAGACAGACCTACAGATTCACACACAGGGAATCTGTCTGTCCCTCAGAGAGACACTCTCCTCTCACATGCAGCACCGGGCATGCAGCTCAGTGAAGTGGGACTCCATTCAGCCAAAAAGCGCTTCCTCTTCCTGTTGTCAACATCTGCCGTTACCACAAGTAACCACGGACGCACCAAGTCCGTCTCCAGCTTCAATGTGATCACAGGTTGATGCGCCACCGCACACCTGTCAGCACAGGAAGTGTCCAGCTGCCTGCTGCTGACGGCTCTCTGTTCATAACAAGCCACCAACGGAACAGAAACAAAGCAGAGAGCGGCGGTGCCCGCTCACCGACGGACCAGCGGCCTGCAGCTCGAGCAGCCGTAGAGCTGACGAGCCGGCCCGCGGCGCGCTCGTCGCTCTGCTGCCGGACACCAAGCAGCGCAGCCCGCTCGGCTCTGACTCACCTCAGCCCGGCCCGGCCCGGCACGGTCTGCCGCTGTCAGTCCGCACCTGCAGCACCGCGGTCATGTGAGCCGACTCCGAACCGAGGCCCGCCCTGCGCACACTGCTGCTGCGCGTGCATTGTTTGAAGTACGGCGCAGGCAACTGCTGTGCGTCCGCCACGTGACCCGGAAACCGGTCGCGGACCGTCATCACTGAAATTCAAGGCTCTTTATTGCTAACTGCTTAATTCCACCACCCGTCAGACCCTGATCCTGATCCTGACAGGGAGCAGCTCCAGTGATCCGCCCTGTGAAAACAGTCCTCCAGACTACCTTACTTTCTTATGCGCAAGTATTCCCGCATTTAAGGTACAGGCACTGCGAGCAGCCAGGATGACGCGCGTCCTGACTGATCACAGATCAATACTTCAGTTTACCTGGTGTTTTATTCTTCGTTCGTGGAACATGTCGTGTTGAGACAGAGCATGATTCTACCTCCTAGCAAACTAAGCTTTTAAAGGGATCCTTTGAAATGTGTGAAATATATCTTCTTTTCATTAAAAATAAGCCTAAATCAGTTCATTAGAAGCGTTTATGAAGAAAGATGTTTGCAAATATATCCATTAAAAATTAAATACGTTACATTTCCAAATATAGCTTATAAATATGAGATTTATTTCAGTCTAATGCACTGAACAGGAGGAAATGGTGTGGTCCTTTAATTGAATTAGTTTAGTTACAGCTAGGTTCTATTAAAATCCTTGTGAAATGAATATTTCTTAAACATTTATTCTGCCAAATGAGTATACAAAATATGTTAACCTTTTGGGGGACACTTACTTTTCAGAGCACATATCAAACAAACAAATGGGCTTAAACTGATAGTGAAGTTTATTTCTGTGCTATTTCAAAACCAGCCTTCAATATTTAATTGCCTACTACAGGATGAGTTAAAACACAAATAAAAAAAAAACTAAGGAAGGTGCCATGCATTCGGTCTTAGCCTATTTAGTTTAGCCCAAAATAAAAGTCGTCATAAATGTATAATAACATCATAGGAAATGTTGGGTTTTATTAATAAAATTAAAAGTGTCCTCTACAGATCAAAGGTTGCAGAGGTGAGAAAGGTGTGAAAGGAGAGTCTGGGTGACCCCCAAAACACGATGTTCCCACAGGTCAAGGAAGGGGAGCCACCATGAAGACCATTTGGGCAGCTTCTGATACTGTGGAAAGGTGACATGAAATGAATATCAAAAGAGTCTTGGAGCATGGGGGCTGTGGGTTTCTCTTT
>JBAJHX010000036.1:25375300-25391247 GCA_037176925.1 Amniataba percoides
TATCTATCTATCTATCTATCTATCTATCTATCTGTCTATCTGTCTGTCTGTCTGTCTGTCTGTCTGTCTGTCTGTCTGTCTGTCTATCTATCTGTCTATCTGTCTATCTGTCTGTCTGTCTGTCTGTCTGTCTGTCTGTCTATCTCTCTCTCTGTCTGTGTTTGTGTGTGTATATAGACCCAACAGGAGCAGATGTGTGTGCTCTGGATCAGATGACAGTAACTAACATATCAGACCAGGAGGCTTTGGATGACTTCCTAAACTCCACTGGTGATGACCTTAGTACTGGATCATCACTTACCTCAGGTAACCCTTCGTTATTCTGCAACCCGAAGACAAGACATATAGCAGCTGCTGTTGTCAGTCTTGCATCAGTTTGGCCATTTGTAGGCAGCAATCACCATTTAACTGGCTTATAAAGTCATACTGGCTAATATGTGCTTTCACGTCTTGTAGACATATAAAATATGGGAGTCAAATTAAAGCTGTGTCTCAAATAATGGCCCAGGACTTTGTCAACACAGGATGCAAAGTGCAATGCAGGAGTGCAGGTATACATAATCGAAAGTGAGTTTGAGTTTAGCTTAGTCCATAATGTTGTTTAGTGTTTTAGAGTTTTTTCTCTTCCGTCCTCCCACAAAGGCATACAGATGTGTACCTAACATAAGTTTGCTACAAATACAGGCATGGTACCCTCTGAAATTGAGTAAATAATGGCCTTGGTCACTATTTAAGGAGATTTAAGTGTGTTCCAGTGTTCCCTTTTTCGTTTTGGTCAGTGTGTCTTTACTTACTGCTTTATGGCCTGTAACTGATCCTTCTCCCATGTCCATACAAAACTCAGATGTGACAGGTTGAACACTTATATCAGCTCCTCCTGTGATTCTAGTTGACTGGGAGTGAACGTTTTGTTATTGTCTTCTTTAATAGGGCCAGACCTTGAGTCATACTCTTCCGAATCTTTGAGAAGCCAAGTCCCTCCCCCAGACAATCAACTGTCCAATAAGAAAGCAGCGTGGGAGCATGAAGATGAAGTGGCCAGTGAGGAAAGTGATGAGCCTCTGGTGCAGTCAGATGAGGAGGACGTTCAACCAGATATGTCATTGGTTGACCTGCAGGATAATGGCACGATGAAGGTGTCTGACGAGAGTGATCCTACAGGGGACCTGCCCACTGGGTAGTCTAGCTCGGACTATGACAGTTGCCACAGTGTTGAGAAGAGATTTGATTTATCTAAGCCTTTAGTCTGATTGTTTTCCATGGCTGCATTCACAAGCTACAATAACATCTAACAAAACTCTTTTGTAATAAATGAGGTAATATCCTATATAATATATTTGAATTGTTTTGTGCTGTTCTTTTTGCTTACTACTATGCAAAACGGCTGTCAGTGCAGCTGGAGTCGTCTGGAATGCACCTCCAGTAAATGACCCCACACTGTCGAATAAACAGCTGGGGACATTGTCCACCAGAAGCAGTGGAACAGTTGATGTACCAGGCTGACTGTAACTGTTTAGGAGGAGACAGTTCTTGTAAAGAGTTGTCCTCCTTCAAGTACAGACAAGAAATAGAGAAAGACAGGTTCATCCAGGTGTCACAGGTCTCCAAACTGTCAACAAGTCAACAATGCTTGAATGACAAGGCTGGTTGGATTCCATGTTTTACTTATTGTAAACTAATCCTCTGAAATTAAACAATCAATTGAAGCCACAAACAAGTATTGAAATGTAGTCTCTTCTTGCCACAGAGTCCTGTGATACAAAAATGTTGTTTTTAGCCTTTTTGTGGGACACAAAGATATTGTCTGACCATTGGATTAACATGTCTGTTTTGCCTCCTAACTCATTAAACAAAAATATCAGTCTTTCAGCATTTAACTGTCTCCTGGGTTTATTCATCAATATTCATATTTTTACATATGAAGATTATGTTCAGAGGTTGTCCCCATAGTTAGTTTGACCAGTTTAAGTAAGAAATATAGTATGTTTTTGTAGTAACCTTTTAATGTTGCAGCTGCTTGAAGAGGAACAGTGTTTACTCAGGCTGCATTTAGAATAACGTGTAACCAGTAATTATAGCTGTCAAATCGAGTGCCATAACAAGTACATATCAGTCTTAACTTTTGTACACCAGATGTATAGAGTACCATGTAATATTTAAGTCCAGGACTGCAAGTTGTTTTCATCATAACTTGGATTGATATCCACCATTTGAAGTAATGTCAAACTGTATTACAGTTTCTTTCCATCTTCAGGTGGTCATAAGCCAACTAAAGCTGCAGTCATTTCCCAGCATCTCTTTCTACAATGGATACTGCATCTTTCTAATAAGTCATGATGATCACGCGGTTGTTACTGACTTCATGTGTAACAACCTGCTTTACCTTTGCAATTCTATAACAGGCTCACAGTCAGTATGCTAAGTGCTCACTGCCACAGTATCTCACCAGCATTTTTAATGGGGCACAAATGGGTTGATAGTAAACACACTTCAATCACAGATACAATGAGGCAGACGGATATGCTACTGAGATACATTTAATGAACATCAGAAATAGTCTTAATTTGTTTTACAAACAAGCTTTCCTAATGAACAGAAGAAAAATTTTTTTCAACATTTTAATGCTTTTATGTTGCAAGATACTAAGTTAAGTGATAATCATTGCTGCATGCTGTTCACTCAGTACAATACATCCAGAAGAATCTTTAATTCAGTTCATTATAATTGACACCCACAATAACTTCTCCCTAACCTTTCCTCAAGGATGAAGCTCTGCATTTGTTTGTCCCTGTTCTATCCTTTTTTCCCATGATGGCCGATTTTTTTTTTGGCATTAGCAACCCCACACTCCCTTCAGCACTCCACATCTTCTCCCTCTTTTGCAGGGTTTGTTCCTGCAGGTTACTGTCCCTCTATGACACACGCAGAGGTGCTGACAGTTTGGGTCTGCATGAAACTTCTGACCAGCCTCCAAATACTGACCATTGAAGTGGCAACCACACTCAGCCAGCGGCACACAGTGATCCTATAGAAGGAAGATATTACAGTCAGAATCAAATGAATGTAATCGTTCTGATTGACAATACACACCTAAGCATCTACAGGTGTACTGACTACAGTTTTTAGAAAGAGTGAGAGCAAAGTGGAAATTATGGGAATTTGAGGTTTTGATTTTAAGTGACATAGTATTTGTTCATTTGATTTACCATTTGTAAAACAGCTTTGATACAACATCTGGAACAAGATTGTGTTAGGAGATCAAGTTCAGAGGAAATATATTGCAAAAGTCAAATGAATATAGAAAATATGAACAAACACTTTTTTTAGTGGTTAGTCAAACAGTTGGCAGGATGGATTACAGTAGATATGAACTCTGTATTGACATGATGAGGATATTTCCATTAGAAAATCTAAAGGAAAGGAGTGTGAACTGGTGCCGAAATAAAATATAGAGTGCTGCAAAATGAGGACTTAGTAGACACATTGTAAAAACAAGTGTAAAATCAAGTTGGCACACCCAAAATGACTTTACTTGATCTAAATAGTCCTGGTTAGATATTATGATATTATTAGGTTTATAAGCTTAAATGATTAATATCATATGAATGAAAAAAATGGATAGAGTTCAGTGAAGAAGGGACTGGAAATTGATCAGCTTAATTTTGGCGGACACCAATCCAATCTGTCCTGATAACAGTTTTCTGGATTGGCTTAGGACATAATAATTATTTGAATGAGAAGAGAAGAAGAATTGAAACAAAAAAGTTGCATGTTAGTCAAGGAATGCAGGGCAGTGTAGAGGATTACCTGACTGAGCAGGTAACCAGGGTTACAAACACAGCCCTCGCTAGGTGGGATTTTACACTCAGCGGGTGGAGACAGAGAGCTGCAGCTGACTGGACAGCCAGGAGCTGTGACACTGTACATACTGTTGGCTGGACAGTGCATCCCTGACAAAACACACACACACACACACACAACTTGATCATTGATGATAGATCATTTCATTACAGTTGTTAGCATTCATCTTAAATATGTGTACACATTGTTTTTCTTGTATGATTTGGCGCTTAGTTACTACAGCAGTAAGATTTTTTTATTGGCCTTGTAAATGTCCACATGTATAAGTGTGCTGGTTTGTGGCTGGCTCAGCATCTTTATGTAAGTAGAAAACCATGTCACAAGAAATCAATGAATTACATTGTTTTGGGGGGAAAAAACGGTATTAGATGACTGCAGATACAAAGCTTCACCTAAAAGAAACTGCATCAGTAGATGACGTAACATGTATTACCAGCCTCACACAATCATGACAAGAGACAATGTTTTCTAGGAAGCATAATAATATGATCCATTTTGTGATTATGTGATTAATATTGATCTGCAAGTATTAGTACAGCAAAGCACTTACAGCAGAAGTGTCTCGTCCTCCATGACTTCACACAGCCTCCTTTTCTCTGACAGTCCTCCACATAGTCACTGATGATGTCACAGGCTGATTCCTGTTTGCCATCATTAAGTACCATGTCATAGATACAGTCATCATGGTACTGCTTCGAATCTACTCGGCCTATGCAGTCGGCCATGGGTCCATCCTTTGCTGTTATGACATCACAGACTGATGTGTAGCTGGGCTTTTTGAAGTCGGGAGGGAGGGGCTGAGCACAGTCTTTACCTGGCACCAGAAAAACATCAAGTATTGTACATTAAAGACATGTTTGATTCTTTTGACTGCTGTTAGACTCCTAATATGAAACACGGGTGTTTTGAACACACGTCCAAAATGCCTCCAAAACTACACTGTGTGATTATGTGATAACAAATTACTATTAAATAACAACTTATAAATATTGTGCATCTAATTTTGCTCACTTAATATTAACTAGATAAGGCCACTAGATCTTAATTGCAGGTAATTCACTGAAACCTCCAAGTTCTTGTAGTGCATACGCAGAATAGCTTCTAACTAGGGTTAGGGTTCAAAACACTACATTTTCTTAGAAATATCTTATAAATAACAGTAACAATAACACTTTCCTTTTAATTTTTTTTGTTAAAATTAGATGAAAAAACTGTACATGTGCAAACGTCTCTCTCTGTATTTAACATTGCTCTTGTGTAGCCTTTACATTACTGTGTCCTTACTTAGTTCAGACTTGTGTCATACTGAAAGTGCTACACAAATGTTTCTAGGGAAAACCTAATGAGATTGTCTTTGTGACTTTTACACAAGTGACACAAATGCTCACTTGAATATGAGACTAACTTATAATTGCCATCATATTCACATAAAGAGGTGCACATCACCTTAGTAAAAATAATAACAATCAGCTGCTTACACTCATGGGAACAGCCTTCCACGTCAGCCACCCACTGGCTCACTCCAAACTCATTTGCATTGGAAGCCAGCCTCCCATTGGGCAGCATCAGGTCATCAGCAGGGTCATCGTTGAAGTTTCCACAAAGACCACAGGTTGCATTGAGATAACTAGTTGACAGCTCCACCCTCACTGCACTTGCAAAGTCAAAGGAGACCTTTAAAGATGTGGAATAGAAAGGAAAAATATACATAAATAAGTAAAAGTTAAAAAGGATACATTACATTTATTACATATATTACATATTTTCAGCATTGGATGCCATTCTACAACACTGATGAAGATGTTATTTCAGAGTTTAATGGCTATGAGTGCCTTTGAATTGATTCTCTAGCAGCCTGGAAAATACATGTGCTTTTCTTAGTGGGAGCTGATGAGAAATATCAGTTTCAGTGTGTTCAGTAGAGAGGTACTGTAACTCTGGAATATTAGTACAATAACAGAAGCTATCCAAGCTCAACTCAGTGACAGATGTTATGGGCTTGAGGTGTGCTTGCTTTTATAAGGGCAATATGTATCCACATTTAAGACAATGTTAATATGTTTTTCTGTTTTACTGTTTCCTGGGTATATCGTGGACTCGTGGACATAGGGACTAAAATGAGTACTAGATGTTCTGTATGTTGTAATATGTTATCCTAGGAGTGAAAAAAGGGAGGCCCCTGAGTCAGAAGAACATTGGAGATGAGTGATATCTCTTTCCCCTTTATATGTACCCATATATGGTTTGAACGCATGCTTTGTTCCATCTGAAATAGTAATGTATGGCTTCAATGCACTCCTTTGTCTTATACCATATGGCATGGCTATTAGGTCTTTTTACTGACCAGCAAAAGTTGAGGCATGGATATATGTTTTATTGGATGCTAACCCCAAACCAGCCACCAGCAGCAACTGATTGTAATAAATCTGCAAAATCCTTACAATGTATGCTTTAAAAGAAGTCAGGGATATACCTTCAAATTTAGTCAATTTTAAATGTACTTTGATAACAAACATATGTACTTACACATCATAGTAAGGTTAACCCCAGTGATGGTGTCAGGGGTTTTAGAAAGAAGTTAGTTCCCAAGGGTTGTATAGTATTGCAAACACTGAATAAATTAGCCTACTATATATGTGCAAGTGTATGCATTTATACCTTAAGAAACTGTGTGTCGAGGACAGCCAGTCTGTGTCTGCGATAAACCTGGACCAGTGAATTATTTGATGTGAAAGGCAAAGAGTTTTCAAGCCCATCCACCTGCAGAAAACATACACACAGGCAACAAACACACACAAAACCAGTTATACAAACATCAGCAGAGTACATAAAAATCCATCCGTGTGAGGAAATAGAAAAGCAATCATAGCTAGAGAACTACAATAGAAGAACGACAAAAGAAATAAGCTTTCAAGCTCCTCCTCCTCTATGTATATGTATATGTAAAAATGTAAAAACAGAGTGTAAATGTAAATTTCCCCATGCGGGACGAATAAAGGTGTGTTCTTTCTTTCTTTCTTTCTTTCACTGTTTTTATAACAACTGTGATTTGGGACCAGTGTTGGGTAGTAACGTGTTACTTAGTAACTTGTAATTTGATTTCTTTTTTAGTAACGTAGTAATTTAACACATTATAATTTTCAAAATAGTAATTAGATTATAGTTACAAAGTTAAAGTAACTTTACGTTACTGCGTGACCAACAAAATGAAGTGTTTTATCATCTAGATGGTAAAAACAGAAATAATAATTCACAGTATGTCAGCGGCAGGTAGTCGTCTGCCAGCCGCATGTGCAACGTCGTCAGCGTGAGACCTACTTTGCCTATTCATGCGGGAAAAAACAAGTGAGCATGGTGAGCGAGAAGTACGCGTTCAGTAGCTGCAAATACAGTCATTACTTTGAATTCATTTCGGTCAAAGGCAAGAACATTTTTGTGAGTTGTATGTTATGTGCGGGAAAAAAATCGCTGTCAACATAAAAAAACTCAACATGAAATTTATTGAAACACCTGAAAGGGCAGCAGAGCGCAGTCAGGTTAGTGGAGAAAATATCAGGCAGCGACCAATGTGACTGTTGAGCCCAGCGCCAGTACGTGTCCCACTCCTGCTCAGCAACAAAGGCTAACAAAGTGTATTTGAGCTGCCTAAAGAGTTTTTTAAGGGGATGGGGAAGTAATTAGTAACTTAACTAGTAATGTAACTAATTACTTTTTAAATAAAGTAATCTCACTAGTAATTTGATTACTTTAAAGAGGATCAGTCAGTAATCAGTAATTTAACTACATTTTTAGAGTAAAATCAACATGCTCTGTATTTGGCTTGGTCAATTCAGCATTCTCTATTCACTTCAGCAGACAAACCCAGAATGAAAAGTAACACTTTGAGTCAGCATCCAACAAATTTAGGTCTGGGTCTTTTTTGTTTCAGGAAGTATACTTCTATATGCATCCTGTCGGGCTACTGTGCATACAAATAATCAGTACACTATGCCCTTTGACTTACACAGGGGAATAGGTCAAGAGGGTCCCTTGCAATTTGCCCAAGCTATTATCATACGAGATAGTCAGCAAAGTTTGTGTATTTGGGGGGATATGTGTCAAATCCAAACCACTTCTTTACCAACAGTTGTTAACCTGTTAGAACACTTCTGGCAATTTTCTGGTTACAAAATGAATCTGCACAAAAGACAAGAATTCCCAGCTAATCAGCTAAGTATGACTGACCATTTTACATAAATAGGTCTCTATGTAACTACAGATTTCCTTTTTTGACAAGTTACTTTATCAGACAATCAAGACTTTCCTTTACTAGGTGTTTGAACTTGATCAAGGTCACAGTGCAGCCTAAATTCCTGTATTTGTGACCCACGCATCTTTTAAGGCACTGGACTCTCAAATTTCCATACATCTGGACTGGTGAGCAATCTTGCCAACACAAGAGTTATCTTCAGAGACCAAAACATTGTATTGCCTGGCTATTCTTAGTTTACATTTTGTTCACCTGAAAGCTAAGTTATAATTGGACTGATAAGCTGTATAAATCTTCAATATGCGTGTCAGTCTGACAGCTTGTGTTGCCATGGTGATTAGCTCATTTGTATCCCAGCACTGTTTTACAGGTTAACAGTAAAGTATTTTATGTTGTCTTGATGAACTAGTGACCACACATCCAGTAACTGCAGGTCATTTGTGTGCTTGAAAACCTCCCCTAATCGTAATGCTGTGTCAACATGTCATATTCAGCCTCTCCTGTAACTAGTTTTAAAAAACTTTTCTAGGCTGCCTAGGCGGAGCTCTCGTCTGTAGTCCTTTAGTCCTCCACATGTGGTGGGATGTGGAGGATTCTATCTTGGGCCCAACATGTTGGTCTAAGACATTATTCTGAAAATGACCATAAGCTAACTGCTGAGCATCTATAATAATCACAACATTATAAATTAAAAAATAATGTTATAGCAAAAAATATTAAAACACTTATGAAAGTGAGATAAGTTGTACATGCTAAATGTGTCATATCTTCAAAGAATCATTGGTAATCATTGGAATCATTGCACGTGTTGATAAAAACAGATTGACAAATAACAGAAGCAAACAAACGCATCTACTTATGGAGTTGGATTTCATTCCCCTTATTTAACAAAGGACTAGCATGTGCAGTTGCACACTCTAATACATGTCCAAATGTACGTGTGCTTTGTGGGTGCATGTTTCTCACCAGCACTCTGCGTGGGTAATCCAGTGAAAATGCGTATGTGTTGCCATAGACTTTAACAGTCACCACCTTAGCGTATGACACTCTTTTATTTCCACGGTTGTTATTCTCCAGATTTATCTACAATTCACCAGAAGAGAAGAAGAGAGAAGTGACGGAAGGAATAAAGAAATGAAAGCAAACAGGACATTAAAGGATAGGTTAAAAAATAAAGGAGACAAATAAAATACATCACTTTGATTCATACAATCAATTCTTTTAACAAAGACGTACAATTGCAGGGAAGGACTTTGTTCTGTTCTTCCTGTCATGGTTTGCATTAGGCCCTGTTGTTTTCTTGTATTTTCTCGGTGTTCATCGTGTTATCCTGTCTTGTGTTCAGTGTGTTCCTTCTGTCCTCTCTGTCTCTTGCTCTGTGTCCTGTGCTGGTTATCTCTTCTCTCCTGTCTTTGAGTTTACCATCTCCAGTTCTGCTCACTTCCTTTTGTATTCCCTCCTCTTCTAACATGGCTGCCACTTCCTGTCTTTGTGTGTTTCTGGCCTCTGTGATTATTCTGCTCTCCTCTGATTAGTTTCACCTGTCCTCTGTTAGCCTCCTAACCCGTTTCAACCTCCCTGTCCTCCACGGTGTATATATACCAGTCCCTTTCCTTTGTTCCTTGTTCAGTCGTGAACGTCACTTTACCCAGTGTGCTCCTGCTGAGTTTTCCCTGCTTTGTTCCTGTCCTGTGTTACCTGCCTACCTGTATCCTGTCCGTCGTGTTGCTACTTGCTGAATCCCAAATAAAGGTCATTTACATCTGCTCTGCCTCCTGCCTCAACTGCATTCTGGGTCCCAACTTCACTGTGCCCTGCACCTACCCTGACACTTCCTTCCAGTTAGTGTGACTGGCTAATGAAGGGATGTACAGGTGTGGCAGCAATGGAAAATAGTAGTAAGTGTTCAGATTTTTGCTTCAGTAAAAGCAGAGACTTGAAAAAATACTATTTTACAAATGATAGAATTATTTAGCTACGCAATGCTCCTCTCAATTTACCTCAAAGTGTGTCAGACCTTTAGAATCTCCACACAGACTGGCCAGCTTGTAGACACAGTTGCCCTGGAAATCATACTTGTGTCCATCAAAGGTGTAGAAATGTGGATCTCCACGTGCAGTGCAAGTCTTAAAGCTGACTGGGTAACATCCTTGGACTCCATCCACAACACCGCATTTTTCTCCAGTGCGACACTTCGTCCGCTCACATTGTAGCATTTGTGTTGTGGCATCACACACACACCTCTCCTCACACTGTGAATCAGCCCAGAACACCTCACCGGGCAGGTAATAACGGCCATCACGAGTGCAGCCACAGCCCTTCTCCTTGACAACACACCTAACAAAAATGCATGCACCATTTAAGGACAATAACAGCTGAAAGAAATAATTGCAACTTTTGATTTGATACACTACAAGAAAGAGCTTTGAAATCAGGTGATGAAACTGTGATATTTTGATTTGGTATTGTATAATTCCCCTGGTGATCTGAGTCTTTGTCTAAGTACAAACTAGACAGTCAACAGTCAGTCATAGCTGCTAAATGGTTGTCAGTTTAATTCTTTGTGTGTCCTTAAACAATAGCAGTTAGCCTACATGCTATTGCCACGCTATAATCTTTATATACTGTATAAAATCTTACAACTGAGGCCTCATCTTAGCTTCAACTGAATTCATCCTTACATAGAACAAACACTCACTTTTTCCACTAATTTCTGACATGGGTGTCACTTAAGTAAGGTATCATTTCACAGCAAGTACGCAGAAAGGCATGTGATTACAGTTGTGATATCTATTAGAACACATTAAAATAAAAGACATGCTTGATAACTGAAGAGATGTGCTGTCGAAAACATATTTTGATAGAAAAGCTATGTCAAAATGCATAGCTCTTACAAATATAAAACCATGACCTGTAATGGAAGGTGGGTGTTAAGTGCACTTAATCTCCATCTTTACTCTTCTTCTCCTCTTTTTAACATCTCTCAGCCCTGTCTTTTCCTTCAGTGCCCCCAGTGGCTGAACACGCAACTACACTGAGACACACTTTGCATATTATGAACACAACAGTGGGTCGGATCACAGATAGAAACAGAAAGAGAAAGGAATTAAGAGAAGGGCCTGAATTATGTGCTTGACTGACTAGGTTGTGATATAGAGCTTGTGAAGTTTATCTAGACAAGTGTGTAGTTGGTGATTATCCACTCAACAGTCTTTGGCGGGATACTCATTGTACATATTTACTGCGAGCAGCTGGAGACATTTCTACTCAAAGTTTGTTCTACAGTTGTCCTCATGTGTACTGTCAAAACGAATGGACTCCTTGCTACTGCATACCTGACTCAGCTGATACTGATACTGAGAGCTGTCACTCAAGACACATGTTAATACTCAGAAAGTTTATCTAAGATGAACACAGTATTGTCCAAAGGAATACAGTGGTGAGGGGTCTTACAGCCTTAAAACATATAATAATTGTAAAAATCCAACTTCGCGGATTTCGCCTATTTTCTGCCAATAAAAAAAAGTTGGATTGTTGGTGATTAAGAAACAACATAGCATTACTGAAAACATAGTCTCCTGCACTGTGTAATGACATTTGCTGAGTACAGGGAGTAATACCTTTGTTATGTCAGTAATATACCCTTAAATGAACAGGTGAAAATGTACTAACTCTTTTCCACTGCGCACATATCCTGGGTCACAGAAGCAGCCTTCCACACAGACTTTAGGACACACCTCTGGCTGAGGACCACAGCTTGGTGGACAAGCTGGACCACACACCATGTAGTGGCTGTGGGCTGGACAGACAAGAGCTGGAAGCAAAGCAAGAGTTAGAAAGTGATTAGAAGAACAAACAGAGAGAGGAGGACATGTACTTAACGATGTCACTGAGTAGGTGGGGGAGATATTCTTCCAGCGTCCTTTCATGTGCTGCAAACTACTGTCTGACCAGATCTGAGTGATGATTACATTACATTATCCTCCACATTATCTCCCATTAGACCCCTCTCATTGTCAGGGATTATGTCCCTGTAAAGAGTATCTAAAAAAGTCAGCAGATTTTGTGTGTTGTATGGAGCAAGAAGGGGGATATGGGTGAGGATGCCGTTGTCTGAGATGGCTGCACACATTGTAACATTCCCTCCTTGTTGGCCTGGGACATTAATGGTTGCTCTTTGTCCAGTGCAATTTCTTCCACGCCTTCTACCTTTTACCAGAAACCTCAGTGAAAGCTGAGGTCCATCTGAGAGCAATTGTTTAATGTAGGAACATTTCCAGGGAAACAAATATGAAGAAATGTATAGAATTTGACAGATTTTGACAACTAGTTCAACATGTGGAATGACTCAAGCAATGGAATGAGGACTATTAGTTAGTATAGGGTTGTAAGTTCTGTGAAGCTGTCTGAAAATAGTGCACTATGGCAGATCCACATAAGTGAGCAACTTTGTCTGTCTTTAGTATTTCATTTGACATAAATGTACTGTATGTAACTCACAGCAATTTGCCAGTTCTCTCCATGGCAATACTGATGCCCCAGCTTCCTGGCACTCTGTCAGGTAACTGCTCAGGGCCTCACACAGTACTTCGTGCCGTCCTTCATTGATGCAGACATCATACAAACAGTCTGACACAAAGTTTGCAAGTGGCAGGACACCATGGCAACCAGCGAAAGGTCCTTTCTTATTGCCCATAATCCCACAGTACTCTGGACCAGTGAACCTAAACAGGACCAGAAGAGAAATTATATGAATGTTAGAGGTTTATTGTTGGCTTACAATATACAAAATACATATAATAATTGCACTTCAAATTGTTTTTTTTTTTTACAGCCATGCGAGTTCAGTGTTGTGACTATGGAGATAGCAATGCCCATTAATCAGTCAACAACTTTGGTTTAGAATGGAATATCTCAACAACTTACTTACTTAATGCATTATTATGAAATACTGGCAAAATTGTACCGACATTAAAATTGCCTTGAAGTTGAATCCGAATGATTGGTGAACCCCATTATTCACTGCTAACACCACCAGCTGCCAGGTGACAGATTTGTGTTTTGACTTTGATTACAGTTTAACAGTGTTTGTCTGTGGATAAAATCAGATTTTTTTCAAAATTATTTTTATTCATCTGTTATCAGATACTGGATAAGTTGTTTCTCAGTTTCACCATATAGTTTCATATTTTGTACAGATACCAGAATCAGAATAGTTATATATGGTATAAATGGTGCTTATTTTACAGATGAGTGTATGGTTGTGAGATTTTGCACAACTAGATTATTACACAAAGTTATGATGAGCAAGTTTCTGTAATATTTGGTGCACAGACAGAAATGGCTTCCTGTGGCATTCTGTAGTCATCTTGGGGGATTGAGTCTGTCACTGAAGGAGCTCCTGTGCCTGACAAGCACTTGATGAGGTGGGTGAGAGACAATGTCCAAGATGATATGTAGTTTGGACAGCAACTTCCTCTCTGACACTACTGCCAGAGGGTACAGCTTCACCTCCACAATGACGTTGGCCTTGTGTATCAGTTTGTTCAGCATGCTGCCCCAACACACAACAGGGAATTAGGTCATGGGGGAAAAATAGTTCTGACGTTCCTCCCCAAGCAGCGCATTCCAGCTTCTCAGATGGGAGCCAGAGTCATTCCCAAGCCAGATGAGATATATAATCGAACCACTGTGTTCTGGGTCTGCCATGGACCCTTCTACCGTTGAGTGTGTTTGGAAGATCTCCAAAGAGAGGCACATTCGACACTTCCCGATCAAATGCCTAAACCAAATCAACAGGCTTTTTTCAATGCAAAGAATGAGAGACTCTACTCCAAGCTCCCTCCAGATGTCTGCGCTCTTTCCTCTAACTCTAAGGCTGAGCCCAGCCACCCTACGGAGGAAACTAATTTCAGAAACTCATACTTTTGGTCACTTCCCAAAGTGCTAACTCTCATCCTGTCAACTTGAGACTCAGCTGCTCAGTACATACTGGAGGTCACAGCCAACAGAACCACATCATCCACAAACAGCAGAGATGGAGTGCTGAAGTGCACAAACTGGACATCCTCCTTCCCCTGCTTGTGCTTTGGGATCCTGTCCATCAATATCACAAAAAGGATTGGTAACAAGGGTAACCCTGGTGGAGGTCAGCACCCACTGAGAATGTGTTAGCTAATGGCCCCGCAAAAGGGGCCAAAAAAGCAACACAGCTGTTTTGCACAGCAGATACAACTTCCGTCGGAGTTCCTACGGATGCGACATAACACGAATGTAGCCACAAATATGACAGACACACACATACTTGAACATGATGTTATAAACTTACTGACGTGTTGACGAAGAAACATCCGCAATAATGAAAGTCAAAATGCTGTGTAGCACACACACACACACACATGTTCATACATACACTTGATGACGCATTTGTCTGATCACCAACTAGTTCCCCCGCGCAATTAGTTTGAACTTCGCAGACACTGCACTTCAAAATGATGGAACAAGACTTTCTTGTACTTGTAACGTTTTTCATTAGATTGTAATTTATGATTGTCCTTGCACAGGCCAGACAGAGATGCCCAAAGGGCCAGATGTGGCCCACGGGCCATGAAATGCCTAAAGTATGACATTAACACCTATGACATTATGTGAAAGTCGCAAATTTATTGAGCCATGATGTGATTCTCCAAAAATCTACAGATACACCATTAATCATAAAACCTTTTAAGAGGTTATATATTAGTTAAACATAACTCTGACATTTATAAAAATATAGGTAATTATGAGATACATTATAACATTCTTACATTATAAGTTAATACTGTATAAAAGGTCAACATTATATAACCATACCTGATGCGGTCCTCCTCAGAACACTGAGGACAAACGCCCTCACAGTAATGGTAGCAGAACGGATCGCCATCAGTGATACTCCATGTCTCTGCCCACTCTGTCACATTAACAGCTGTGGTGCCTCCAGCGGTTGTGAGCTCATCCTCCTTCATTTCATTGTAGTTCCCACAGAGCCCTGCAACATTACCATAGTAACTGCTGCTGATGGACACCATGACAAGAGTGGACCAATCAAAAGTGACTTCAATGCCAATATCACTCTGGAGTATGCCGCGTATTCCAGATGCTGTTATGGAGATGCTGCCTCCATCAATAAGGACAGGCAAATCTGTCTTAATGCCATCCACCTAGGGAGAGAAAGAGACTTTGTGGTCATCATCATCATCATCATTTTCTACCGCTTATCCAGGGCCGGGTCGCGGAAGCAGCAGTCTTAGTAGAGATGCCCAGACTTCCCTCACCCCAAACACTTTCTCCAGCTCCGGGGGGATCCCAAGGTGTTCCCAGGCCAGCCCAGAGACATAGTCGCTCCAGTGTGTCCTGGGTCTTCCCCGGGGTCTCCTCCCGGCGGGACACGCCTGGAACACCTCCCTAGGGAGGCGTCCAGGGGGCATCCGATAGAGATGCCCGAACCACCTCAGCTGACTCCTCTCAATGCGGAGGAGCAGCGGCTCTACTCCGAGCTTCTCCCGAGTGACCGAGCTTCTCAACCTGTCTCTAAGGGAGCGCCCAGCCACCCTGCTGAGGAAACTCATTTCGGCCGCTTGTATCCACAATCTTGTCCTTTTGGTCATTACCCAAAGTTCATGAGCATAGGTCATAGGGTAGGAGCATAGATCGGCCGGTAAATCGAGAGCTTCGCCTTTCGACTCAGCTCCCTCTTCACCATGACGGTCCGGTACAATGACCGCATAACTGCGGACGCCGCACCGATCCGCCTGTCAATCTCACGTTCCATCTTTCCCTCACTCGTGAACAAGACCCC
>JBAJHX010000036.1:25394596-25417325 GCA_037176925.1 Amniataba percoides
AATGAATCCATGAACTGCTGTGTTACAGGCACCGTTCAAAACTACTGTAATCACTTCAGTTATATAAATAAACAAGTTAGAAATCTTTCTGTGTACCGGTAAATCTATCTATCTATCCAATATACTGTATATCTCATTTCACAACCTAGATATCAGCGGCTTCTAGCCCGGTGCGGCTTATATATGTACATTTACATTTTTTTTAACAAACTTACTGGGTGCGGCTTATATTGAGGTGCACTCTATAGTCCGGAAAATACGCTATTATAACTGTAACTTTAAATCAAGATACTGTGGAATAGTTGTGTAAAAAGTACTAAAGAAATGTGCAAGGAAAAACAAAAATAATTAAAAAAAAACTTGTATTTGCAAACTAAACACTATGGAAATAAGTTTCAGTACTAGATAAAATATGTCTTTCATAGTACACAGATTATCATTTACACTTACACACACAAATGTATGTACCATCATGGCACAGTTAGTACTGGTAAAATGTGTTAGTGCATTTCAAGTTCAAGTTACTGATTTAGTTAATAGTGAAATGACAGAGAAGTGCCCTGTGACTGACTGGCGACCAGTCCAGGGTGTAACCCCGCCTTCACCCTAAGAGAGCTGGGATAGGCTCCAGCACCCCGTGACCCTGAGTGCAGGATACAGCAGGTTAGAAGATGGATGAATGGATGGATGGTCAGAGAAGCGGTCACAAACAATAAAACTCAGTTTTTAG
This sequence comes from Amniataba percoides, assembly GCA_037176925.1. NCBI lineage: Eukaryota > Metazoa > Chordata > Actinopteri > Centrarchiformes > Terapontidae > Amniataba > Amniataba percoides. The sequence continues at coordinate 25,395,327 of JBAJHX010000036.1, forward strand.
GCTCCCTCCAACAATGCTCATACGATATATACAAAAGAAAATTGTGTCAAATAGTGCAGAAGATAAAATATGGAGAATTGAATTTTATTAAAATAAAAACAAATAGATAAATACAGTGGCAAGAATGTGTAAAGTAATGATAAATGTTGCATAAATGACAGGATGTAGGCAGGAATAAATATATATACACACTGAAAATTACAATATTGTACAATATAAATATACAATATGCAGTAAACAGAGTAAACAGAAACATGTCAGGAGAGATTTTTTTCTTGCTCTGTATCCTATTTCTAAACACAGTTACCTTTTTTTTAGTGTAACTTACTTCAACCAAGTGGCAGAGCTGGCTGAAACAGGTGGAATTGAGTAAAACATGTTTTTCGGTAAGATACAGAGAGTCAGAATGTGTCTTCTGCTTGACCTCATGGTCAAGGTTAAAGGGTTATAGTGGTTTACTCAGTATTTCTATTTAAATGTTTTGGAACAAGTGAAATGGGCAGGACTTTCAGGACAGGAGTTTTTAATCTATCACATTTGCTGCTTGTATAACGATTATTTGAGATTGTTTTATTGCTTTTCATTGAGAAATATTTATATGTATTTTTTTCTTTTCCCTTCCCTTCTTTTCTTCTTTTTTTTATAAAAACCATTATGTTCTAGATTTTTTCCTTTTTATTATCTGAAATTCAGATATTGACAAACATTCTCAATACAGTTAGTGGAAGTCCTCACATGAATGTCTATCTGAAATGTTTTTCTGTGGTAATGGAACTATATTCTAGTGATTGGATAGTATTGGATAATCTTAACTGTAGTTTTCAATTACAGTTTAGTTACAGTTCGAAGTTACAAGTGCATTCAAATTGTCATGACTGTCTTAAGATATGTTTTTTGCATTGATTATTCACTGTGTTACAGTAGCAGAGGAATCAGTTACCTGTACTCGTCTTCTGTGCTTGCCCATGATAATTGTCTGTTTGTAAACACTGACAGTGACGGTCCTCACAAATGATACTCGACGGTTGCCCCTGTGGTCATTCTTGGTTGTCACAGTGAAAGCTGCAAGGTTGGATGCCATCTTTGCAACTGTTGTCATAATGTAAGTGCAGGAACCCTGAAAGTCCATCACAGACATTTTTAACACCTCATCTCTCAAAGCATCTGGAGACAGTGAGTTCTAGTTATTGTAACAGACCATGAATCCATGGTCCAGAAACAAACTAAATTAAAGGGTGACCGTCTCCCACTTTTGTGAAGAGCATTAGTCTTCTGCAAAACTGATGAAGAGCTGATTAAAGATACTGGCAGTGAGATATGCACTGTGCAATAACAGTAATCAGCGCTCTTTGAATGACACAATATTTAAAAAGGGTCAAATATATTGTCTCAATCAGACTACACATCCATACTACATGAATTTTGAGCAATGTAAGACTGGGCAATGAAGTAGTGACGACAGAGAAATATAAAGTTTGACAATAGGGCTTGTGTCTATTCAAAAATTCAGTTATCAGAGATATATACAATAGAGAATGCATTATTCAAATGAGTTGGCAGTCCAGTCTTGCTCACTCACTTGAAAAAAGTGTCCACAAAAGGCCTACTATTTGACTGCTACCCCTTCAGCTGTCCTATGAATAATAACGCATAAAAAAGCCCCAAACAATGATAAAAAAAAGACACATATTCCAGATGTGCCAACACTACCTGGAAGTCAAAGCGTCGACCATCAAATGTGAAGTAGTGGGGGTCACCCACTGCACGACAGGTTGCTGTAGAAACATGGACGCATGCTCCATTCACACAACGTTCCTTTACTCGACATTTTATGCCCTCACAGGGATCCGTTGGTTGTGTAGTGGGGGGGGCACCTATGAGAAATACAAACATGCCTTGCAATACATACAGATGTAGCTCCATGATAAGTATGTCTTATTGTGCCACCATTGGGTGTATTATATTGGTTGTTAGGTACACACTATACCCGATCAGTCACTTAATATATTATGACAAGCATCTGTAAGCTGTTACTAGTTTTTCTCTGTATACTGTATCAAATATATCATATAAATGATAAATAAATATAGCACGACATGTATAACTGTAACTGTAACTAAATGTTTCCTTAATCATTTTCTTTCCTATGTGTGTAAATGGATGTATATGTGTATGTGTGTACCTTCAGAACAAATTCCAGCAATGCCATATGAATGGTGGAAACTTCCACCGTAGCCGTAAACTGCCATTTGGGCATCACCTTTCACAGTCACATGACCCTGCTGTTTCCCCACTGCTACATTAGACCACACCCAGCGCTTATCTGATAAGAAGTAACTCCACTTAGGTGAGTGGCAATGTCCCTTCAAACACACCTTCACACTAGCTGCCCCCTGCCTCTCTGACAGAATAGCAACAGTACTGTGAAGGCCGCCCACTGTCTCCACTGCCCAATCAGTGGCAAGTCTGCACGTAGGAGTCAGCGTTATCATAATAGGTTGAAATGGTTTGTTGTCGCTAAGAAGCAGCACCATCACTTTCTTGTTGCTCTTAATCATCAGTGGATGTTTGAAGCTCAGCTTGTGCATTGTGACATCCCCAGCACTCCGTAGCTTCCTGTTGGTGCAAGTGTTCAAATTTAGACAAACTTGATAAAAGATATTTTGATAATTTTGTAGCGAATAATTACATGGAATAAAACACATTGGCATGCCTTTTCTAATACAGTCAGCACAAGACATATCATTTATGGCTTTCATCAGTGTATGGGGTTGCTCAGTTGTTTCAGTTGTATTCTGATGAAATAGTCCAAATTTAATACTGATGCCTCTATATGACCAGCTATCACTTTTTTTGTCTTTTGGCAGTTAGTTTTTATTCCTTTTTATGTGGCGGTGTGTTTCTGCAAAGTTTGGCAGCGAGTAGCATGTTGCCAGTAAACAGTAAGCAGTTTATTTTATTAGAATTTCTTTTGAATTTCCATCACATTTCTTTGGTTATGGCGGATACTGTGGCACAATCAGTAAAGAAAGGAAAAGAAAAACGTCAAAAAGGAACAGTGATAGAGCACGGACAAAAACATGACTTGGTCAGTCATTCAACAGATGGAGGTAACTTCTGGATTTGAAAGGTTTCACAACCAATCCTGAACTGACCCTTGTCTTCCATGATATGCATGTAATTTAGCCCATTCCATTCAATAACATAATCCAATGTTTCTAACCATACTAGTCCAAGGTAAGCACATGGTAATGTTCCAGTATGCCATTTTTAACCAGTGTACACACCTCATTTGTAGCTTGACTGCTTTAAGTTGCTCATCTAGTGTAACAGTAATGTTTTAGTGAAAGAAAAATGGTATGGTAAATGAGAAGATGGTAAATGAGTTGCTGCTTCCAAAATGAATGCATGCACTAGATAGATCAAGATCTTTACAACATGAGGCGGAGGTGAAACCTTGTCAATTTTGACTGTCAAAATCTACACAACATGAAAGTTCTATGTAGTATCTTCAACCATGGAATTTTAACTATGCCAGTCCTATTACACATTATAAGACAAGTGGTAATATTATGTGGGGAAAAAACTACCACACACAGAAAATTCAGACTGTTAAAATTCATTTTTTAGATCAAGTGACAACAGAACCAGTGTCATGACAACTGAGCAAGACTCCATTCACTGTCAAACGCCGGGAGATGAATTTTTAGTAGATGCTGTACTTGTAATTATGACATCCATATTTCATAAATGAGACTTACTAGGTCATAACAATGACCAGATGGGAATTTCAGCTACATTACACTTTTCATTATGATTGTAATGTAATATGTGACAAATAAACTTAAACTTCAACTTGAACTTGAAATATGAGATAACAGGTGTGCTACTGTGTGCTGTAACTTGATTAGGATACTAAGATATATCAGCTTAGTATACTATACTACCACTGCAAATGTTCTGCAGTATCCTGTAATAATAACAAATGAATTATCACAAGTGTTGGATTTTGCATTACAATAAGCTATTTTCCAGTAATGATGAGAGAGAGTGAGAGAGCAAGTCACAATTATGAGATATAGAGATAATAATTGCAAAATACAATTTTTTTCTTTGGTGAATGCAATGCACTGCAAGTAAGTAGTAGTAAGTATCAAGTTATGTATATAGAGTATATTGGAAAATACTGCAAAAATGTACTATTAGTAAACTGTAGAAAACTATTCATAAATACATGGTGACCTTTAAGGACATTACACATCCAAAAATGCAACAATATATCATAATAAATTAATATTCAACTCAACTGTTTTTTTGAGTGTTTGCCTATCTGTACTGTCACTTCACAGTTGTCCTTGGCAGCTACTATTACTGCCTCATTTTTTGCTTTGCAGCTTCTGGTTGTGGGTACCATGTATTCTTTACCCATACTTGACACAGGGGGGAGCTGTTCATACACATGTTGACATTTGTATCCCATCGACAGACACTGGTGGCCTGCTAGGACAGCTACAGGCTTCTTTGACTTAATCCGTGTGCCTGTCAAACTTGTATGACTTCGTACAAGGTAGGATGCATAGGGTGCCAGAGTAATGGTCACTGCCTTTTTATGACACCACTTAGATCCACCTCTTAGCAACAGATTAGAACCAGGACAGATGGTTATCTGGTTGTAGTTATTTCCATTAACAACAGCCAGTAGCTTGTCCATGCAGCTTCTGCCTCCTGGTGTGAACACGACATAGTCACTGCCCAGCTCTCTTGTTGGGGAAACCACTGTACCGTCACCACCGGCATGACGATGGTTGAAAGATACCACTGAAATTTCCGCACTAGATGAAATTCGAACTGCTGAGTTTTCAGTAACAAATTGTTGCTGCAGCTCAGATCCACATGGCAGAGAAACCCAGCGGCTTTCACCTGCAGAGAGGGTCAGCTTCTTGGAGAAATTCACTGAAGCCACCTGCAGATAAATATGCCTGGATTTGTTACACATTCATAAGCTTGCATTAAAACAGACATGTTGTCTTACTTGGAAATGCCATATCATTTCAACATGAATGAATGCTGAAGTTTTTTCTGACCTTGTTCAAGGGTCTAAGGCCAGAGGGTGTCACAACTGTACAGATTGTAAGGCCTTTGGAGGCAAACAATGTAATTTTGGGCTTTGTACTTTTACTAACTCACTAAAAAGGCATGTAAATTCAAATCACACATCACTTAAGCCTGTGCGGAATGCTCATTTTGCATTACATAGGGAGAGCAGAAGTACAGAAGCCCTTAGAAACAAGTAAAAAAAAAAAGCTTGTTGATTATGTGTTCTCAAGTTGCTGCAGGTTTGCCCTTTGCAGTCACTATAACAATCAGATCACAAAAGAAATAAGATTTAAAAGGCTACTCCTGACATCTTGAACAACTTTACGGTTATTCAGAGGAAGTGAAAAGATTCCTCCCATAAAGGTGCATTAACTTTTTATACTGCTCTAGGCAGAAAGTCAAGCAGTAGAACAGGTGTATGATAGCCTATCTCATCATTACATAGTGAGAAACTGTAAATCATACTATGAGGAGCAGATGTCATAATTACATGGTAACATATTAATAACATTTTTTTATTTGGTCATGCACATTGGTATTTCACCTTGAACATAGAAAGTTGGATTTTACTTTCATGGTATTGGCTCTGATTGCTGCATAAATAGTGATTTGAGATACTTTCAACTTGTTTTTGGACAGTTGCATTGTCCACCTTTACTCTGAAAGATACTGAAAGATACCTGATACTCACCTGTATGTGAACATTGGCTTCAGAGCCCTGAGCAGTCAGGACCACATGGAGACTGTGGTGTTTTCCAGTGGTATGCTGATAATTAGGAAGAAATGTGGTGATGAACTCCTTTCCAGTTGAACAACAATAGCATACTGGAAAAGAAGAGAGAAAAGATTTGTCAAAATAGGAAACCAACAATGGATTTTTCACTTCTACACACTCATAATCTTGTGCCCTTCTACAAAAATACCTGAAAAGAGTGTAGAAGTCAAGATGACCATGAAAGGCTTTATTTCCATAGCTGAGAGAGAGAGAGGGAGAGACAGAGAGATTTACAGTTTATACATATACATAAATTAATACACTAGATAATGAGTCTAATTAATATAATATATAATGTACTGTATATTTGCTGGGAATTTACACATCAAGTTTGCATAGACACTACTTCTGAATAATGTGTAATACTTTATGGAAAACAATTTGCATAAATCCCGTTATATATTTCACATTTAGATGACATGAAATGAAAATACTTACCACTCCAAACTGGTAATCAAATGTAATCAATATTATTTAATATTACCCTCTTCTCCTTTCTGATGTTGCTGTAACTACATCTATCACCACATCTTCTATTGTTTGTCAGTCACTGTGGAACCTGGTTGGTAAACCATTATCAGTTTGTCAGTCTGGGTTTGAAAGTCCACAGGATCATATCTCTGTCATTCTCAGTAACTTTTGGAGGTGTTTTCCATTCTGACCAGACTTCCTTGCCCACACTCACACAGTGCAGAAGTTTCTGTACATTATGCCAACTGCCTGGTTATGCTGTCCTATTTACTCTGTTCCTGTCTGTATCCTACACCTTGCCATTATGTGCAGGACTGTCTCAGCACAGTCTCAGTCAGTCCTGGGGGTCCTGTCCGGTGTGGTAGACCGTAGCCTATTGAGCTTGTATAACCATATTTTTCAGACCATAAAGTGCACCGGATCATAAGGCGCAATATCGTTGAACGGATCTATTTTCATACATAAGGCGCACTGGATTATAAGGCGCATTAGGCACAGTACGTATCACTCCGTGAGGCTCCTGTCTACGGTAGCCATTATGCTCTGACAATCCATCAAGCGGCGCAGCTTCGTAGCTTACCAAAGTTGTACTGAAACATCTTCCTCCTCTGCCTTTGTGCTAATTTCTGCTGGTCTTTATTTCATAGCTGCCTAGCAGCTGGATAGTTCAGTGGTTAACACTACTAAAAGAAGCTGCACATGCTGCTGAAACTAATAATCAATTTTGTATTCGCAGGTGTATTTGAGTATTTGAGTGTTTGAAAAAAAACAAATAAACCTAGTAATCATTTGTGTGTAATAAGTGTGTTTGTGTATGTGCTGAGTGTTTGAAGCCCCCCCTTCTCTCCCTCAATCTGCGGAGCGGAGCTGCATCAGTCAGAAGCGAGGGACGCCTGTGTTGTCATTTCTCCTGTTTGTCCAGGTTTGTGGATTTTTCAAAGTCGAAATATTATATCCATGTACTGGTTACAATATTCACCTTGTGTGCACTTGATCTGAAAGAGGTTGTCGACATATTTGAAGTGTTTATTGTCATTAATGAGCAGAGAGTGTAGTCACTGTGCCGCCAAGAGCCAAGATGGCGCCCGCCGTGAACTTTATTTTCTTTTGTTTGGTTGCTCGTATGTAAAAATAAGAGGTAGATTCGGCTCCAGAACATTTCAAGTTGTGTTTTTATTCCACTTATTTCCTGGTTAAATGTTATTAGCACTTTAGAAAGTTCTGTAAGTTTTCCAGCTCCAATATGTTTCTTGATGTGAGATGCTATTTTCCTTTTTTATGTTGAAAACATATCTGAGGACATAAAGAGTCCAAATTGCACAGTTTGTGAAGTATTATTTCATGTAAGAGAGCATTAGTCTGTGATGGAAAGGCTATCCGATGTAGCTGCATAGACATTTTCAGTTAAATCCAGAACTGAATGAAGAACAACCTGATGTCTAATGTTGGGTGGGTGGCCATATATGTCACAGATGTGTGAACAACAAGCCATTGCTCTAATGGAGCCAGTGTATTGGCTACAATTAACACCATAACATCATGAGTACATCAACAATGAAGTCAGTCCCCCACATGCCACATGTGCTGTGTGTTCTGTAAAGATGAACACCACGGCCACAGAGACTATGGATTCTGCTGCGCTCTTTCATCAACAATGGCATCTACATAAAACCACAAGGAGCAGCAGCAGCTATCACACCCAGCAGTGCTACAAGACTGTTTCATCTGTAACCTTGTTGATAGCAGAGGGATCTGAATCACATCAACTAGGATCAATAGAAAGAGCAGTTACGCGTACAGGTACAAGTAGAGGAGTGACGGTCACTTGACAATAAATATCTCCATGTGACAGTACATCTGAGTATTCTCGAAAGCTTTTGATGAGATGATAGCAAAACAGATTTTAGTAAATGCTAGAATACCTACACAAACATAAAACAGATGTAGGGCTAGTCACATACCATAGCAAGTATATATAGAACTTATAAAATTTATAAAAAAGTTATAAAACTATTCTAATTAATCTCTGCTCTGCTTTTTACTGTACTGTTTCCCAAACTCTCAACATCTGTTTGCATTTATGTATCAGTAAGCAGTATACAAACACCAGAAGACATAAAGATAGCAAAGAAAAAAAATGCAAGGTGATATTATCTGCACCTGAATTGACTATCCAGTGCTGTAACACAATTTGCCAAAATGCAACCAGAGTGGTGTTACTAGCTCTTTATGACTGCATTCAACATGTGGATGCTTTTATGCAGGATTGCATAACCAAGCGGTTGCAGCAGACCTCACGCTGTTAGATTGTTTGCTAGATTGTTTGTGTTTCAGAGATGCAATAAGCAATCATGTAGGTTACTGCGTTGTGTAATGCAATTATGAATTATTTTTGCAGAGATTTAGGCAATTAAATCTGGTCAGTCATGTCCTGCTCAATGTGCAGAAATGAAATTGTGATCAGAAATGATCAAGTGTGCTGATAACTCAGGGTAATCATGTGGCAGATGAAGCCAAGCTAGGTGTGCAGCTGTAGGGGAAGTAATGGGACGTTGTTAGTAGCAGAAGATCTGAGATCTGGCTCCACAGTCCTTCAGCCCTTCCTCATTATGCCACTGAAAAGAGCAGATCCAGGTGAGAAAACTGTATATAGGACACAGAGAAAGGTCCTCAGGAAGGCTATGGCCTTTCGTAATCATTATTCTTTTCTTGCCCACCTCACTATTTCATTTTCTATTCTACAAAGGTGCATGGTCTTTTGGTCATTGCGCAAGATGATCAAGCATTTCCAGGCTGTGTGGTTGTCATGGGCTGTGTGCTGGGCACAGGTTGTGTGGTGCTCACTAATTTGGGTAGCTACAGTTGTTAGAGTTCTGCATGAATGTGAGGCAAAAGAATAACATCAAGTTTTTTTCAGCTCGAACTGCACACATTTCTCTACCAGATGGTTGAGACATCTGATGATTGACTTGACAGAATGTATTCAGAATGAGGTACATTTAGGCATTAGTCTGTTGCTTCCTGCTAGATCTGTGGCAAAGTTTAGGCAATGGCCTGCATTTTGTAGCAGAATTGGTGAGGACAGCATTCAAGATAGTAGGAACTAAGCTAAAGGTTGTGTGTGTGTGTACTATTCTCTGCTGACAGGAACAACTGAGTGAATAAATGGATCTTACTTTTGGGCCAACCTATGCATTAGTATGGAGGCCCTCTGCTTGAATTTAACACAAATCTTAAACAATTGCTAAATCTCAAGCAACTTGGTCTCGTGCCATTGTCCAGCTCCCAGACTCAACAACACCCTAATTATTCAGTACAGTTACTAGTCCCTATTTTGCTTACACCACACCAATTTCAAGTATATGCCATAACATTTAGGCTGTCACACAGTGATGTTCCCATTGCCCTTGAACTCACCTTGGTAGTAATGTGTTATGATCTAGTAAATACAGACCACAATGAATGCATGGAACTGTGCACTGAGGGAAAGCAAGAAGTTACTGCCTTTGGTTGGGTCGTAGGATGCAGACGAGGCAGGAGGCAGAGTACATGTGATTAACTCTTAATTTGGCTTACACGGGAACACGGACAGGAACAGGCAGGTCGGAACAGACAGGCAGGAACACAGGAGCACATTAGGGGTAGTGACATTAACGAAGCAACGAGGAACAAAGGAAAGGGGCTGGTATATATACACTGTGGGGGACAGAGAAGTGGAAACAGGTGAGGAGACAGGTGAAAGTAATAAGTAAGGGGCAGAATAATCAGAGGTGGGAAAACACACAAGGACAGAAAGTTAAGTGGCAGACATGTGAGGACAAGAGGGAGTGAGGACCTCACCAATCACCACATTCACCTTTTAGATAAATATGGTTGAACAACCTACTTATCGGCTATTTACGCCCCAGCCAACATCTTCCACTAACCTGTTATGATCTCAATCAGAGTAGAATACAGCCCACTATCAGTCACCACAGCCTTTAGACAGGAAAATAAATTCACTCGGTCAGTGCAGGAACAGCATGTATGTCAGAGGAGTCAGCCAGGTTCCAAACTAGGGAAATTTCCTTCTACTCCAGGACAAGCTGCACTTGGGTGTCCATCTCTGACCCTGCTATCAGCACCAACCATCATGATACAACTAGCACTTACCCCACCTGAACCAGGACTGAACTATAAGAGCCAGGTCCAAGCTCTGGACCACTTGCTGTAACGACTACACCAAAAGCATCAAACAGTACTGATTAAAAAAACACTCACTGCTTACCATTCATCATGCCCTACCTCCCATAGCAGTTCAGATGTAGGTTCACCAAGGTTCACCACTTAAAATGCCTGGACAGGAGCCCCCACCATCAGCTCCAGTGGAATCCACATCTAACCCTGCGCCAGAGGATGATTAAGAAATCCTCCCTGTCATGGCTTCACATCCTTTTCTCCTGCAGTTTCTCATAAAACTGGTAGTGCATATTGGCTCTGACATGAATGCCCCTATATAACATAGACAAGCTTCAAAAGCTAAGATGCAAAGAATTAAAGTGTCTCACTGCCATACAATATCACCAGAACCACACTCCTGCCTCTGCCTCCAGCAGCTTGTTGTGGCTCAAAAAGAGCATGAATATTCTCATGTTCAGGATTTGAAGAAGGATATGGAGGAATATTTGACCCAGAACCTTCCCCTCACCCAGCATGTGACTTGGTATTAGAGATTGAGATGCACTACAAACTAACTTTTTATGGATTGTCACAGTGTTGATTTTCCTCATGACATCCTTATGTCTGTGACAATGCAAGTTCACTTATGACAATATATTATTTATTGCTTGCTCATTTATGTGAGCACAAAAACAGCTCAAGCCATTATATATATGATCATCAGAATTATTTAATCACTGATGTTTAAAGCCTTAAATGACATTTAAAGCCTTAAATATAGTTTAAAGTCTTTAGTAGTAAAGTTAGTAAATAGTGCACTTTGTGCAATACAAACTAATAATTTTACCCATTTAGGAGGATGGCAAGACAGAAGCTGCCACCAGGGTTGCCTGAGTACATCTCTCTTTTTGCTTTTGGTCACAAAAAACACTATATATAATAAATAATAATAATAATAAATAAATTATTATAAATAATAATAAGATATGATAATAATAAATAATAGCAACTTATTGCAACGGCAATGGACAATTCCTTCAGTTTCCTTCAAAACTGAGATGGAAATCAGCTATTTCCATTAGTTTATAAAATGTATTCTTAACCCCTGCAACCAGGTTGGATTTTTTAGCAAACATCACCACGGATTGCTCTGGACAAATTTGAGTTGCTTCTGACACTAACTTAAAGTCTAATTCCAAAGCTACCATCCACTGTTACATTTCGGAACCAAGATGCTGGAGCCTGAACACATCCAGAGATTTTATGGCTTTATGGCCAAAGTAACTTAACTACCACTAACGGCATGTATTTTCCTGTGGCTATGGCACTGTGCTGGTACCTCTCTCATACCTGGAAGGAGTCACTCCCTCCCAAACTGGCTAGATGATGTCATGTACTCAGATCATAGAGAGAAATATGCATTTTTTGAGTCAGCTGGTCAATATTTGTGGGTCTCCGGGTCAAAACATTGGCAGTTCTTGGTTATAGTATAGCCATGTGATCTGTTTGGTTTTTTTGTATATTCAAATATATTTTAATATAATTAAAAAATGTATTTTTATATGTTTCTTGATTTATTCAACTAAATCATACACAAACCTGAAAGAACTACAGGATGTAATAGGCAAGAAGGCAAGACAAAACAATAAGAGTCCAGATGATTCAAGATTTAAAAAAGCTTATGGAGAAACTCATTCAGAAGCAACACAGGAGCGATGTAATGGAGAGACATGGTCAAATTCAAGGCAGGAGGCCAAAAAATGGTATGGTCTTACTTGAACCTGTATCTATGTAAATGAAAGCCACAGTATGTTATGGTAGTAACACTATAGGGTGAGGCTGTGTATATAAATACTGTTTCTTTCTTTTATGTTATTATTATTTTACTATTTATTGTACATACAGGTCTTTATGTGCTATTTTGTCTATTATTTAATGTCTTCTTCTTTACTGTGTGTTTTTTGAGCTACTGTAACAGTGAAATTTCTCCACTGTGGGATCAATAAAAGATCTTCTCTTATCTATTTAAATAAAAAAAAACACACAGGAATGTTGTCTATGATTTAACGCTTGTTATGTTAATATACTATCTAACTAGTTTTTAAATATTCCGAGGTTTGACAGATTTTTTTTATGTAACCAATATCACACAGCATGTTTTTCTCAAGCATTGGGGTGAAGTTGTTGACATCAAAAGCTGTTTAACAAAACAGTAAAATTGACAAATGGCTTCAATTATTATTAAGCAAAAAATGCTGATTTTCTGTCTATAGGGCATTACGTTTAAAAATATCTATAATCCAAACACTGATCTATAATAAGGACCAAAAAGACACTGTGTAAATTGATATTTACTTTCAAAATACAAAAGACAGTCCATCTATCCATCATTTAGACAATCATGATCATAATAGACTCTAAGGTAAGGCAAGGTAATGTATTTACCACGACATTTGAATAATTAACCTTATTGTCACACATTTTCAGATTAGTCGCAGGTGTTCTAGATTATAATTACAGTAATTACTCAATGAAATGTGTTTCATGCCATGTAATTACAGCTCGCTCAGCAAAACAAACAAAACAAGTTTTAAGTCAGAATTATTTCTTCTCAGATGAACATTTAAATGTACTTAATCCAAAATGTTCTCATTTGAGCCATGGTCCAATGTCATAACATGTCTAAAATTACAGTTATTTAAAAAATCATTTAGCTCTGAAGAGGAATAAGGATAACATATTTTACACACCTTGCCTAACCCTGAAATAGATGTAGTTAATAGTTAATCATTCCCAAACAGCCACAATCACCAAAGGCATCCATACAGTACCTGTAGGTGACCATCAAGAGTGCATCAGAAGGAGGCGGGATGGAGGCACACAGTGAGAGTGTCAGGGAGAAGCTAAGACCTATGTAGATAGAAAAAAAAACACACTGATGTTCAGTTCTGGCTGAATGAAAAGCATATAGGACATTGGTGTGTTTGTGTTTTTTGCGTACTTACAGGAGGAATAACAGTGCGCATGGGAAAGGTGGAGGCCTGATGTAGATATATTTGACACGACAACCATTCTGACAAGTAAACAGTATGCCAAAGAACGTATATAGATAGATAATATAGTTGAATAAAGATCTTGCATGAAAAAAAAGAAAATTTAGCATTTCATGGATATAGTGAAAGGATAAAGAGTCCATGATAGAGTTAAATCAAACAACAAATTATATATTTTGCAAGATAACAGCTGAAGTTTGCAGCAGTAATCAGAATTAAGCATTAAGGCCTAGTATATATAGTATAGTATATATACTACTGTAATGTTAACATTTAATGTTAACATTTAATGTTAACATTTTGTGTTATGAAGGTGCGAGGATGTAAACTTTATGAAAGTTTACTGTCTTGCATGTTACACTTCCTGTCATACATACAATTCCTGCCATCCCATTAGCCAGGCAGCATACTGTTACATTTTGTCATGTCTGCAAACATGATGACCGTGTTCCACAGCCTATATGACAGGATGTACAATACATCTCTACTTCCTCCCACTGGACAAAAATGGCGCCAGATTATCTTGGATTTGGGTACTGCCATCAGTAGTAACATTATTTGAAGCAAGAGTCATTTGCAGCACTGATGGATCACCTGCTAAAGTTAAAATGATTTCTCTTCTTTCTTTATTTCTCTGTGTTCCCACTTTACATATAATTCCTAAAAAGATGTCTGTGGCTCTCTCCACAGTTACTTCACTGTGACTGACAGCTGCCATGATGTGATCCCCCTTTTAATTAATTATAAAGAAATGGACCCTAACCCTAACCCAGAAAAATAAACATTTGAACAAACATCAGTGTGATAAGAACTATTTGAAATGACAGAAACAAAAGGTTGTATACTGGAGCCAGGCACCAGAGGGCTACTGAAATGTGTTGTCTTCAGATTTGAGAAGCTCTTATGTTGTCCATGTTTACATAGAGTCTATGGCACATTCCACCTCTCCACCTCAGTTGTTGATGGGACAAAATTTCAAGAATTTATTGTCATTGCACAACAATGTACATCACACAATCATTGTCAATGAAATTCCTAAATGTCAGGCTCCCTCAAAAATATTAACAAGAATAGAATCACTCAAGCAAAATATAGAAAGAAATAAAAATATATCATAAATAATAGTTATAGAATTATAAAATTAATATAGACCTAATATATACATTTTGCAATTAAAATATAAATCTTACAGCTAAGTAAATACACAACTAAATGGAGATATACAATAAAACAGAATAGAAAATGATGGTGTTATTATAAAGTGATGACCTGTGAGATGAAGCTTCCCTGAGCCTGGTGGGTCAGACTTGAATCCTGACTCTGTCGGCCAGATGGCAGCAGACCTATAGTTGTATTTTATTAACAGTTTGTGGTTGGGGTGACTGGGGTCCTTCATCAACAGTTGGGGTCTTTGATGATCACATTTTTTATTTGTAACACTGTCCCTATAATAATACTTCAATTCAGTTAATTCAGTGTTTCAGTTTAGTGTTCAGTTTAATATGTATGAAAATGTAACATACAGTTAAATTAATATTTTTTCACTGGAACTGTAATTGCAGAAATACATAATAGCTTTCTCAAAAGTGTCAGTAAGTGCATGGAGTGGAAAAGGTTTTGGTGAAAACGATCAATTTGCAAGTGCTAATGAATCAGGCAGGACTTATCATAGCTGAGCAACCTGGAAATTAATCAGCCACTTTTTCACCTAGAAACCAACAGTAGTGCTCAAGGGTGTTTTCGACTAATGTTAATGTTTTTATTATGTGATAGAAAGCCCCTGTGAAATTGGGATCAAAGTTGTCATTAAAGTTGCACTTCATGTGTAATTAATACAGACAGTAGGAGCTTTTATTTATTGCATATTTGTACAGTATACAACCCTGCTGTAATTGCTTATGATAGATAGCATTATTAATATTTGTTTGATTAAAATGGAAGCAGTTTTATTTCATCATCATGAGCAAGAAAAAGAGTGACATGCATCAGAAGAAAAATAAGTGAGAGCTCAGTGAGAAGTCTGATGATAGTATACAGTAATATAAGAGACGAGTCAGTGTTCCTTGATATAGTAACATCATGGCAAGAAACACCACTTGATTACTATGGGGTGTTCACTAGGCTGCAATGCCTGACAGTCAGTGTGCAGTATCATTTTCCACTTCATTGGAAGCTTCATTTCATTTCGTTATGGCTAACTATAGCAATGCTATTTACAGTAATGTCATTAATTTGGCTTAAAATGAAAATCTTTATTGTAATCGATGTCTATAGAGATTTCTGTCACTGACAGCAATAAAGCTGTTGGTCTAACCTCAATTGTTACCTCATGGGAACTGAAATTTTAAACGTTATAGTAACAGTAAAATCTCACTTTTTAAATTATGCATCCATCTGCCCATGCCTGCATTCTGTCTTTCATTTTCCTTGTTTTAAAAAAAACAGAAACAATGTGTTGTTTGATCTTTCCTTGCTCTATAGTATCACCAAACAATGTGGCATGAGTTGACTGCCTGTAAAACTAACATGTACCAAAGGTGGAGAGGGTAAGCCCACTGCTTATGTATACACAACAGAACACATACTAATCCCTGAATACACTTATAATAATACAAGCTGGCTACCATGTTTGAATCTCATGATTAAATTGATAATTGCTCTGACACAAAAATGTGTACAGTGACAACAAAGGCTTGAAATGACTTTAGTGAAGTCAGGGTGAATGCATACAACATTTACAAGAGATAAAGTTTCCAGGAACAACTTCTTCAGGTTCAGTCATCAAATGAAGCATTAGTAAAAATTCATTAAGAAACTGCTTTACCCCCAGGTTTTGCCATTATTCCTCTATGAATGACAGTATTTAATGACAGTATTTCAGGAGAGGATCAGGACCACATGTGAAATGTCAGAAAATTCACCGATACAGATACATGGTGGGTAAAAAAATAGTTTAAGACTTTTAAAAAAATGTGTCTTGTGTAAAATTGTATCATGTGTAAAATTATTATTTGACTCGATTTGACAAGTAATTTTGTAATTATTTAAAACAAATAAATTTTTCATGTCATATAAAATTGATAGAATTGGCAACTCTAAATTGTCCGTAGTGTGTGAATGTGAGAGTGAATGGTTGTTTGTCTTGTATGTGGCACTGCGACTGTCTGGTGACCAGTCCAGGGTGTAACCCCGCCTTCACCCTAAGAGAGCTGGGATAGGCTCCAGCACCCCCGTGACCGAGTGCAGGATACAGCGGGTTAGAAAATGGATGGATGGATGGATGGATAAAATTGATATTAATTAAGTTGTACTTAAACCCTTTAGTTTAGATAAATGATAACAGTTAAGTTGCTATAGAATTATGCATTTGATTCAACACCAATTTCTTTCAACTTGAAACTTGAACTGAAAATACTTCTACAGTTCTAGTTCTAGTCTACTTAGTTTATGCATCTTTGTGTTATGCCATAGATCCTAAAACAACACAAGCTTGTAAGTAAAACATTCTAACCCCAGAATTTGAACAAATAAGGACTCAGTACTTTTGCTACTGTCTTTCATTCTGTCACTATCTTTAGCATTATGCAACATGATTTCGGTCAGTTGAGTCAACCATGACTGTTAATATGAATGCATTTATTATTCAGCAATGTTACAGAGTAGATGGATAGACTATGTCACAAAGAAAAGAACACTGTACCTTGAACATTGGTACATTTTGCACTCTCTGGTCTGCATCTCCAAAGGAATATGCCACAGCAGACTTGAGGAAATAACAGGTTGCACTGCTCATATCTGCAGGGGCTCCACCAGGGAGCAACAAAGCATACAATGAGTAAATGTAAAAGAGCAGCTTATCCCCTAGGAGGAATGCAAATAAAGTAGATAAATTAGATCAGTGTCAAATTGTGAAAACCCTGTTTTATTCAAATGAAACAAACTGTGGCTATATAGTGAAAGATAAAATAATAATAAGAGTGTAGCCTATCAAGTAACAAGCCATAACATGCTTGATGTAGCTTGTTGATATTAAGTTTCAGTTATGTTTGGCTGAGTTAAGTTTGTTAAACTTAATGCTACCCAGCTAAATTGCTGGAATTAACTATGAGTGGTATTAACAGAAACTTTAAGGTCTGGTTCACCCAATCCTCAATTTCTTAGTCTTCTTCATTAATTTGTATTCTAGTTTCAATATTTTTTTAAATAGTTTAATCTAAGGACAAGCTCTACTTATTCACTGTGCACCCCCACAGGCTGATTCCACTGTCAAATCACAAAGTGTATGAGCATAATTTGGATATGCTTTATGCTGTTTAAAGTACAATTATATACATTTTGCTGTTAGCAATGGTTATTTTACCTGTCAGTTGAGTAAGTCAATAGTTATTATCTTAAGGTATCATTTCAGAATATAACAGGGCACTTTTCTGACAAATGTACCTTTGGGTACAGAAATGATATCCGTTTTTCAGTTTGAAGGGAAAACAAGAGCACAGCAATTAAAAGATGACTACTTCCCATTCCGACAGATGACCAATACATAAAGCAGGGTTATTATTAAATCAGGGTACAACAGGAATCACAGGGGACACAGCCAAAATACTAACAATATGATAAAAAAAAAACAATCTGTAAACAAAACCAATCAATTTCCATAATCCAAAAAAGAAAATAAAGGGACCTTGACCCCACGTACACACAGAAACAGTAGGAGGAGATAAAAACAATACAATACAATAACATACAATAACTGGACTGCTCATTTGAAGCTATCCACAACACAGCTCAGCATGGTCTGGTTTAGGGCCAGGAAAAAAGGGTGAGCAATAGCTGGCATAAGTGGGTGACATCTGACTCCCGTCCAATCACCAGCCACCATCTGAAGAGAATAAAGTGAACATTACCACCCTTGAAAAGGGAGCGACAACAGCACAGAACAACTCAAATTACTCAAAAATGACAGTATGAAAAGACATTATGACTCACGGTCATATGACCACTCTCACAAGGTCACTTACTATAACTGTGAGCATTTTGCCCAATACACAACACTGCAAAACTCTCAGAAGCTCTGAAAGTTTCATACAACTCAAAGTTATTGTGTAAGAAGGATGAATGATACAGAAAACTTTACTTAACAGTTTAATTAATATGAGAAAGTCCTAACATTTGAATAAAGTTTCTATGTGACTGTATGAATGAATGAATGAGGCTGAAAAGGAGTTTAAAGGCATTTCAAGTTGATGCCTATCATAAGCTTAATTATTTTTAGTTAGTCAGTTAGTAAGTTTTAATGGTATTTTAAAAGTTGAATGATGTCCATCTACTTGAGACAAAGTACAGCAAAGACTAATAAGACTGGTGATGCATGTATTTAGTTATAAACCAAAGTAATGGACAACCAGTGGAGCACTTGAGGTGGATCACTAAAACAATGCTCACAAAAAGCATTAACATAAATAGAGCCGAGTATTTGGAGCCCAGAGATGCAAGCACAAGAGAGGAACCAGGCAGAAAGAGTACAGTTTCATAGCAAAAACAGAAAAGCAGTGTTTAAGCAGACGGTGATCTGTTGGCTGTTTCTCTCATAGTGGGGATTCCCTGGTGGGCAGGTGACAGTTGGCCAGCTGTGTGTGTGTATGGGTTAGGGATAGTTTAGTCAGGGTTACAAAAAACGCTTTGGTGTTTTTTTTCCAGTTTTTCTCACATTGTATGAAATGGCTTGCTTTGACACTTTGCATATTTTAAGAAAACAAATAACAAGATGATATAAAAAAAGAGCAAAGTTGAAGGGAGTTTGAGACACTGTAGCCATCTTCGGTGCCATCTGGCATCTCTGTTGCATGTAAACTCTCCCTCCTCTCTGCAGTCTCCTGTTCACTGGCTGGCTTCTCCAGTGTGAGCCCCCGGGCCCCTCCCAAGCTCAGGAAGACCACCAGACTGTTGCTCTGCACTATACTGCTGCTTACCTGCTCACTCAGAGTAACAGAAGTGGCTTTGATTCATTACTGTCCTGTGTGCTGCAGTTGGGTTCTCACTACAACTCTCACTACTACTGTCAGTAGAGTTTAAAGTGAAAAGAAAGCTGAAAGTGTGAATAAGTTCAACTTCCAGCTTCCTTCCTTTCTCCCTCTGATATGTAACAGTCAGCTTCAAAGCCCCTCCCTGCAGCGCCGCTTGATCTTATTCTTTATTTTCAGCTTTCTTTTCTTCATTGTTCTTCTTATGTTTTCTTATCTTTCATGTAAACTGTTGTTTTCTCATTGGTTGGTTGTCCAGTTGTTTATCCGCAATTACCTCCACTCAGTGTTTATGAGCAGTGGAGGGGAGCTGCCTGACACCAGGTCAGATACTCTATCCTGATTGGTTGTCTTAAGTGCAGTAGATTCTTGTCAAATGGCCTTAGAGCCAGCAGGTGGAGCCAGAGGAGTCTGATTTTTATTACAGATTATTTTTCTCATGTTATACTGTCAGGACATAGAGACTGTTTTGGCAAATATGACTAAGAGTCATTTTTAAATAAACTAGCTACTTCTGCTTTAATGCTTTTTACTTAATTTATCTTATGTAAAGAAAAGTTCACAATAACACTAAGTGCTAGAGGTGCAGTCAGGATTCAGTGTGTCAGGACAGTTTAGAACACACTGATATCTGTCATTTTTAATACAGTACCGGAGACCTTCTCACAACAGAATGGGTCCATGAAACTGCTGCTGAAAGTGTGAGTTTTCTGTCAGCAATGGCTAAAAATAAGAGGGTGCTGGCAGGAGAGATGAATTATTGCATGTTTGTAACAAATGTGATTGGACACAGCATATAGATCTGTTACCTGCACATACACACACACAGACATTAGGGCAAAATAGCATTTCTGCATTTCTGTGGCAAACAGAGCTTCCAGTCTGTTTCAACAGACTTAAAAGCAGATAAATTGCATTTTGCTACTAGTGCACATAATCACACAGACACAGAGATCAACCAGGGTGGTTCTAAAAATAGCCAGGTGACTTTATATGTCTGGTAATATGGACGAAGATAAATCCTTTTATATGAGCCTTATGCATGTTGTTAAACATGTAAGCAGAGATGCCCTCAGGCTCAACACACATTAGCTCAACAAATCTATCATGTTCTATCATCTTCAATAAACTGGCATTTTGTGCCCTTGAGTCCTATTACTTTCATTTTGAGACTGTTATACATTAGCTCTTTCAGTCTGACATGATGTGAAATACACCAAGGCTCTGTCCTTGTCTGCTGCCCCAGATATGTCACCCACCCTCTCTTATTCCGTTCCAGCATACAGTCAATGTCACCTTGACCATGCACACAGGGGGACGGCTCCTGCTATTTTTATCCAGAAAGATCACTTCACAACTTCACAAATAACACTTTATATTAAGAAGCAGGACAGCAGGACCCCCTACTATAACAGACAAAGACATATGGGAAATGTTTGGCTTCATTTGACGTTATAGAACCAGCCCAGTTAAAAACAGACTCTATAATACCTAAAGTTTGCTAAATGACCAACTCACAGTGTTTTGCAATGATATGGACAACTGCAATAAATGGTTT
Organism: Amniataba percoides; assembly: GCA_037176925.1. Taxonomy (NCBI): domain Eukaryota; kingdom Metazoa; phylum Chordata; class Actinopteri; order Centrarchiformes; family Terapontidae; genus Amniataba; species Amniataba percoides. Next base: position 25,416,459 of record JBAJHX010000036.1, read on the forward strand.
CATGCATTTACATTGGGATCAGTAGATGTTCACATAAACAGTGTTTCTGTCAAAGAAATAAAAAGCATATGAAAACACAGATCTGCACAAAAAAAACTATGCTTTTTGTTTTGCTTTGGTATGGCTCCCTTTTTCTCTCCTACCCTTCTTTGCAGGTGTGGTGAGGAGGTGTGGTTAGCTTGTCCCTCTGTCTCACACAAGTCACACCTGGCCCCACAATCAAAAGCAAAGACTCTCCATATAAGACCAGTCAGGCTTGCACTCCTGTAGAGTGCTAGTATTTGTGCCTTATTGTGACACTGTGTCAAAATTTCTCCTCTGAACTCTCAACAGTGTTTCTCTTGTGTCTGTTTCCAGCTCAGTGTCTTGCTGCAGTCTCTCCAGTATTTAGCGTCTCTTTTTTGAGACTCCAAAGTGCTTTTGGATCAAGTGCTGGCAAAAGAGTCCTTTACTATAGTAGTCTTCTGTTTTCTTGTCTTTGTCATGCAGACTGTTGTTTTTTCCACCGCTGTGCCTGCTCTGAGTTGGTGCGTGCATGGAGGAGGGGAGCTATCTGTAGTCTTTGTAGGAGCAGTGGTTGGCTGCATTTCTGCTGCCGGGACCAGGATAAAAATTAAAGTCTGGGGACCTTATTTTATCCCTGAAGCCTACGGCAAGCAAACCTATGCAGCCTAGTGGAAAACTGATTGTTCATACTAAACACCTTGGGCGTCCCAAAGCTGAGGTGGAGATTACATGAGGGAAAGCGTGAGGTAACAAATAGAAACAGGAAAAGAAGAGCACTTTTCTCTACACCGCGTTCCAAATTATTATGCAAATGATATTTTTCTCTGATTTTCCTAAAGTGTCAATATAAATGACAGTCAT
>JBAJHX010000036.1:25486488-25497978 GCA_037176925.1 Amniataba percoides
TCAACATAACATAACAAACATAACATAACATAATAACTTAGTTAAAGTGATCAGTGGAGTGCAATGACGTGGGTGCAGTGGTGCAATGTAGCTTATATTTATAATTTAACTGTATAGTCAAAGTATATGATTTTAACAATTCTGCAAAGTCAAGATTATGTTAAATATAATAACAACTGTAGTCTGGGAATGGTATGGTAAATTCAAACCACTTGATTAAAGAACAATTCTGCACTATATTGTCTGGGTGAAGGACATAGCTCAGAGGGATGGATGGTCTGATGAATCTCTGATGAATCTCTGACCACATACATCATCACAAACTCTGATCATAACTTTTTATTAAGTTATTATATTTTAATTAATTTGAAACAATGAGTTGAGAGGAAGCTAAAAATAGCTAAATGTAATGTGCCAGACAGCAATATCTTAGTTATCTTATTGCACTAGTTTGTACAATTAGGAGAAAGTGCTTGTTTAGAAAATTAGAAGAAAAGTACTCATCCTTCCCCCTCTGGCTAAGGTGTGCACCAGCTCTGCTCCAAAGCCGCTCCCAACAGCGTTGATCCGTCTAATTCTGTCTTTTAACTCAATTTTCTTTATGTTCTTCTTGGATTTACTAAACTGTTTTCTCATTGCTTGGTCGTTTGGTTGTTGTTTGACGACTGTTACGTTGGCACATTGGCCTATGACTTCAAAGATCCTTTTTAGTGTCTTTTCATGTTTCAAGTTACACAATTATTGTATTTTTCGCACTATAAGGCGCTCTTAAAATCCTTGAATTTTCTCAAAAATCGAGAAAAATCAAACCTATTTTATGTGGTACACGGCGCTCAAAAATCTGTCATAATGTTTTAGTACGAAGCTACAAAGCTGTGCTGCTTGACGGATTGTTGGAGCATTACAGCCACCGTAGTCAGGAGCCTCACGGAGTGATACGTACTGTGTGTAATGCACCTTATAGTCCGATGCGCCTTATATTTGAAAATAGACCATTCATTTATCATTCATTATAATCCAGTGCGCCCTATAGTGCGGAAAATACGCTATGTTCAGCAAGTCCTTAGACATGATGATACGTCAAAAAATATTATATTTCCTTTTCCAGCAAACAGAGGCCCCATGTCAGGAGGGATTTTGTTCTTGCTAACTTCCTGGGAGGAGACTAACTTGCTCTGCATACTATTTCAAAATACAGTGACATTGAGTGTCCATTTTTAGTGTAACTTACCTCAACCAAGTGGCGGAGCTGGCTGAAACAGGTGGAATTAAATAAAACATGTTTTTCAGTAACATATAGTGAGTCAAAATGTGTCTACTATGTGGTCAAGCACAAGGTTATAGTGTTAAAGCAGCTGAATTTTGTGTTGGCGATCTCTTGTGGACACTACCTGCTGCATGGAGGCTACTTTTCCAGGAGAAGAGTGGGTGGCAGCTCCGAAAATGAACCTTCAGTTGACAACTGAAACAAGTCAAATTTCTGCCAGAACAAATCCCAGTGCTGTTTTGTTTGACCTTGGGGAAAATCAGATCCGGTGGCACATATTGCCTAGATCCTACTAGATAGCCAGTCTTCTTTTGATCTTGTTTGCTTTTGTAGGTCATATGGATGTTTCAGTGTTAATTTAAGATGTTTCATAACCAGTTAAAAAAAGTGCTCTTAGGCATAAAGTGAAGTGTGACCTGAGAAATGGTAACTTATGTCATGTTATGCCTGGAAATCAAAAGTGTGGTTGGGGTGCAATGACTGAGTGAGTGAGATAGGGGAGATGGCTGTAGACACAGATTTATGATGTAATAGTTGATGTTGTATTTGATTACTACAGAGGAAGGTATCCAGTCATTAGAAGGAATCTACTGTGATCCTAGAGGCTAAAGTCACATCATCAGAGAAATGATTGATGTGGTAAATGATCCCTGTGGCTCTATCTATCACCTGTAATAAAATGTTTAAACAGATCATCGAAAACAAGAATTTATACATGACGGAGTAACCCTCTATAGTTTATTATAAGGCAAGGGAAGGGTTGACGATGTGACTGCTGATGTGACCCTGTTGAATCTGATCTGAGCAACAAAAACTGCTCTCCATTGATTTCTCATCAGTGTTTTGTTGTATTCAGTCCTGCATTGTTGCACTTAGGGCGGTTTTATACAGCAACTTGGACTTTTATCTTCCTCTTGGTGTCCTGTACATATTGTCTGACAGGTACCATGGATATCAACTAAAATTTCCAGTCCATGCAATAGTTGAAATGATAATAAATCAGTTTGGACCAAAGTCGTGGACGAACCTGTCAGTTGACATTGCCAGCTGGCCTCTGCTTACTGGCCATGTCCAGACCCTTGACCAAAGGGTGGAGTAGACTTAACTTTTTAATGTGTCCTCGCAACTGTTTGGTAATGCACATGTGATCAACACAATCATTTCCCAAGGGAGTGAGTCTTTCAGAGTCAAACGTTTCAAAAAGTTTTGAGCAGAAACAGTACTCTAGATTCTGTCCTCTTTATGGGGACCTTTTAGCAAGATGTAATTTGACAGATGCAATTTAGTCTCAGAAATTATGATAATTTTGTAATAATTATAATTTTCTTTTAGCAAAACTAAATATAAGACTTTTGAAAATCAACAGTTTTTGCTAGTCAGACACTTATTTAATGGTTTATTGGTTAAAGTTATTATAACACTGTCATTGTTGTAATGTTTTCAATGATAAATTCATAGGTAATAGGTATTATAATAATTCAGAGAAGTTTATTAAATCACAGTCACAATTGTGAACTAACTTCACTCAATGGGAGTGGTGCAACTACTGTTTGTATCTGTATATTATTGTTAAAGTGCAACAGAAATGTTGCATCCATCACACAAAAAATTGTCGTGCTGATTTTCTGTTTGTTGTTTTCTATGACTTTTAGGTAAAAGTCATATACACATATTTTATGTTTTTTACTATTAAACAATGCCCTTCATAAAGAACTTCATTTGAAGCATATTGATATCTGGTTGTGATTAATAATAATAAAATAATAAAAAAAATATTTGTATATAGAAACACACATACAGTGCAGAGACAACACAGAGGACAAACGCACAGCACACACACATAAATGCATACATTTTGTTGCGTATAAACAAGACCAAGTGACAGAAGTGCACCAGGGGGAGGGAGTCATGGGAAGGCCAACCTGTAGTAGGAGGTTTTTAGCAGTCGTTTAAAACATAACACAGATTCAGCAGATCTGATTTACAGAGACTATTTTAAATGTTCCCCACACTCACTTGCAATCACTTGCTTGAGATGACAAGATCCCTTTTCTTTGTGTTTTAACAGACCCCTAGAATCCGGCTCAGCTTTAGATTTTACTATGCCTCATGTAGACAGTCGTGATTTTAGGTGTTTTAACATAAATGGATCCTCTTATACAATGGATTTATGTGACATATTTCAGTCTGATTTAGTCAGTTTAGGATCCAACTCACTCAAAGGGGCACACTTTCTTCACTCCTCTGGTTTTATTATTAGAAAATTTTGTCCTCTGTGAGAACAGTTTGTGCGTTTCTGACCACAAAGCTATCTTGTAACATTTTCTGTCACCAGTGTTTTCGAAACTGAGAGCTACTTCAAGGGTGGAGGGTCATTAGAAGGGCTTCCTGAAACAAAGTTACATGGTTCACACACTAATTATTTATATCGTCATTATCATTATTATTATTATTATTATTGTTGTTGTTTTGTTGTTTTAACAACGATTTACCATGGTAGCAAACACAAATATATTTAAACATGCAACATTTATTTCCATTCATCTCAATCTGTTCACAATTTGAAAGCTAAAGTTATCACATCTCTGATATTTTTGTAAATATCTTTCTTGACAGTTTTGTATGACGAGCAAATTTGTAGCATTTTGTTCAAAATCTAACCAATATTCATACCTTAGGTACAAATGATCACTTCTGTAACATGTTTTAGATTTTATCATTAACTGCCACATCTTCAAATCATGTCCCATTTGTACAAACCACTATCTTTGTAACATTTTTGAACAAATTATGAACTCTATCCCAAGTTTGTATGAATTATCAGCTATTTAATATTTAGAATTTAAATCAGTCATATCACATTTGCACGAATAATCAGATTTTTAACTAATCATATCTGATAAACTTTTTGAACAACTTAATAGTATTTGAGTTTTTCATTGCCATGGTGTTTCAACGAAAGCATTTATCATCTATATTGTAAATATTTTGCTATTATGTAGTTTTATATTTTGCTATATCAACATTTTTGTTGTACCTAGGGTGGGTACTTTGAAAAGCTGCCCCTTGTGTCAGTTTGAATGGTAATACTGGCTATGGTCTTTGAGAATGCTGCCTGCAGTTTTATGCTGTATTCCATGCACATCGTATATTGTTGCAAACAAATGCCCTCATTTGGGGCATTTCCTACCTCTGCTTCCTCACTTATGGTCTTATGGTCAGTCCAACATACACATAAGTTGAGCACTCACAGAGACTGAAGTGACACAAATTTGGGTTTTAAACATGACTGCTGTGTGGAAGTACTTGAATATGGCTGTGAAGGTTGACTTTTTTTCTTACTTTTTATTTGTGCCATACAATTCATATGTTCTATCATCTAGTTGTAAAAGAAATCTGCATTTTTTTGGAGATCTTTCTATGTGAATTTCATGGAATAAGGAGACAATTACTAATATTCATGGTGACTATATGTGCATAAATTATTATTTTTAGTAGTATGTGTGCTTTGACCTTTTCCATAATGAATACTTAATATATCCAGGATTATTTCCATTTCCTTTTAAACACTCTCTTAACACCCCTGCAGTGTTGGACAAGGCCATAATACACTATTTGTTTGAGGTCTCCATGATGGCCACAACCTCTCCAACATAATCCTGTGGATCCTCCTTTTTTTCACGATCCAAATCCTTGTTCTTAAAGTTGTATTGCAATGCTTTTCTTCATGTCTTATGAAAGGCTGTTTATATTAGAGGATCCCCTTGTTGTGTTTTCCCTTCCTTATTTCTATGAGGATAATGGGCCTGGGTAGGCAAGTTGCATTTTGAATGAGATGTTCAAAGGATTATAGTATATGTCCATTCATGCTGTTATATACCAGCTCTGCATTAATTATTTTTTTAAATCCGGCATCAGTACAACTTTGCAATTTTAGTAGCATTTAAATTTGGTTTAAACTACTTAACTTAAACCCTATTTTACACCATATTCCCCATGTTTTCTCAACCTGTTGAATGTTGATGTTGAATGTTTACTAGAATAAGCGAGTATATCTTCAGTATATCGTCAGTTGTTTCACATGTGTTTTCATTATGCTTTAAGTCTCTATCAGACTTTGGTTTGACTTTGATTTCTTGTTTTTTTTTTTGTTAATTTGAGTTTCTTTATGCAGTTATTTGTTTGTATAGCTGTTTTTCTTTTGTATAACTGAGTTAAGTTCACCTCCTGAGCACTTTAGGATAAACTGTTAATAAAATGATTTTTTAATCTTTGAACCACGACTCCAGCCTGAGTAGTATTGAACCTGTGTGCTTTTATAATCTGCTTTATAAAGGTGAATAATTCCCTGGGTGAAATTCCCAGGGTGGCGATGTCTGGCAACTGATCGACTCTTGGTTTTATTGTTCTAACTAAACTGAAAGCTCCACCCGTTGCCCCTGCTGGCAATCACATATGTAATACGTGGTTCATTGTGTGTGGTTATGTGTTATGTGGTTCATTGTTTGTCATGTGGTTCATTTGTTATATTAGTATTTTGATATCAGTGTGTAATAGAAAGTAACAGACACCTCTAGAGTAAGTTGTAAAGCTACAGTATAAAACGGAAATAAAGAGACCACAAAAAAGGACAAAGAAAACTCCAACTGACAGATTTATACATTCATATTTATGTGTGTGTGTGTGTGTGTGTGTGAGAGAGAGAGAGAGAGAGAGAGTGAATCAGGAAACACTGCATGTGTCTCCTACGTAAGTCATCGGCCGGCTCTGACCTCTCTCCGCTCATTGGTCGCTCCGGGCTGCCCCGCCTGAGGCGCTGCTGCCCGGCCACCTTTAATAACGCGTCAACTACGCAAGCAGCCGACAGGAGGAAGCCAGACACGCGAGGGGCAGGTACACAGCCGGGGACAAGGTGCTGTCGATGCTCCGCAACAGCTTACCAGAGAGAAGAGAAGCCGAGGCACAGCACGGGGGCGGACATACACGGAAGAGCACCAGAGGGGCGGTCTGAAGGGATCTGTTCATACCGGCGAACAGCCTGTCGCGCCGTCATGTTGTGAGGGCGATGAGCGAACACAGACACGCTGCGTAAAGTTGGTGAGCTGACCCACCAGTCTCCTGCCTCCCCTGTGAACAATACAGCTTCCTTTTTCGGAGAATCGCTGTACTCGCGGGCTCAGAGCTCCGGCGTGGATCTTGTCTTTGTCTGGATGAGCGAGCTCTGTGGATGGTGAGCTGCTGGGAGACACTGGACGGCTCTCTGTCAGCGTGCCACATGCACAATATGGATCTGCTTTTTCTATAGCCAAGAGCTTTTGGAAAAATATTCACGTGAGGTTTTATTCGCCTGTGTGCGGTTGTTTTGGTGATTGTCGTTACAGTTTTTTTTTTTTACTATTAAGCGACTGCAAGGATTTCAAGACACCGTGCGGAATTACAACCATGAACTTTGTTGTCAGTTTGGTACAAATCCTTTTGGCAGCGGTTCTCCACCTCCCCACTGTAAAGGTGAGTGGAAGACTTCATATGCTTGATGCTGTTGTTAATAATTAGACAAAGATGTGTTTTCTTTCACACGTGCCTCTAAAGCTAAGCAGCTCTCTCTATCCTCATCTCTGTGACAACTGTATTTAATACTATATGACTGTAAGTCATTATCATAGCTAAAGTGTTGTGCAAAGAAAACAATGTGCTTTCGACTTTAGTGAACCAACATGCAGCGTAAATGTCGACCATAATAAAAACTGAGAAAACGAGCACACTCACAAACGAACCATGTTTATTGCTCAGATCCGTATGGGGAAACAGTTAGAGCATTTTCTTTTCTGTGTGTATGCGTAAATCCTCCTTTGTCCTTTTAGTTAAAACTCCAACATATGCCCTCCTTTTCTTTGCAGTAGCAGCTCAAGTGAAAGAACGCTATTTTAAGATTGGCTGTAGAGCCGCGCGGGGAAGCACACGTAGCCTTTGGCCTATCTTTCCATCTGTGACATAGTAATTTCCTTTTAATATGTATTTTCTTCACCGCGAAATAGGTAGCCATAAACCTTAAGTTTGGTTTACTCCTCGTCGGCCATGGGCGGCAAAACTGGATGAAAGACAGTTGTAAAAGTTGTTTGATTTAATGAATGCTGCGTTTGGCTGGCTGTTCGCCGAACTGAAAGGTGACTGATTAGATGACACGAACTGTTCTAAGTCTTTCTGAATGTCACACGGAGACAACATGTGTTTTGCGTGAGATTTCTCAATTCTGTTGTGTGTGACGCGCCTTCATGAGAACTGGGCGCTGACTGCAGTTGAAACTTAGTCCTCTCTGCTATTCAGCCGCAGGGCTTCTCGCCTGTCTGCTTTTTCTCACGGTGAGCCGAGCCGCTGTCTGTGGGAGCTGAGACCCGGTTTCTCCTGTGCTGCCGCCCTGCAGGATGCCCACCTCGTTCCCACACAGGCCGACCTGCTTTCTCACGCAATATCTCCGCCAGTTACAGCAGCCACATAAGGTGAAGAGAGAGCTCCAAGGCTCCCGATCCGTCACGTCAGCTTGTTCCGACCGTAATTCCTGTTAAACATTTCAGAATAAAGCTAGGCCGAATCGAGTGAACAGTGTGCCAGTCGCTTTTATAATACTTGAGTTGGTGCTTATATAGGGGTTCATATAATTTCAAGTGGACATATAAAGAATATTATTCTACCTCATTATATACATTATTGTTACTTGTTTTACATGTATGACCATCTGTTCAGTTGTTTTATTGCTGAATGTTGCTAGCACTCTAGCAACAATGGAATTAAAACGATACGAGCAGACACACCAGGCGTCTCATTCTTTAATTTTTAAATTTAATTTAATTTTCTCATAGTTAACATGTATGGGAGTGTATGAGGATTAGGGTGCAGTGCTTTTATTTTGAAGGTAAATATACCTTTCTCCGCATCTGCTTGTTTTTAGCTTGACAGAGCTGATGCATCTGATTGCACTTATTAATAAATAGACAGAATGGAGAGCAAAGCCTATAATAACCAGGTCTTAGAGTGAGGCATTTTATACTGATATTTAAAAAGATCAGTCCTGGTGACTGGCCCTGACTGTTTCACCAAGGACTCACTGTCTCTAAAAATCTCTGTATCTTTTTTGACCAGCGTCTGAACTTACTACACTTAATCAGTCCTGCTTCTTGCATTCAGGAAACATTGCGAATCTCAGACCTACACTATCAGTGAAAAACATGGAACTTGTTGTGCACACTTAAGTCTTTTCTCTTTTAGATTACTCTAAGTCCTTCTTCACTTGAATCTTTCTACGGAGGCCCTGAAGGGAGACGTGCAAAAAAAAAAAGTGGGGAAAAAAAACCTCCATGTATCTCGTGACCACGAGATAGTTTTGCATGCTCATGATAAACCTATGTATCTAGTATCTTGTGCTCAGGAGAAACCTATTTATCTAGTAGCGATAGACCGATATGGTTTTTTCAGGGCTGATGCCGATAGCGATTATTAGTTGTCAAGGAGGCTGATAATCGATATTTGGAGCCGATATTAATTTGCAGTAAAAGTGAAAATATTGACGTCAAATATTTTCAAATATTTGGCTAATTTTAATTGTTAATTCAAACTCCAACACTTGACTTTGTTTAAAAATAGTAAGCCTATGTTTATTAAACAGCTCCGCCCTGTGTGTGTGTGTGTGTGTGTGTGAGAGAGAGAGAGAGAGAGATCCTTGTGCATGCACAGCTTTCACTGCTGATTGGCTGTTACCTGTGCCATGTCTCTGCATGAAACCAATCAGATGGTGCTGTGGGTAGAACAATGCTGGAGATAAAGTAGTGATTCCAACCAAGGCAGCATGACTGTATCAGAGCCAAACCGGTTTAAATTGATCTCTTATTGGCCGTCAGATTAAAAAAAAAGGCTAATGCTAATATGCATCAAAATGCCGAATATCTGCACCGATAATCAGAACGGACGATAATCAGTCTGTTTCTAGTATCTAGTTTGTCGTGCTCACTTGAAGGTTTCTTGTGAGCACGAGATACTACATGTACTTCATTCAGCTGGTATCAGTTTCGAGAGCTGGAGATTGATGCTGAAGTTAGTTTCAGATTCACAGCTTCCTATTTGAATTAAAGTGTATACAAAACTAATAGTGGGTCTCAAGATAAAGTTAATGTTTGACCTCAAAATGATTTCACATTGCCTGTTGCTAACCCTAACTTCAACATCATTCTCCAGCTCTCAAAACTGAAACCATTTGACCGAACTACATGTAGTATATAGTGGTACATGTAGTATATATGTAGTAAACTCTATGTATCTCTATGTATCTCGTGCTCACAAGAAACACTCTCGTGAGCGTGAGATATTAGACACATAGATTTCTCGTGAGCACGCAAAACTTTCTCGTGCTTTTTTGCACGTCTCTTTTGGGGCTATCTTTCAGTCCTCTCTATCTTGTCTTTAACTAGTGCAAAATGCTGCAGCTGAGCTTTTGACTAATATTAATGGCTGATCCCACATCACCCCAATCCTCACCTCTTTCATTGGCTCCCAGTAAAATACAGAATTGACTTTAAGATACTACTGACCACTTTCCCTTAGTCCTGACACGGCCCCTGACTTTTATATCGGCTTTTTATCAGAGCTACTGATACCCCACTGCCGAGTATTCAGGTCATCAGATCAAGGTCTTCTACTTGTCCCAGGCTCTAATTTTAAAACTAGAGGTGACTGTTCTTTTGAGGTTTGAGGTTGCAGCTCCTCGACTGTGGAACAGCCTTCCCCAGACGTGCGGACTCTCTGCTTTGTTTTAAACAGCTTTTGAAAACTCACCTCTATAGTTTAGCCTTACATTTACTCCCTCTGTTGCCTTTTTAGTTTGTTCAGGCCTTGTGCTCTTGATGTTAGTCTATCCATATTAATGTGTATATGAGCATGTTTGTTTACATGTTGTATTCTGCATTGTATGTGTGTATTTTAACCTGTCTGTAAAGTGCTTTGAGTGTTTTTAAAAGTGCTAAATGGATAAAATTGATTGTTATTGTTGTTTATTCGTCCTAATGATCATGAATTATCTGTATTATCAGACTGATGATTTGATTGTCCTGTGCAGGGGCGCAGCCATCATTTTAGAAGTGAGGGGGACAAATTGCTTAGAGGTCTATTGAGTGATTTATCATCCTCTTGCATTCAATTTCACCTATCCTTAGAAGCCAAAGAACGACATAACCACAAACATCACAGCACCAGGGAACCGACTTCTTCTTTAAAATAATATACTATCAAAATCTAAATTCAAAATCTAAAATCTAAAGCTGCCAGTTGAGTTGACATATAATGACCCGGCCAATGAGCCAGTTCTCCTACATTTTCTCCTGCAATAATAGATAAATATGCAAAGCAAAATGTATAAATAGAATTAAGAATAGTAGTGGTGACATAGCTGTGGAAATTAATCAAAGTCAGTCATGCTATCAATATTTTTTCTCAGCTAGTTATCTTCTCTCCTCACCTGTGACCCTGGATACCCTGCTCTTTCTATTGTGGAAATAAATATAAAAACATACATGGAAAGCAACATTTTGAAATAGAATTAGGAATAAAGTAGTAATTGTTGTTTATTTAACCTCAAAATCCCCATAAATGCTATGGATATTTTCTCTCAGCCAGTTATAACAGAGACGTCTGAAACTTTAGTTATAATTTCTCCTCACCTGCTGTGACGACCTGCATGTCCGTCCCTGCTGCTGCCTCTGGTTCACTTTCTCCTGCCTCACCCTGCTCTTTCTGTTGTATAAAGATTCAAAAATATGTGTAAAACGACAGTGAGCACAAGGTCTGTGCAGAGATTAAGGAATGGGTTTGTTCCTGGGAGACCAAAAATTCAAGTAAAGGTTTTGTATCTTTAGAAGTACATTTATATTCTTATTTGCTACCAGAAGTGAGTAATTTTAGAGTAGCCAAAATAGTAGCCTAACATTACTTGAGTAAGAGTTAAAAGTAAAAAATACTTTGAAACAAAACTCTCAAGAGTACAATTTATCCAAAAAGTTATTCAAGTAAATGTTATGGAGTAGCTACTACCACCTTCACCTTAACTTTCTAGCTTAGTTAACTAAATTGACATCTATTTGTCATCTTTTAAAGCCCTCATAGCCAATATAATATATGATATACAATATAGACCTCTCTGTTTTAGCTAAACAGTATCTACATTCAACAGCATTACTCAT
>JBAJHX010000036.1:25498078-25509716 GCA_037176925.1 Amniataba percoides
TCGGAAAAACGTGTTTCCACATGTTAAAAATGAATTCAGTGCTTGTAATGTCTGTAAAAAGTGCGGGGGACAGACGGGTGAGGTACGGGTGAGGTACGGGAAGTGTGGGGGACATGTCCACCATGTACCCCGCATCCGCTACGCCTATGGTCCTGTGGATTATCTTTTGATGCAAAGGACAGCATCAATATTAAAACTTTTTTCATAGTTTGTGTACTGCATTGTGTAAAGTAAATGCTAATGAGACAGATAGTTTGGATTTGGTTTATGGTGACACAATGACATCTTTTATGGAGGAAGTGAGAAATATTTAACACGTTTTCTGATGTTCATCTCTTATAGACTGCCAGCATTAACAAGGAAGCGGTAAAGAGTGAAAATGAGGGTAAGTTTTCGATCTATAACAGAGCTGTATAATTTTTAAACTTTTTCTTTTCCTTTGTGTGCAGGCCAGGTGACCATAGGCCACCTAGTGGACATTATCAACATTTGTATCCCATTGGTCCTGAGCCTGCCTAGTTTCTATCAAGGGTTTAAAGGTTTCACATGTGTTGGAGGTATTTGTTGTTTTTCTGTACAGACCAGCTAGGAATCAAGTTTTCAGCAATGAAAGTTATGATTTGGGACTTTGGAGTTGCCATGAAATGGGAGGAGGTTTCAAGAAGACAAGAGTTCACAAGAGTTCATGTGAGACAAAATGCAGAAACCAGTCAAGGTCTCCACAATAATTCACAGTTGTTGTGTTTCTTCTTTTCCAGCAATGAAGATAGTCAATGAACACAGTCAGTTTAGCCTTGGTTCAGTGTCATTCTCATGTTTGTTCGACAGCTGTGTTGACACCAAGGTTGAACCTGTTGGTTGGTGATGAATTAAGACACTTAGTCACCACAAACAGCATCACTGGATAAGTTGTGTAGGTATTGTTAGTGTTTGCAAAGGGACAGGAAGTCTGCCATCTGCATGACAATCTCTACTGACCTTCACGCTGTCCGAGGTCATACCACTTGTTAAAAGCTGTCATAATACTGTGGTATGATTACACCTGGTGGGGAGTGGATTATTATAATTTGTTCAGATCCCTCAAAAAAGATCAAGCCTACAGTGTATCTCTCAGTTCTGATTTTGCTATTTTGTCTGCTCCATTCAAAGCCCACTGGTAGTTGAAGCCTATAGCAACGTAACTAGCCCAATTATAAGCTTTATCAAAAAAGAAGGTTTTAAATCTATTCTTAAAACACTGACACTGTGTCTGCATCTCGGACCCAGATTGGGAGCTGGTTCCAGAGAACTGAGCCAGAGCCTAGTAATGTGGTCTCTTTTCCTGGTTCTGGTCTGCACCCAAGCAGCACCATTCTGGACCGGCTGTGAAATGTATGGACACATTTTTGGGCATTGCTGTGGGGCAGAAAGTGCCTTATTTTTGGGATGTAGCGCAGGTGGTAACTTGAAATGTGCTTGATATGAATGTCAAGGACGTATCCTGATCAAATAAAACACAGAGATTCCTTACAGTGGTGCAAGAGGCTGAGTTAATGCCATCCAGCAAGGCTGTCTTTGGAGAAAATGTGTTCCTCGGGTGTTTCAGACCTTATGTCACATGGGGTCCATTCAGTGATGTCTGCCTTTGGCAAGATGGAGGTTTCACTGTGACAATAGCCAATAAGTTTGCTTTTATTATTATGTCTATATCATGTGTCTTTCCAGATAGCTTGCATTGTGATGTGAGATCCAAATCAGGTCCTGCACAAGGGTGGGCTTCCTGAGGTCACATGTTAGAGATGAACCCTGGCGCCACAGTGCTTGAGGTCACATTTATTCTGACAAGCCAAAGGTCAGACAGTTAGCAAGGGTCGCTGGGAGCACAGTCTGACGGACTGAGTGATGGATTATCCTGAGCTGCACAAAGGATGGAAATACAGGTCTAGCATTAACTCTGGGGACACACAGGCGGTGAGAGTGCTTCAGAGTGCCTCAGAGTGATGCCAGCTTCCAACCAGCTGGGCTGTTTAGATGGAAAGTTTAAAGTTTAGATGGTTTGGGCGTTTTTTTCTATATTTTCTGCTCTCAATGGGCCAGTCTGTCCAGAAATGCACTGATAATTTTACTTATATATCACGTGATTACAAAAGAGCAGAGGAGCAGAATCTTTGGTTGTCCTCTGTTTCCTGTGCTTAATCTTAAATATAACTTGATCACTTCATCATGCTGTGTATGCCACTAGGGCAAAGTGACGTCATTCTGTGGAACTACTTTAGTGTAATTTTTGGCACTAAAATAAATTATCCTTTGTTCTAGCTGGTCTGTTCTAACTCATATGAACCTTTTTACTCTTTCGTCATTTTGCACAAACTAATGGATTTTGCTTTGTATTGAAGCATTAGAGCATTACCTGAAAAACCTGTGAGTTTTTCCAGGAACTGTTAATATAGTCACTGTCAGTGGCACAAAAATGTCATTGTAGCTATAACTGCATTAACCTTCTCTGGGAATCTCTCTGGGATTGTGGAAATGATAATGAAGGTATAATGAATGCTCTTGTTTTTTTTTATAGTCATCCCTCTCACGGAAGTCATTACTAAGAGCTTTTGTAAGCCCAGGGAGATGCTGGTGGACATCATCACGGAATATCCTGAAGACACAGAACACAGATATATCCCTTCCTGTGTGGTCCTCAACCGCTGTGGAGGATGCTGCAATGATGAACGGTTGGAGTGTGTACCCACAGAGACCCGCAATGTCACATTGCAGGTGAGCCTAGGGAGGCTGACCACAGTGTTACCTGTTGATCTTAAATGATGACAATAAATAGATACCTAGATCATTCATTGACAGCAATTGGACTTCATGCTAGTGTGTGATATTGTTGCTAACAATATTATTAAAGTTAATTGTAGTTTGAACAAACAATGTATACATTCAAGTGAACATTTTTTGACCATGGAAGTAGTAGGTGAGAAAATAATGTTAATAATCTTATTATGGCAACAGTGCCATCTCCATGAAAACTGAATAAACTCCACCCACTAATGAAGACAATGAAATGCAGTTGGCAATTCCACAAAAACCCACTTGAGCTGTGCTAAGATTATTTCTAAAAGAGCACCAGTTAGTATCTCCCAAACAGGTATGGTCTGTCTTTTTTATTTCTTGAGATATGCAATATGAAATGCAGTTTTCTAGCTGAGGCTTTGTTTAGTACACTTGGTGACTATCTTGATTGTCTAAGAGATGCAAATTTCCATCCAGAAGCAGAGCAGAGAATGATAAGCAGCAGGGCATGGCATTTCAGATCCACTCTTTACCCTGTTTACAGCCAAATGTGT
Organism: Amniataba percoides; assembly: GCA_037176925.1. Lineage (NCBI taxonomy): Eukaryota > Metazoa > Chordata > Actinopteri > Centrarchiformes > Terapontidae > Amniataba > Amniataba percoides. Next base: position 25,501,402 of record JBAJHX010000036.1, read on the forward strand.
GTTGTCAGAGCCTCTCCTGGCCTCTGACAAGGCCTGCTGTTTGGCATAGGTGACAGCTCAGAAAGTATTGGGAAGTGTAGTGACACAGACAGTTCATGTCTTGTGATGTGGTTACAGAGGGGTCAGGGCTGCATTGTTTAGACTATGTTTTAATCTAAACCATGTCTTGTTATGTCCTCTGTTTGTCTTCAAGGTAATGCAGTCTAGACCTATGGTAGCACAACATCTGCTTCAGTTAAGGTTCACAGAACATCAAAACTGTGAATGCAGGTAATACACTGTCAACCTTATTTTCTTTCACGCAAGTAAAAGCAAAAATCTAAATCATCTTGCTCTTTTTTTCAGACCAAAGCCGGATGCTATAGAAAAGAAAGAATAGTAAGTACGTGTTCTGTCTTTTTTCCTATATTGTTATGGGTCCTTATAGAAAGTTTGATTAGTAATTAGACAACATAACACAACATAGTAGAGATTTTTACAAAAATTTTGGCCTAAATAGGCTTAAGTAGAGATTTCTTTTTATTACAGAGGAGGGCCTTCAGAGTCTATTTTCCAGTTACTTTACAGGGCTCTCACGCTTTGAGCGTGCTCTTTTTATGGCAGTGGGTTTAGTACTTTATGGTGTGGCTATAACAGCGTAAGTGATTGAGGCATAGCCAGCCAGCCTCAGACCACCCACTGCTGTCTGCTGCACTCCGACTCCAGTTGCACAAACCTGACCCTCGGCCCTTGGTTACTTCCACAGTCTAATCATAGCACCAGGTGTCACGCAGTTAACCTATTTTTATTTTTAGTTATTAAAATAGAGGATGAACTCAGACAGCCTGAGGTTTTGTCATTGGTTGAAAGAATGCATACATGTGGGTTTGACACATGTATGCATGTGGTTTGGGTGTGTCTTGAGGCTTCTCAGTGACAGGTCAAGTTGTTTAATTCAGTACAAGCAGTGCATGCTTGCTGCACTATGCTTCAGTGGGTAAAAACCCAACAAGGCACAGCCAGGCTTAGATGCAGAGATGGGATCATGTTAACACGTAGCTCAGTCTGATTTGGAACAATATCTGCCCCTGCTAATGAGGAGAAGAGATTAGACCAGAGCCTTGTGATTGACTGGAGTAAAGTCCAGGGTGTACCCCACATCTCGCCCAAGATAGCTGAGAGAGGCTTCAGCACCCCTGCGACCCTGTATGTCAGGATAAGCAGGTATAGAAAATGGATGGATGGATGGGACCAGAGGCTCTCTTAGTTCATTGCCTGTTTGGCTTTATCAGCCATTGATAGTCCCTGCAACTTTTCAGGTGTTTTTCCTCTTTCTTTTATCTTCTCTGCTGTTTCTCAGAGCCAAAAGCCAGTAATATTGTTGAGGTCTAAGCCAGTTTTGTAGAATGTCTTACCACCAGCATGGTGTCATGGTTGATGGTTGTTAACAAAGTACATTTTGGTATTTAAATTAACATTTTGGCAGCAAAATGAAGTTGCTACAGCATGTATTATACATTTACTTTCCTTTCCTTTGGATGATTTTGCTGTTGCTACATTTCCTTTTTTCAAAAGATAGACCCCAGTTAAAAATAGGTGGCAGTGGTAATGGAAGATCATTGTAACCTTTAAAGGTTCACAGTTCATTTAAGTTCTACTTTAAGTTGCTTTACTCTTGTTTTCATGCAGGAGGTCTATAAGACTGTTTGATGTGTACTGTGCAAAGCAAAAATAGTAATCAGTTCAATAAGAAAAAGCATAGTTCCTGGTTGCCCCATAGCAACAACCCCTATGTATGTAGTTCTGCCATTGTGTCTCTGGTGTGACCTTCCAGGCCATAAGGCAAGTACTGTAACAGATACAGCAATTATAACAACATGTCAACTTTAAATGAACTATTAAATCTGAGCAGAACAACTTGTGTGTAAATGAATGCACATACTGTCTTTATGAAGCTATTTTCTTGAGTGGTAGGTTTGGGTGTGAGAGGTGCTAGGGATGTTGCATGAGTGTCTGAGAGTCTGTCTCTGCCCTCTCTGCAGAACTCGCTCTATAGCTTAGATCTCTCTCTCTGTCTCTCCCTTTTTGCTTCCCTTGCAGCCACTGTGCACCTTGCTCAGAGAGAAGAAAGCGCTTGTTTGTGCAGGACCCTCTCACCTGTAAATGTTCCTGCAAATTCACACATTTAGACTGCAAGTCCAGGCAACTTGAATTAAACGAAAGAACTTGCAGGTTTGTTTACCAATCTGTACATACACAACATACAACATGCCTTAAACCGCCTTTTTTCACCCATCTCTCTGCCCATCTCTTTGCGGATGGATTTCTGCTGAGGAATGCACGTTTCTCCCTGCTTATTGATGTTGTGCTGGTGTTTGTAGATGGGAATGTGGTAGCTCTGCTCTTCTTGCAGTGTTTTCATTTCATGCCAGATGCAATAGCCACATCAGATTTAATTACTACTGCTGTTTCTCAACCTCTCATGACCCAGTCACTCCCATGACCTCTGACCCCTGAGACACCCCTTACAATGCTGTGGATTGGACAGCCAACACTTCTGGGAGGAGTGACCACTGACATGAATCCAGTTGGCTGCTCAGAGTTCAGGAGAGAGAGTAGAGGGGCTGTTGTGGGGGTTCTGGGGTAGGGTGCCCCTGAACCCTGGGCTACTACAGTCAGAAAATGTGCCTGAACAAGAACTTGATGTGAAGGCTAAATCAAGTTTGCCAAGTTTCAATAATCAAATTTTAACTTATTTTAACTGGAAATATTTCATTGACAGCAGAAAAAAAGCAAAAGGGACAAACTGACCCAAATAATCTCTTCCCCACCCCCCAACTTCCTTCACTATTGTCTCCTGTTCTGTGGAGTTACATGCAAGACATCATGCTCATCCTAATCTGTACATGAGGTAGTACAAAAAAGCTGTTTTTTACTTTAACAGATTTTCATGTTGTCCTCCACAGATGTGACAAACCGAGGAGATGAGACCAGCAACACTGTTATGAAGGAATTATTTTCTTGGCACAGCACTTTGAAACCTTAGGATGCATTCCCTGCAAAGACACAAAACAACAACGCAAGGACATTCTGGACATAGATCTTGCCACTGTCGGTTTTTCAGCTACAGATATTAATATATATGTATATATTCTTTAAGTACATTGACAATGTTTACTGCTGCTACTTAAAAAGACTATATTTAAAGCAAGACGAATGCACCACTGGTGTGTGAATGGTAAATGTGTCAATGGCATACTGTTCAAAAGTAGAAGACTGGTAGGAGAAATCTTTTATTTTTTGTTAGACTTCACTGGATACTGGCCTGCTGTGAATATGAATATCTTGAATATTTAAAAAACTGGTGACCACATCTTCAGTGAGAGGTGCAGCAGAAGCCAAATTTGGCTCCAAACAGAAGACACTGAGAGGAGACGGAGGGAAAACAAGGAGATGGAGGAGCGCCTGTTGTACTTGCTGTACTGTTTCCCTCTGTGACACGTGAAGTTATGTCTCCACTGTATGGACAGACCTCCACCTGGTGTGAAAATACACCTTAAAAGTTTTTCAGAGTTTCGTGTGGTGACGGTGAACACAGGTGACATGCTGTTGTGACATATAATGTGAAGATAACCTTCCCCTATAGTGGAAAGGTTACAAGACATGATTTGTGAGAACTGTATTTATACGTTTGCTCATGGTGAAGTTCTGGAAAGTAAAAATATTTTAGACAATGTTAAAATTGGATTAGGCCAAATTTTAAGTGTTGGCAAATGAGTTACTTCGAATGAAGGAGTTACGGTAGGAGAAGATGAAAGAAGTCATCCATTAAAAGTAACTGTAACGATAACAAACCACTACCTGTTACTGGTCTGCTTTGTTCGTGTAACCCTTCCATTTCTTTTTGTTTCAGAGATTTACATTTTGAGGTATTTTGTTCCGTTCACAACATGTCTTGAGACCAGGTTGTCTAAAGGGATATAACTGTAAGTATATACAGGCACAAGAAATAGTCAAACAAACAGATGAGTCGACTCTAGAAATCTGAAACCTTCCAATTCCTCTCCAGTTAATTGTTTTACATGTGTTCCAAAGAAATATTCAGGCATCCACCGCAAAGCAGTTCATCAAAAACGATCTGAATATACTTGCTAGATATCCCTTTGTTCAGTTCATTGCTCATCTTATTTATAGATTATGTTCATTATTCTGTATTCTGATATTTATATGCAGTGTTAAGTTTATTTTTGCTTGTACTCCTCAACTGTTTTCAGTCTGTCTGGGGATTGAATGGAGAACACGTATGACTGTAGACTCCTTTTTTGTGGGAAAAGGACTGAAAGACAAGGCTTTGACATTCCTGATTTAAACTAAAGCTGTGTTTATAACCAGCTAGCCAACACCAATACAGGTGTAATGGGCAATTGACATGGGGATATTGCACTTGTGGCCCCAATGGCATGTCAAATGGAAAATGGGAAAATGTCTCATTGCTGCTGCTGCTCAGCTCAGATTTAATTTAGTGGCAACTGTCCTGTCAGACTGGGGCTTCTAGTCTGAGGGTGGTAAACTGGCATAGTTTTTCTCTGACTTTAACCCAGGCGTTAATATAACATTGTCACTCCCAAGTACTACACTATTTTGTGGCTCAGTAGGATACAGCCACTTACCACAAAGCTTTTCAGTTTGCTTTCATTTTAAAATCTAAAATAATGTGAAATAATTTATGGTCACTGCAATACAATCTTATTTTGATTACAATATTTGGTGGATTTCAATGGTGGAGAAGGCAGATGTTAATCACAATTCTATGGAGCCCTTCAGTTGTCAGGGTGCCCATGTTCATGTATTAGCTCACGTATAATATATATTATTTTATTGTCCCTCTCAGGAAATACATTTTTCTATCCATTATTATTTTTTTATATGACTTAGCTACCACCACCTCCTGTGCACAACAATTAGTATTTATGCCATTGAGATAATAATACATTGAGGTTAAAGGTCTTTTGTGCTCTGTAATTATTAATGTGCTAAAATGAGTACTATGTGTCCCAGTCAGATATCATATCCTTGTATTGTCAACTGAGTGTTGAAACAACAGCCAGTGTAAATGGTGTGTCACAGTAAGAGTTGACGGTAGAAAAACAAGTGAAATTAAGGACTTAGTGATATTCGTTGAAGAAACTAAAGTTAGTAAAATAATGTCACATCTACACCAAAGCACTCCCTATCTGACGGCACCAGCCATGACTAACTGTAACTTCAGTTCTTCCTTCTGCAATGACTTAGAAACTTATTTGAAGTAGTGAAGTCATGTGAGTCATTTGTGTGCAAGTTATTCATTCAAGAAATGAATTATTAACTGTATTACTTGCAAGGCTTTGTACAATTTTGTACTGAACTGTCGAGACTCAAAATCAGTGATGACTGGTGATTGCTATTCATATAAACTGTGAACCTGTGCTGCCACCCTCAAACTAGATGCCTTAGAGTATGTAACTGAGACAAACTGCAGTCTCAGCCCACGCCTTTCCAGTCTTTGGATGATGACAACATTCTATGTGTATTTAAATAACAGACATTTTGAATTTATAAAGCCACACATTTTTAACAGGATATATTTATTGATGCTGTAAAATGTTTAATCACATTAATAGCCTTTTTTGTTGTTAAAATATATTTATTTTGAAAGTACATTGTTATTTCCTATTAGATGTCAAGTAGTTTTAACACTTTAACTTTCAGTGTGAAAATGATGGTGTCAGAACAGCTCATTGAGACGTCACATGACAAATATGACATGATTCATATGCTGGTAGACCATTAACAAACATGCTATGGCCTCCAAGTTGATAAGCAGACTTTCAGTCATCTGATTCAGAACTTCATCAATATATTTTGCAGCAACGGTTGCAATATGTTTTAAGGCCTATTTATTGCTACATATTTGATGTATTTATAATTTAATATATAAAGTATATCAAAAGATGCAGTCCTTGTGCTCTTCCTCATTTTCTCTCATTCTCAGCAACCCAGTCCAGTATCGGCTCATAGGTCTCTCTGCCAGTGACCAGAAGCGTCATTAATAAAGTGTAGATTCTATTCCAAGGCACTGCGTCCTCACAAACCTCTGAACTTACCCAATATTAAGTCACTGGTAAGCCTACATTAATGAATCACTGAGCATTAGTTTTGTTCAGAGTTGGAGGGTGAGTGAAGTTGTGAAGATAATATGTCTGCAGAGTTGTGTGCATGTACTAAGGTTAAGCTACTTTTGGTAAGTGAATTCCTCCAAACTTTAGGGTGGCTGCTTGAAAAAAAACTTAATGTGTTGTTTTCTAAATACTAAATATATGGCATGTGGGTGTGGAGGATTTTAAATTGTTTAGATGCACATTATTTTGTTACTGAGCTGAGTAACCAAAATAATGTAACGTAAATAGTGCAATGCACCCCTGATGGAGCCTGCAGTCAGGAAGGTTACAAATACCATCAATCATTATTCTCTCTCTCTCTCTCTGACCTATACTACATGATATGCACAGTATCAGTGGACCAATTTGAAATATAAACTAGCAAAGCATCAACGTTTAATCAATGTTCCTTTTAGCCCAGTGTGCTGTTTGTTGGAAAGTCAATGACATTGTGCAAACATGGCATCAATAGACATAGAAGGTATCCCCACCTGCAGGAAAAAACCCCAGCAGAAACACAGTATCCCCAGAAATGGCTCACAGCTTCAGTTTACCACAACTTTACAGATTATGTCACATTCAGATTTGCATATGATTATACCAAACATGTGAAGGCTGCTTTTGGAAGAGTGTGTGCTTCCATGAATATTAATTGCAGTAATGAGCAGGCAAAGAAGCAGCCAAATGTGGATGCATTGGTATGAGCTGGATCTGTGTGTTGCAAAATTATGTGGCTGGTGTAACATTGTTCTTTAGGGAAAAAGTTAGAACACAGCAGCACAAAGTCACTAGATAACATAACCATAACATTACGTAACAAAGAAAATACACATAACATAACTTAAAGTGCGATCAATGGAGTGCAATAAAGTGGGTGCAATGATGCATTTGTATAGCTAATGTGCAGGATATACAGAATGTTTTATGTACAGTTGTTATGTACAGCATATCCAGTATGTATACAGTATAAACAGAATGTATTTAAATACATATTTATTCTTTATAGAAATGTTATATTGAGGTCAATGGATGTTTAGGATTCAGGGACTGTTCCTGACACTCTGACTGGTGTCAAATGTTCATCAGCGTGACAGCCTGTGGAAAGAAACAGTGTCTGGTTGTTTTAGCACCTGCCGGAGGGGAGGAGGTGAAAGAGGTGATGTCCAGGGTGTGACGGATTTGCAGTGATGTTACCTGCCCGTTTCCTGACTCTGGACACGTACAAGTCCTGAATGGAAGGCAGGCTGGCACCGATGATTTTCTCTACAGTCCAAACTCTCCGTTGTTTCTGTCCTGCTTGGCGGCTGACCCAAAACCACACAGTGATGGATGTGCAGAGGACAGACTGCAGCTCCCGAGGCAGCTTTAACTTCCTGTGTTGGCGTAGGAAGTACATCCTCTGCTGGGGCTCCATGTTGGACTCCCACTTCAGGTCCTGGGAGATGGTAGAACCCGGTGACCTGAAAGTTTCCACAGCAGAAACCGTGTTTGCCATTTTGAGTGAATTAAATCAAGTGAAAGTAAAGTAAAATTTCAAAAGTGATTTAATTTAATAAAATTTAATAAAAGTGGAATGGAGAATGGAGAACTATTTCAAGAGGAAGAAAAGAAGACAACTCTGCAATCCCCATCAACAGCAGAAGTTTTGCAATCACTGACTTTCCACTTAATTACTCAGGAAAATCAGAGGTAGGTTGCACCACACAGACAGGAAGGAGTGGGAAATATTGTCTCTAATCTCTCTTACACCTTCCCTTATCACTAAATCAGTGCAGATGCTCATGACATGACATGTACACACATGCACACTTAAACACCTCCTGTTGCAACAGTCTGGTAGATATTATCTCCCACTGTGACACAGTAAGACTGATATGGCTAGGAGGAGGCAATCAAACATCAACCTTTATGCACATTAAACAAAATAAATTAACTTTCAAATCTTTTAAGTTGATGTGTCGAGTGTGCTTAGTGAGATGCAGTGAATAACTGCTTTTATAAAATAATACACACACACTATGAGTGAGGGCGGCACAGTGGTGCAGTGGTTAGCACTGTCGCATCACAGCAAGAGGGTTCTGGGTTCAACTCCCAGTTGAGGCAGGCCCTTCTGTGTGGAGTTTGCATGTTCTCCCTGTG
>JBAJHX010000036.1:25546761-25561019 GCA_037176925.1 Amniataba percoides
CATGTGTGGATTATTTGAGTTAATACCAGTGTCTGGAAGAAATGTCACATGAATGGCATCTTTGGAAATAAATATAAAGAGAAAAAAGTTGACGTGTCCAATACTTATTTCCCCCATTGTATCTCCCTAAATCTTAATAAATTCCCTGTAGCAGAGCACCACATAGACAGAGCAAAATCTCAAACAATCTCTCAGACAAAGAAAGAAACATAAACCATACTATTTCTAAAACTCATGTTCTCAAAATTAATAGCTTCATTTATTTATTTAAACTTAACCTTTTAAGCGCCAGATTTCTTTTCAAGAAAATACGTAATTTTGATATGAAGATTCCAAAGGGCTGTAGCTTGAAAATTGTTACAGATAAAGCCATATTGTAATTGAGAAACATTTACTCCCACCCCGGCCATGTTATGGTGAAGCATGTGTTGCTTGGTGACTGTCACAGCGTGCAGACTCGCTGCTGCTGCGTAAAGATGCACCGACAGACTCGCGCTCAACTGATGACTGAACATCATTGTCACAGGGTGAATGTTCCTCCGTGGAATCTGAGTCAGCCAGTATTTCACCAAGTACTTTGTCAACAGAAAAACTCTCGGCATTATTATCGCTAAATTACCGCTGTCTCTCTCCCTCTCCGCTCCCACTACAACCACATCCTCGACTCCGCGACTGAGGCGGACTTTCTGTCTGTTTATACTCCAAAAACTGCATAAACACGCCCACAAATGCTGCTCAGATTGAAGCCACAGGTGTCTGTCATCTCCTGGTGTAAAGTGATAACTAATTCTAGCACAGTATTTACAGCTATGGCCCGTTTAATTCACCAATGACGCTTGTCGCAATTTTGCGACCATGGCGCCTAAAGGGTTAAACCTTTTAATCATATCCACAACTTATCCTCAGTAATATCTCCACTTCTCTTCACAAATGTCCTTGGGGCTCATAGATTTTAGCCAAGCCAAGTCCTCTTAGCCAAGGCTCATAGGTTTTATCAAAGTCCCATTTTTAGCTCATGAGTTTTACTTTTTAAGAAAAGTCCCCTTTTTTAGAGGCTCATAAGTTTTAACACTTTAGAAAAGTCCTCTTATTCTGAGGCTCATATATTTTAACTCTTAGGTACAAAATATCTTTCCTTATGATTACCAAATTTCCTATTCTCACCTACAACCTATATATGTCTATTCAATATAAATCTATCACAGTAACATAAACCACATAAGCAATCAATTTCACAACCTCATTTTTTCAAAGTCATCTCATTCATACTTTACCTATAGCATGCTTTTTTCTGCCGCTCCTTTTTCTCTTTTTCCTTTTCCTTCTAAATTTATGCTGCCTTATGAGGTGTAGATATTCAGTGAGAGGCTGCTTCAGACATTGTTCGTCAGCAAATGTTCGAGTGGGAACTTACAATTGAATTTTTCACTCTACACCTCCAGTTCCTTGAACTGACCTGAAATTCAACTAGTGATTTTCCAGGTTTTTAGGCCTTTCTAAAACCGCCTCCCTGAGGGCTTTGTCCAAATCTGCAGCTTCTCTCTTTCCCTTTATTCTCTCTTTTATCTCTTCACTTTTCTCTATTATCTTCTTTCCCTTTTCTCTTCTCTTTTTGTTTTTCTGCCAATTCCCCCCTGGGCCCAGGGTTGTCACTTCCTCCTTTTTTTTCTTTTGGCCAATTCCAACTATATTTTTAAGCCAACTTTCACGCAGTGTCTAATCTACACGTCTTACCGTTAAGAAGAAAAGGGCCCTATCTTCATTGATCTTGCATGGTGTTATTTAACTCACCTTATCGTTACTAATTAGGCTATTCTACACTTTAACCTCAACTTCTTATATTCCTATCTTCTCTATTACTCTCCCCCCTTTTTTTGCGTTCCCTAGCGCAACAATAAATTTAGAACGGAGCCACACTCCAACATCATCACATCATGTCACCCTCACACATGCTGCTTTACGGTGTGTCCAAACAGCACATCCAACAGCCCCAGCGAACAAGCCAGCGCCCAATATTGTGAGAAAAGCTCACCTTATTTGCCGGCTTGAAGTGGGAGTCCGTACATTGAAGCTGTCGGCAACGCTGCAGGCCACAACACGTCCTGAGTTCGTGACGCCAAAATTCTTGTAGTTTATCAGGTAGCGATGATGCGAAAGTGATGAAGAAGACTCCGCTGACACTGTCTTACTTGTATATAGGAAGGTTTATTACAAAGAAGTACAGCATCAAACAAGTACCAAGGTGACTTGTGAGAGGGACCGAAGCCAATGGGGATCTCTCTCCTGTTCCAAGTCCAAACATCAGCTTATATAGGTTGGTTATTTACGTGAAAATGGAAAAGAACATATGGAATCCATCCAAAAAAGGCCATGAACATCGAGACTGAGGGGCCCTAATGGTAGGCCCCCTCATTAACCATAACAATCCATGTAGCTTATCCATTTATGGAATTTCAGACACTACACCAGTTTCCTGGCCTCTCTCCTCACCAGTGTGGTGATCAAATATATAATCAAGAGCCTCACTTACCGCATATCAGAGTCATGGAATCTTAGGTCAGTCTGATAAAATTAACTGATAAAGAAAGAGATAAAACTTTTTTAAATTTGTCAAATTTGACCAGAAAACAACATGAGGGTTAAAACCCACTTTTATAGACTTGCCTTTATCTGATGTTACCCCTTGTCCCTTTCATCCTTGTACTTTTCATTTGTTTTATTTTTGCTCTTATTTATCTATGTATTTTACCTATCTATTCATGTTTCTATTTTTAAGAGCTTCTAAGTCTTTTATAATTAAGCATGTCCTTGGAATAACATATAGCATATGAATGTGTTGGTGACAAACTAATCCTAGCTTTTCTCTGTCTATCTGGTCAACAGAGAGGATCTTTTCAGAGACATGGCTGACCGGCTGGTGGAGGACGGCTGGAAGGAGCTCGGCTATGAATACGTAATCATTGATGACTGTTGGATGGCCAGGCTGAGAGATGAAAAAGGGAGGCTGCAGCCTGACCCCTCCAGGTTAGTATACTTCTTTCACTATGTAGGTTGAGCTTGTTATTTTCTTTATCAACATTCATATGGAGTCATTTGTCTTGATGGCATGTGATAACCCCATGAAGTACAGTTTTACATTTAAAAAAAAACAGATATTTGTTCTGTTTTGTCTACAAAGTGTTAATCTCAGAGTTTAAGGTTCTCTGATCACTTGCGTTGTTGGGTGTCCTTCAGATTTATGACGATATTCATAAACAATGTGATTTTCAAATTTTTAACTGCTTTCTTTATCACCAACATTACATATTAAAACTTCATACTTGCACTTTTACTTTGACATTTCACAGATGACAGGCTACTTTTAATACTTAAGTACAAAACATATAGAATACTTTAATACTTCTACTTGAGTATCGTGCTTAAAGAAGACTTCTTACTTCTACTTTTACTCAAGTATGGGTCTCTGCTACTTTTTACATGTCTGTCATAAATGCAGTTTTCCGTCCTAGAAAGGGAAAGGACCCCAAATGTACAGCTTAATGCCTTCAAGCTATAAGCTATTCATTAGAAAACAGTGCCATCATTTGCTAAATTGCTCTAATGACTCTTTTCATTTATCTTTTCTTGCCATACAATACTTTCAACACACTGTAACTATAAGAATTTATTTTCGAAAAATAAAGGAAACAGTTTACCTTAAAGTGAAGTTGAACTTAAATGCTAGAGGGGCTGGGAATGTTACCTAGAGTTCAGAAAATTGTTGATTTAATTAAGTTCTTTTCTGTTAAAAATTACTTTGTCCAATTCAACAAAGAAAAGTAAACATTTATCATTAGAAAATGATAAAATAGTAAAGGTAACTTCAGGAAATTGAGTGTTTCATACATTACGTTAAAATTGTTATTAATCTGTGTCACAGCGTGAGACACTGTGGCACACTGACATATGTATTGAAATTAAGTTAATTTAATTCTATTAAAAGTTATTTGGGAAAAATTCATTTCTACATGTTATCCTGTGTCCACATGTGTCAATATATGCTGCTGATACTTCTGAAGGCATGGATTTTTTTTCTATCACAAAGTCTTTAGATACTGCTCCATACTGGCTGTAAGTATTTCATACCTATTACTTACAGACATATAGAGCATGGATTTGGAAGTGTGTTTTACGATGATTTAACAAGTCAGTTTAGCTAATCTTAGTTTTCCTGAGCTCTAGGTGTATGTCAGCTGCAGACTCATGGAGAGGCATGTGGTCCCATTCATGCAACAACCAAGGGATCCAGTGTGTACAGTCATTAGTTGTACTCATAACAAGGGACTGTACCTGCTGCACAGCAACTAGCTTGTATTGATTGTTGCCACTGTTTCATTTTCTTTCATGGATGAATTATTCATACTTAATGTTCAGGTACATAAGAAAAAGGTTGGTTTACAATGTGCACACCAATGGTTCTTTCTTTTTATACCTTGGCTTGATCCTTCTTCTCTGGTAGGGAAGAACAAAGGAAAGATTAACATTCACTAATACACATCTCCCCTCCTTGAACTGCCACCTTACCATGGTTTAGGGTTTGTGTGTCCGAATGATCTAAGGACCTATTTTGTCGGGAGCATTACGCCCCTGGTAGGGTCTCCCATGGCAAAAAGGTCCTAGGTGACTAAGAGCAGTTCAGCAGTTCAGAAGAAGAATTCAACAACAAGGACCATTACATCGCCCGGATTGGCGTTACTGGGGCCACACACTGGAGTCAGGCCCTGGAGTCAGGCCTGGGGTTGGGGCTCGCAGGCGGTTGGGGGTCTTTGCCCATGGGACCTGGTCAGGCTCAGCACGAAATGACGACATGGGCCCACCTTCCAGTAGGCTCACCACCCTCAGGAAAGTACATGCCGGTGCACTGTGGTTTGGGTAGCAGTTGTGGTGGGGGACATGGAATGTCCCCTTACTGGGGGGAGAGGAGCCTGAGCTTGTGCGGGAGGTTGTGAGGTACCAGCTATTGATAGTCGGGCTCACCTCCATGCATAGCTTGGGCTCTGGAACCCAGCTCCTTGAGAGGGGCTGGACCCTCCACTTTTCTGGAGTTGCCCAGAGTGAGTGGTGGTGAGCTGGTGTGGGCTTGCTCATAGCTCCCGAGCTCATGTGTTGGAGTTCACCCTGATGAACGAGAGGGTCGCTTCCCTCTGCCCTCGGGTCAGGCATAGTTCTCTTGATGTTGTTTGTGCCTACGGGCCGAACAGCAGTACAGATTCCCCGACTTTCTTGGAGTCCCTGGGAGGGGTACTTGATAGTGCTCCAACTGGGGACTCCATTGTTTTACTGGGGGACTTCAATGCTCACGAGGGCAATGACAGTGATATCTGGAGTCGCGTGCCCAATCTGAACCCGAGTGGTGTTCTCTTATTGGACTTCTGTACTAGTCACAGTTTGTCCATAACGAACACCATCTTCGAGCATAAGGGTATCCAAAAGTGCGTGTGGCACCAGAACACCCTAGGCCGGAGATTGATGATCGACTTTGTTGTTGTTTCATCTGACCTCCGGCCACATGTCTTAGACACTCAGATAAAGAGAGTGGCTGAGCTGTCAACTGATCACCACCTGGTGGTGAGTTGGATCTGCTGGCAGAGGAGGAAGTCGGACAGACCCGGCAGGCCCAAATGTGTTGTGAGGATCTGTTGGGAACATCTGGCTGAGCCCTCTGGCAGGGAGGTCTTCAACTCCGACCTCCAGGAGAGCTTCTCCCAGATTCCGAGGGAGTCAGGGGACATTGAGTCTGAGTGGATCGTGTTGACAGTGGAAGGAATACTTTGAGGATCTTCTCAATCCCACTGACATGCCTTCCACTCAGGAAGTGGAGGCTAGGGACTATTCCATCACCCAAGCTGAAGTCACTGTGGTAGTTTGCAAGCTCCTCAGTGGCAGGGCGCCGGGAGTAGATGAGATACGCCCTGAGTATCTCAAGTCTCTGGATGTTGTGGGAGTGTCTTGGTGGACATGCCTCTGCAGCATTGCATGGAGGTTGGGCACAGTACCTCTGGAGTGGCAAATCGGGGTGGTGGTCCCTCTTTTTAAAAAGGGGTGCCGGATAGTGTGTTCCAACTATAGGGGATCACACTTCTCAGCCTCCTACGTCAGGGTACAGGAGAGGAGAATTCAGACGGATTCAGCACCTTCAAATCCTAGACCTAGTCTGCAGTTATGTGGCCGGTGTAACCGGACTGTCGTGGTGAAGAGGGAGCTGAGTCAAAAGGCTCCCACCCTTACCTATGATCATGAACTTTGGGTAATGACCGAAAGGACAAGTGGCCGAAATGAGTTTCCTCCGCAGGGTGGCTGGGCGTTCCCTTAGAGACAGGGTGAGAAACTCAGTTACTCAGAAGTAGAGCCACTGCTCCTTCGCATCGAGAGGAGTCAGTGGAGATGCCTTGGGTATCTATATCAGATGTCCCCTGGATGCCTCCCAAAGGAGGTGTTCCAGGCATGTCCCACCGGGAGAAGACCCTGGGGAAGACCCAGGACACACTCTGCTCTGCAGTCCGTGGTGCTTCAATTATGGACAGTTTGATGTACTTCCTACTTCCTAGGTATCTCTTTTTTTACCACATCTTTATGTATCTCTCACTAACTTCACTTGATGAACTTATGTTTGTGTTGCCCTGACTGTTACATAGTAGCATTCCAAGTCTTTCATGTTCTCTGCTCTGGTCCATCTATGTCTTGTTCCAGTAACCCATTTGAAATCAGTTCCCCCTGGTTCCCCAACACCAGATGCAGACGTTGTTGACCTAGGCAGCGTCTGAGCCAGCTTTGCTCCAATATTTGCATTTTCAACTCTTTGTTTCTAGCATCATCAATAACGAAGAGAATTTTGCCTAAGGATCCAGACTGGATACATGTTATACCACCCTGACCAGATACTAAGCCCCAATCTGATCTTACTCTGAAACTAACTCTTGACTTCTTTCCCCCTCTTTTCTCTCTTTGTTGTTTGTGTAATTTATGTGGCAGTGTGAAGGCTGTGTGGCTGAAATGTCTGGGCTATGCAGCCTGCTACATCATTTTATGTGGCCACCCACGTCATGTTATGTGGCCCACGAGAGAGCTGCGTTTCCACCAAAAGCATACAGCATACAGACCATTGTTTATTTCAAGCAATGCACTCTCACCTGGTTTTAATACAGGTCTTACTGCCCTATCGTGGTCAAAACTGCTGAAACTTAAATACTGATAATATGACAATAAATTTTAAATAAATTTATCCACAGTAATTGATCACTCTCTACAGACATTTTGAGGGCAGTAGAAATGAGAATAGAACATCTAACACATTTAATGGTTCCTTGTACAACTGGCTTACTACCTTACTACCTGTCGAGGTACTTCACACATGCCCTTGCAGTGATAGTGTACAACAGTGAGCAAGCTGCAGACACACCACTTTGATGCCCTCCTCCTCATCTCATCTTCAACCATGCCTCTCCATCCTCCTCTCTGCCCAAATTCACCCAATATGTCACATTCCACACCAGAGACAATAAAACACTGGACCTGTTTTATGCCAACACCAAAGAGGCATACCACTCTCTCCCTCTTCCTCTCCTGGGCCAAGCTGACCACAACCTCATGCACCTCATGCCTGAGAGTAAAGAAATGGTTTAAAGAAGCTGAGGAAGCCCTGAAAGACTGTTCAACTTAACACTGTGGGATGTTTTCAGTGACGCCCATGGGGAGGACACTGACAGTCTCACCCACTGCATTATGGACTACATAAACTTTTGAAGAACACTGTACCCACCAGGTCTGTACGGAGTTTCTCCAACAGCAAGCCCTGGATCACCCTGGACATTAAGGCTCTCATGAAGGAGAAGAGGAGAGTTTTGTGTCTGGAAACAAAGAGGAGCTGAAGTCTGTGCAGAGGAAGCTGAGGATGACCAAGAAAGAGAAGAACAGCTACAGGAGGAAGATAGAGGACCATCTGCAGCAAAACATCTGTAGTGTCTGAAAGGAACTTAAGATTGTCTCAGGCTTTCAGGGAGCCAAAGTCCCAGCCTGCGGGAGACCAGGGGTGGGCAAATGACCTGAACTTATTTGTTAACAGATTTGATCAGGCACCCACCCCTACCCATCACAGACTGTGCCCCCTGTCCACTGTTCCTCCTGTGCCCCCCTCCCCCTCCCCTTCAGCTCACACCTGCCTGACAGTTCACATTCTGTCCTGTACCCCTCTCCCCCACAACACCTTCCTGCTCCGGACTGTCCCTCGCAACACACCAGGTGAGGAAAGCCCTGAAGAAGAACAGGGCTAGGAAAGCAACGCATCCAGACGGCATCAGCTCCAGGCTCCTGAAGTCCTGCACAGAGCAGCTGTGTCACACATTCTTTAGTTACACGTTCAACCTGAGCCTAAGCTGGGGAGAGTGCCACAGCTATGGAAGACATCCTGCATCGTTTCAGTGCCAAAAACACCGCACCCCAAGGAGCTCACCAACTACAGGCCGGTAGATCTGACGTCTCATCTGATGAAGACGTTGGAGAGACTGATCCTTGTCCATCTGCACCCGCTAGTGAGCTCCCACCCATTGGAGTTTGTCTATCAGCCTGACATCGGGGTGGATACGCTGTAATCTACCTCCTTCACACCTAACCCTCACTCACCTGGAGAAGGCTGGAAGCACTGTGAGGATCATGTTCTTCGATTTCTCCAGTGCCTTCAACACCATCCAGCCCAGGCTGCTTGGGGATGAGCTGGGATAGATCATCACCTCACTACATGTATTTTAGATTTCCTGACTGACAGACTGCAGTTTGTAAGGGTGCAGGGCTGTGAGTTAGATCCACTTCTCTGCAGATCCAGTGCATCGCAGGAAACAGTTCTGGCTCCTTTCCTGTTAACCCTCTACACCACAGATTTCTCACACACGCGAGAGGTACCGCAGGTCCTTCCTGCCTGCTGCTGTCAGACTACACAACAAACAAAATGCCTGCTAGTCTGCAGACAAATAGACAATAAACAAATAAACAACAAATAACTCACTTATTACTGGACTCTGTGAAATAGTGTTATACTTACTATACTGTTGTGTGTCATTTTACTGTTTTGCACTCATTTTATACCTGAAATATTATATATATCTGATATGTTTATTTTCAGCCACACTCTCTCTGTACTATGTATCTCCACACTCTCTGAGCTTGGCATCTAAGGTTCTGTTCTGTTGTGGTTCAAGTCCTACCTCACAGGCAGATCCTTGAAAGTTTCATGGCAAGAAGAGGTGTCTAGGTCACATGGCCAATTGACAGCGGTTCCTCAGGCATCTAACACTAAAAACACACAGCATTGTTTGTTTTTTATTTATTTTGGGGAAATCTTCTCTTTGTGCAAAAAAAAAAAAAAAAAAGAAATCCACATAACAATATCTATAGGTGCTTGTTTCTGGGAGGAACCTTTTTAAGAAGGCACTATCCCTTATTTGGCTTACTCACATTTGCTATATGTCATTTCATTTACTGAAATTATATTTTTCTTTTTTGTATTCACTCTTAGGAGTGTTTTGGCAACAAATAAGAGGTTTCTAAATCTAATAAAATATTCACACGGTTTATAATCTAATAAATCGATTCTTAATCCACTCTGGAGATACTTTTATTTGTATGTATACAGTACAAGATTACATCATATATTACAATTGTTAATACAGTGCACTGCAGCGCATTATTTTTATCTATTTATTTATTTATTTATTTTTGTAAATCCATTGTGAAAATACTTATGTGTAGTCTGCATTATTGTTTATTTGTATTTGAGTCAACTGTTGGAGTTGAGAGCGTTGTACTTTTTAGTTTTTAGTTTATGGAAACAGCCTCCATTTCGGGTAATGTTAGTCTGTTCTGCAAACTTTTAAGGCACAATATAGCAACATGTTACTCTGATTCTTGATTCTGACTTTTTTTGGTCAATGTAAATAATAATTTTTTTACACTTGTTCAAGAGTGTTCTTTTTGGACAAGCTGAAGACCCCTATGTGGTACTAGTTAGCACTTTATTTCTTAAATTCTAGCTCCATGTAAATTAACAGTGTGTGCTTACTGTTCTCCAGATTCCCAGGAGGCATTGCACGACTGGCAAGGTATATCCATGACCATGGACTGAAGCTGGGCATTTATGCAGACATGGGAAGTTACACATGTATGGGATTCCCTGGCACAACATTGGATAAAATTGAGATTGATGCCCAGACCTTTGCTACCTGGGGGGTAGACTATCTGAAGTTTGATGGCTGCAACTCAAATCCTGCACAACAAATACTGGGTAAGAGCATCCATTAACATTTAGAATTGCATCGAATAAAGTCACTTAAAGCCTACAATTCTTCAGTACACAGTAGATCATGGACTAGTCATTGCATGTCTTTCTTGTGTCACAAAGGTTACCCTCTGATGTCCAAGGCTTTGAATGCTACAGGCAGACCAATAGCCTATTCCTGTAGTTGGCCTGTCTATGTAGGAGGACTTCCACCTGATGTGAGTCATCACTATGTAACTATCAAACCAAACTGTTGAGTCTTTGGTACCTTCCATGTCTGCAGGGGTCCACCTGCACTATTAGCATGCATCCCAAACTTTTTGACCCGACAAACTATATGCCCCAGTAACTGCATGCTTAAATAACAGAAGTAATCTTTCTTTTGAGGGAAGCTTCTGCTAGGATATCTGAGTGTCTTTCTTCAGTTATATTGATAACTGTTAATCTGATCAACCTTACACATGGCAGTTGAAGTTGTTTTGGATGAGCAGTTCTTCAGAAAGCTGGAATCAGTGGTGAACATGCAGATAACCTATTGGAACAACTTCAACAGGCATAGCACTCGTTTGATTAATTTGCTTTTGAAAGAGTACAAGAGAGTGCTTATAATCCTAGCCAAAGTAATGACTAGATGCTTGGCTAGGCATAAACATATTTGCTTAAGCCACTAGTTACAGCTTAGCTACCAGCCATCACTAGAATCAGTTACTATGAGAGTGGCTGGTGAGTGTACATATGTGGACTCTCAATTGTAATATGAAAAGAACATTGTGTGCAAGTCAGCAAGTATGGAAGTTTCCATGTCGATGTATATAGGGAGCTTTGTTAGTTGAGTGATTATAGCATCGGTGTGCATGCAATGTTTTTGTTCACATCCTCAAAGTCTGTTTCCCTGCTTCTTACAGGTGAACTACTCTCTGCTGGGGGATATTTGTCACTTGTGGAGGAATTATTATGATATCCAGGACTCATGGGACAGTGTGCAATCCATCATTGAATGGTTCTCCACCAACCAGGATGATTTACAGCCAGCTGCAGGGCCTGGACGATGGAATGACCCTGATATGGTATGATGGATTGGATTTGCTTTTATAATTGTTCTTATACGTTATAACTTAAAATACGACGCAACTCATCACAGAGGACTGCAGGATTCGAACTGCTCTTTGTGAGGGTGTATTTGTACCTATGCTAATCTCATTCCAAATCATAGTGAGGAAGTTTTCTTTATTGTTTTTTTGTATTTGGTTTGTTTGAGTTTGAACCACTTAATTTGAAGACAAGATTTATTCATATACAGAAGTTATAAGAATTTTTTTTTTTATAAAAGTCTGGTCGTGTTCATCTACTTAAAATGGCATTTCCGGGTCAAACCATGGGCAAGTTAGGAGCTTGTTTTTCTCAATAAGGCCTACTTTGCTTTTTTGCCGTTGATCAAGTCGGCGGTCAGTAAAATTGACAATCACAATCCAGAACCAGATCTCATGGAGGAAATCTGGCTCCACCCACCAACAAAGACCACAGGAGCTCAGGATAATTAATCCACCAGCACCGTGAGTCGGTTAGCTTTATGCCCAATTATCCCTCCATGGCTTGTATTCTCTGTTTTCTTCTTTTTCTCTTGAGTGGAAAAACTTGCTTATGGATTTTGGGGAATAACTTCCTTGTTTTGATTTTTGTTGAGAGTACTAGTAAAACCCGAAGTGGAATTTTAAGATTGAACTCACTACATCTTGCGAGTCTCCTGGAGTAGAGTTTTGTGTTTGAGGGAACTGGATTAAATTGTGCAGTAAACTGACTTTTATTTTGCATACTTTATACATTTGAAAGAAAACAATCAAAGCTTGTGTGTTTATGTTCATCTTAATGGTATGTATCCTTGATATGGTTTTCAAAAAACATGTTTTTTTTATATTTATCCCCGTCAAACCTCTACAATATAACAAGTACCCTCTTAGAAACAAGGGTTCCAAAAGGCTTCTGCTTAAAGGGCTGAAGAACCACTTGCTTATGAAATCAAATTGTACAACCTCAGATCTTCAACAGATTCCTATCGTGTCTCATATCATGTTTTCAAATCAAACCTCTCATTCTAAGTAAAATTTGTGAAAAGGCTGTTGTTTAACAAGTGTCAATAATCAGTCCATTGATAAACTAGCTGGATGAACTCCAGAGCACCATCTATTGCCAGGATTGGACAATACATTCAGGAAAGAGTAAGGTAGGTGGCATCTTTTTCATGGTTAACAACAAGTGGTGCTCAGATGTAGAGATTATTTTTATGGGCTGTGCTCCATAGTACATGTTCCACCACACACTGACACCAAGAAGGCCATGAAAGAGCACAAATTCCTCATGGCTACAGGCTGTGTTCATAACACGTGCCTGAGGAAAGTTGTGCCGCAATATCGCCAACACATCATCTGTCCTATGAATGGAGAGAACACACTCAATCACATTTACAACCCCTTCGCAGATGCATACAAGACTCTCCCACACCCTCCATTCAGAAGATCAGAACATTTCAGTTCTGCTTCTGTCCTCCTATAAGCAGAAACTGAAATGTGGCAGACAAATGACATAGACCAGGAGTCGGCAACCCGCGGCTCCAGAGCTGCATGCGGCTATTTTGTCCCTGTCCCATGGCTCCCTGTGTCTTTGATTGAAATTTCCACCTGTCTGAGCTGTCAGCAGTGCAGAGAGAAAATATATGGACAAAGTTGAGTCTTACTACTAGGGCTCCAACACTAGGGGCATGTGTGATGGAGTAAAAACCATACCAGTCCACAAAAGGAAGATCAGCAGCATTTCATCTCTCCCGGATGAATTCAACAGCTGTGGAGTAGCTGTGTGCAAAAGGCTCAAGAGAACCACTACCCACCTGCAATTTCTGTGGCAGACGTGTATAGAACATTTAAACAGATTAACACACATAAGGCTGCTGGACCTGACGGCATCCCAGGCCAAGACTTCTCAGATATTTTCAACATGTAAGCTCCAGTCAGTAGTCTCCTCATGACAAGATCATCATTGTCTTTGTCCCCAAGAAACCCCAAATCCTTTCCCTGAATGACTAACATTCAGTAGCACTTATCTCCCCGGGAATTGCTTTGAGTGGTTAGTCGAATCATTCATCACCTCCTCCCTTCTCAACTTGCTGGACTCACAGTTTGCCTATAGCCACAATAGGTCAACTGAAGATGCGATTACCCTCACTCTCCGCACTGCCCTCTCCCACCTGGACCAGAGGTACAGAAATGTGAAAATACTGTTCAATGACAACAGTTCAGCATAACAAAGGAGGTGATCATGGACTTCAGGAAGAGGCAGTTAGAGGAACACAGCCTCATCTACATCAGTGTGACTATGGTGGAAAGAGGCAGCAGCTTCATGTTTCTAGTCACAGTTCACATCAATGAGGACCTGACCTGGACTCATCACACTGACTTCACTTCCCTGCAGAGGACCAACAGCTGTGATGAAGCTGAGGATCAACATGAATTCAAGGATTCTTTGCAACTTCTACAGTGCACGATAAAGACTGGCTGCACCACCCTCAAATTATAAGGCTATACAGCAGAGAGTGAAGATTGCTCACCACATCACCAGGATGGAGCTGACATCCTTGCAGGACTTCTACACTTATTTTTATTTTAGGTTGAATTTGTTTTATTGCTAATATTACATTTTATTTTAGTTCTATATCCAGTTGCACATACAGTCTCTCTTTCGAGAATATTTTGAGGATTGTTTAAGGAGCCGGAGAATTTCATTGCCAGTGACTACTCACTGTAATTGCTGTGTATATGATAATGATAGATCTCGAATCTTGAAACATATTACAGAACATATTGCACCATATTAATCTGTATTAAGCCTGAGTGAGGGAGGGTGCGTGCGCACCCGAGTAGATCAGGGTAACTGACCCACAATGGCGGACTAGGATGACTAG
>JBAJHX010000036.1:25572606-25603701 GCA_037176925.1 Amniataba percoides
CTCAGAGGGGACCGGGCCTTTGCGGTGGCAGCACCAAAATTATGGAATGAGCTGCCTGTGCACATTAGACAGGCCTCCTCTTTAAGCATTTTTAAATCCCTCTTAAAAACGCACCTGTTCACTTTGGCTTTTGGCACAATGTAAGATGCTGACATTTTGACGTGTTTGTTTTGTTTTTATCTTGTTCTGATTTTATGTTTTAATATTTTATTAGTATTTTACTGTGTTTTTATTTTGCTCATTTATTTGTTGTATTTATTCTAATGTTTTATATTGTCAGCACTTTGTGTCAACTCCTGTTGTTTTAAAGTGCGTTATAAATAAAGTTACAGTTACAGTTACAGTATGTCTATTGAACAATATGAGGGGTGTTTTTATTGTTTATGTTTATTGTTTGTTTTATTTTAAACCGAAAGTCCACTTTGATTAAGGAACTGTCATGGTTACCTTTCAAAAATGGTATTAAGCTGAACTGTAATAACCTCAACTTAATGTTATTAGTTTTAATAAATTTGTATTAAGACATTGATATAATGGCATGAAGTCTGAAGTTTTAAATGGACACTTATGGGGAGTAAATTCTTGAGTAATTTACATTTTACACTGCAAAGAGTCAATAAAAAATCTAATACTGTCAGGAGTGATTTGAAAATCAACACTTAAGTGTTGAATAAGTTTAACACTCACAAAGAGTGGATTAATTAGTCAATACTGATGAACTCTTTGTGTTAAAAAGAAAGTACACTATGGGTGTTATTTCTCTCATAGAGTAAAATTCGATTAACACTTTTCAGTGTAGTGTCATGTAAAATATTAACTCCTACCAGTGTTGAATTAACTCTGAAATTGTAACACTACATTCAGTATAACTTTTACACTCTGTAGATTAGAACCATATGGTCACTGAATCAGTATGAAAATAAACTCTTTATGTGTTAACACTGGAGATTTTACTGTGTGCTTGCTCATTTTGGCTTGTTACTTCCTGCGGTCACATTAAGGCTTCAAAAGTCACAAGAAAATATCTTTCTTGACAAAATTTGTACATCTTTTGTTCACGATAGAGCTTGTTTTCTGAAAAAATCCAAATCCCAGTGAAAAAGTCCCATACCCTTCTTTTTTTGAGAGAGAGAACAGGACAATGCTTTTTTATTTTTAATTTAGTGAAGTCATGTAGCAGTTATGTTTTTTTATTCATAAATGTACATTTAGGCAGGCCCTTCTGTGTGGAGTTTGCATGTTCTCCCTGTGTCTGCGTGGGTTCTCTCCGGGTACTCCGGCTTCCTCCCCCAAATAATAAAAATATAGAATATAAAGAATAAGAATAAGTATAAAAAAGCTAAAATAAAATAACCCAAGATAAATAATTATGATTGCAGGTATGCCTGTACATTGTACACAGCGAGTGTCCCTGACAATATACCAGATATATATAATATTTCAGGTATTAAATTAGTGCAGAACAGTAACATGATATGGTAAGTCAGTTATTTGTTATTTATTGTTTATTATCTATTAATCTGCAAATTAGCGGGCATTTTGTTTGTTGTGTAGCCTGACAGCAGATGGCAGGAGGGCCCTGCGGTTCCTCTCCTTCACACAGCGTGGATGGAGCACTGCTCACAGCAGAGGGGGGGACGTGCTGCTTAACGTGGATAACAGCGGAGAACAGCTCTGTCAGCCAAGTCAAAGCCAGTCGCACAAGTTACCATTATGTGCGGCATATAGCAAGGTGATGAATTGAATCCTTTAGGTCATTACTGTACTTTATGGTTTACTTTATACTGTAACTTTAAAAACCAACTGACAACTGATCATTAGAGACTCAGTACTGCCGAGTCAGACTCAACAGTAATAGGCGCACAACACACTGGTTTATACTAGTTGCATCTGAACACATATATATATATGTGATATATATGTGAGATATATCCAGCTGGTCTTTGTTTACACTGGGCCAGGTACCAGAAAGTTAAACATGTGCCATAAGTAAAAAAGAAGTTGAGCGCGGATGCATGGATATGGGCGGAACCTTCGCTGTTAAGTGGTCGTACACTGCGGAACCATTTTAGCGTAACTCCATGATGGCAGCCGTGGCGAGCTCACGTGTACAGCCCTGTGGTAATTTTTATTTACAATTTGTTGGTGTTGCCTTTTTAAAACAAGGGAAAGCTGTGTGGCGCTGATATTTAACCTCGCAGATAAATGCTTGCTTGTATCTTCCTTTGGTCTGCTGTATGCTTTAGTGATGTTAGTTCCATAGCTAACTTAGCATTAGCCGTTGCCGCATTAGCCTAAACGAAATGACACAAATGAAGCATTAACAAACGTTAGCTGTTAGGAGACGAAACACAACTGCTATAGCGTCAATGCACTGGCAACAATCATCCCATAATCTGTGAAAA
This sequence comes from Amniataba percoides, assembly GCA_037176925.1. Lineage (NCBI taxonomy): Eukaryota > Metazoa > Chordata > Actinopteri > Centrarchiformes > Terapontidae > Amniataba > Amniataba percoides. The sequence continues at coordinate 25,575,012 of JBAJHX010000036.1, forward strand.
CCCAGTGCCGGGTTTCTGAAGACCTTTTTGTTCATTGAATATGGTGAAGCTGCAGCAGATAGATGGAGGGATGAGTCACCAGTGCATCAAGCTAGTATAACGTTACACGTGTGCTGTAACAGCTGTAACAGCTAAACATGTGCCGGTAACAAATGTGTATACCACTGCCATTTCACTGTTAGTTAAAAATCACCTGGTTCTACTTGAAACCCCCTCAGATATTGTTTGAATTTCCCTGAGGGAGTCATCCCAAAGGGATCAATAAAGTGAAGTCTAAGATTTTTCTAAAGAAACGGCTTCATAAAGAGTTTCTGAACTAGGATAAATAAAGTGAAATCAGAAAATTGTAGTTCAGTATTAAAAAAAGCAGGCAGGTTATTAAGGCTTATGTGAGTGTTTATGTGTACTGGTTTTTGCCAATAGAATATTTGCTAACCAAAGACATTTTTTTAAACCATTCCCAGTCACATAATTGAAGGGTATCATGAGTAGTAGCCCCTCCCAGTCTTGCTTATGTTCAAGTGTAATGAGAGCTGGTAGCCCAGTGAATAGTTAATCATTTGTATTTCTTTGTGGGACTCAGGAGATGATACAGAGCCCCAGTTTGAGGACAAAAGTGATCAGAGTGATTCCGAAGGATGGAGTGATGAACGAGGATCAGCTGATGATGAAGAAGAAAACAGAGACGGTGATGGTGGGAGTGATAGGGAAGAGCCAGAGGGTGAAGATGGAAGAGAGGAGGAGGAGGAGGAGGGAGATGACTGTAATTCCAATGCTGGTTGGGCAGAGGCCATGGCACGGATCCTGGGTAAGAAAAACCCTGAAAGCAAAAGCAGCATCCTGGTGAAGAACAAAGAGCTGGATAAGAAGAAGGAGAAAGAGAGACAGGAACAGCTGGAGAGAAAAAAACAGGTAATCAGCATTCACATTCATATTCAGATTAGGGATGGGACTGTTTTTTGACAATCGACACATGCTCACCTTGGGAAAAAAATGTCGGGGATGGGGTGTATTTGTGAACTGCATTTTGTCTTTCAAGTTGTCTTTCAAGATCTCCTTTATTATTATCTCCTTTTATTATTATAAAATGTTAGACACAGAATGAGATAAAGTAAAGATAAATATAAATACTATTTTTATTGGCTACCCCTGTGAATAACTAGAATTCACCCATGAATTTGGCATGTTATCCATAGCCAATAGTAAGTTATCCATAACCAGCTCACATCATACCTGAAGCTCCACATTTGGACTGTCTCGGTTGTTTAAGGGCTGAAAATCTGTTCTTTAAATATGATTAAAACCAATTGTCATTTTCTTACATGTAGTGTAATATGGTATTGATCTTCTACATGCTTATTTGCTGAAAGCAGCAATGCCTGTCTTCATTTCAGCTTTCAATTTTAACGTGGAACTATTCTACACTACACAGTTAGAATCAGAATACTTTATTCCTGGGGTAATGGGCATTGTGTAACGTTAACATTAAATGCCCAACAGGTTGACAAGAAGCGAGCGTGGGAGATGATGTGCAGGGAAAAGCCTGACCTAGTAAAGGACCGTGAGACTGAACGAACTCTGCAGAGAACTGCTACCAGGTGTTTGTATCTTTTTTTCCTATAAGGCTTTATTTACCCTTCTCAGAAACAATGTCAATTATAATTCCAGTGTATACTTTTGTGCTCAGAGGTGTTGTGCAGCTATTCAACGCAGTGAGGAAACACCAGAAAACTACAGACAACAAGCTGAAGGAAGTTGGTAGCTCAGAGAGGAAGAAGGCCAAGTTTCTTTCTTCTGTTTCTAAGAAAGACTTCATTGATGTGCTAAGAAGTACAGAGGGCGCCAGCAGAGTCACTGTCAAGACTGAGATGGACACTGTAAGTTCAAGGACGTCTTATGTTCTGTTTTTTTGTTTTAGTGAGCTTTATATAAAAGGATTCGATGTTGGGTATGTATCACAGCTACTGATACAGCTACTGCAGATGAAAAATGAGAAAATAGTTGGCAGGGTTCATGTTTTCAGTGCCAACCAACTGTGATTCCACTGAGTTACTGCATGGTGTTGCCGTTGTTTAATGACAGTACTGATTAGACGTGTGTATGTGTGTGTGTTTAGGCTACTGCGTCAGAAGAAAAACCTGCTTGGTCCGTCCTCAGAGATGACTTCATGATGGGAGCCACCATGAAAGACTGGGACAAAGACAGTGACAAAGAGGAGGCTGATAGGCACTCATGACGTGGGGTAGGGAGAGTTGATTCAGATTGACACCATCCATTAAGGGACTGTGGACCACCTGGGCAACAGAAACCTTGACAAACAAAACAGTCATGGGAACACCATTCACATGTTTATGTCTACAGTTGACTACATTGGAATGTAGCAGTTCTCAACTCTTGACTAGTTAAGGGACTGCACAGAAAGGAAATAGAAAGCCTGGCGCTACTTTACTGATTGTACATGCAAGAATTTGTTTATCTAGTATCTCGCATCCGGATGCGAATGTATTGTACAGAAAAGGGAGATGTTTGTACTTTACCCTAAGTTCTTGATGGCCAGATTCAGCATCAGTTTGCTCCCATTTAGTATACAAACTCTTATTATTGAAAGACTTGTTGGTTTAACCCTGTAAATAGGATCGTTTTGTACACTGCTTGCTGAATAAAATGTCAGTTCATGTATCACTGTCAGCACTCTTTGGTCTTTTAGTAGACTTTTGTGTGTGGTCACAGAATTTCTTTAACTTAGTCAGCAGTCAGTGTAACCTTACAGTGGGGTTCTTTTCATGGTCATTACTGAGAGGAGGAATAGTTGCTGCAACCCATAACTCTCCATGTGAACTTGTGGCATTGGAATGTTTGTATTATCATTAACCAAACCTTTAGGGCGGCGATTCCCAACATTTGGGTCAAGACCTCCACAAGAGGTCGCAAGATACTTAAATCTGCGGCACTGTGAAATGGAGAGATGTTCCATCACTTGAAAGAACCTGACAAATCAGTCAGGGCTACAGCAGCTTGACAAAGATCATTTAAGTTTATGCAATCAGAGTAATTCAACACAGGCTCAAGTACTAAAGATAATGACATGTGAATGCTATTCTTAATCAGCTGAGAGGTTAAACATGGATGAAATGGCAAACAGCAGTAAAGAGAGTGCTGCGATATTCACGGCACTGAGTAGCACTTAGTATTAGAATTCAAACATCTAATAACCAATAACAACTGTCCTAAACAAAAAAACTGAGAAATGCTAGCAAAAATTGCAAGTTGAATCTAGAAAATATTTAGAATGAAATGGAAATGGAAATCCTGGGCACAACACATTCAACCTGAACACCTGTAGGTTATTAAAATGTCTTATACAAGAATACACAGCCCCAAAGCAATTTGTGGAACATGTATAAACAACAAAATTCTTAGTGGTGGGAAAAGAACATGGCAACAGGTGAAAATTACTTAACCTGTAATAACTTTAACCTGTATTTGTATTAGATATAATATCAGCATAAATGTTTTCTGTAACATATAATCAACTGTCCATATCTTGTTCTGTCCATATCTATCATTTATTCTTGTATGTGTAATTTATTTGCGTTATTATTTATCTGAGCAGATCTGAATTAACATTGTCTTTATTAATAGAGGTTAATGGTCAGATTATATGGTAGTATATCAATGATGTAATGTTGGGTCAGTGTTCTGGTAAGAGCAAAAACAGGCAAACTGACAACCTGTCCCGGACCAGGTTAGCTTGTCAGCATAAGTTGCCATAGTAGCTAAACTTGAAATATTTTGGATATCCTTTATTGAACTGAATAAACTGAGAATGAGTCAGATTAACCAAAATAAGCCTGGTTTATTGGCTTTATAGTAAAAACCACATGATTTGAGCGCAGAAAACAAAACATTGCTACTGTGCAAAAGTGTTTGTTGTTTTTTTTTTTTGGTGTTTTCTTATGAGATAGTTGGTCATTTTACCCTTTTGGCCCCTTTTAAACTGAATACATTTAAACACAGTCTGTAGGCAGGTGTTTGACGAGGTGGAAAGCATACACTGCTTTGAGATCACATGCCAAAAGGTTTGAGAACCACTACTTGAACAGCCTTAGATGGAAATCTTTAAAAGACAACATAGCTAAAATTTCTTTATAATTTCTAATATTTTCACTGTCAGGAATCCACATTTAGTTTGGGTCTCAGATTTGAAATCACTGTTCTTTAAAGCTGGTTGTATGTATTAGCAGATGACAACCCACACAAATCCATCAATATATGAGCTCTCTTCTAAAGATTATCCATTCTGCAAAGAGTGGAATGCTTGGGTAAAACTTTGAGCCACAAGTTTGAGCCATTATGAAATATCTACCACTGAACTGTAGAATCTGTTGTCTCCTTGCAAACTGTAGCAGGTTAGCCAGCTGTTCTTTTCACTCCCCTACTGATGTCCCAGCAACCTCCTAATGTGGGAGTAACCTGGTGAGATGACGTGGCACTGATACTTCTGTAGACTCCTCTCTCTCTGACTTTTTACTATGGTTCTTCCTGTATGTAGCCCTTGCCAGTGGCACAAACCATGGAAATATTTGTGTACGGTGTTATAAGGGTAGAAGGGGGGCAGTGGTGTTGTGCACTGAATTGTCAGCACCACACTTGATGTTCATCTGTCATGGCAACACTATGGCCTGCCACTCTGGTATGCTGCCCTTTTGACATGCAGCCTGAAGAACAGGCAGCTATGTCCCTTCATTTACCACCTCTGCTCTGTCTCTCTTTTGACACTTTTGTCTGCTCACTCTGCTCAGAGCTACCAGCCAGCTGGCTAATTTTTGACTGCAGTCCTTTTGGCAAGATGTTTTCAAACCAATGTGCATCAGTGTTTCTTTTTATCGACTGCATAAATCAGTTGGTGAAAGCTGACCAAAGTTGAACTCGAGTAAATCGAAATGTTACCCTTCATGTATCACGTGAAGAGTTCATTTATTAAACAGCAAAAGCCATTTTTACAATGTATTTATTTAGGATGATAAATACAAATTGTGATGTCTGCCCCCTCAGATACATTCTGGCATTTTTAAACACCTGCATCTCTCTCGCTCTAAATTTTATTGTAGTAAGGGGAACAGTGGGACCAATTATGTTTACACCAATGTAATTTTCTATGCTTCAGCTCGGGCTGATCTGAGCCATTGTTTCATTGTATAGCTCATGTCATGCACATACATGCAGTTTTCCTTAAATTATGGAAGTTTTGCTGATTTCTGCAATTTCTGAGTTTTTTTCTTATTTTATCCTTTCTGCCAATGTTGCCATGGTCATCATCTTGCAGTCAGGTAGACTGAATATTAATTTTGGCCGTTTCACTGAATATTTATAGGCATTTATGGGCGTGGTTATCATGGATAATAAAATCATGTCCTGTATGTTTGTTGCTTGTGTAGAACAGGTGACATTCATCCCCTGACACACTCCCAAACACACCTCGTCTTGTTTCACATCTGTCTGTGTGATTGCTCCAGAGGCTGCTGCAAACCAGATGGTGTCACTAAATCAGTAGAGAATCAGAGAGCAGCTGTCAGGCCTGATGGATGGCTGGCTTTGATTGAGCAGATTATGGTGGGCTTGCTTGGATTTTCTGAGGGGTGTTTGCGTAAATCAAGCTGGCACATTGTAGATTCAAAGTGTGTGGGAGTGGAGGAGACAGGGTGGTGGAGGACATGGTGGAGCTGGTCATGTCAAGTAACATTTTACATAATCCAGTCATCTGATAGATTAACTGAGAAGACAACCTGATCCATAGACTTGATTCAACATTGTGGTTCCTGTCATGGACAACCTTATCTTCTGGCCCCAATCTAAATACAGAACTAAACTTTCTTTTTTGCTGCATTATTTGTGTATGCCACTCTTGCTTGTACAGTTTTTTACAACTACAATTACAATTATGGAAAAAAAGTAAGTTTTTGGCACTTTTATCTGATTTTTAAGATCATGTCACTGTGAGTAATTTAGGAAGATTTACTGACTGACTAGATGTAGTGGGAAATTATATCTTTGGTCTCTGGCACTATTAATTGTGAGGCTAACCTGCCAAACTGCGCTAGAGCCCCAGAACTCCTGAGGCCCTTGAAAGCTTCAGGATTTCTGAGTTAATGTGTGCTCATTTTAATTAAAAGATGAGTTACATTTACGCCCAGTATCAACTAACAAGGCTTTGATGTTGGGCTATTTTATTACCTGATCTTAAGGCCCTTTGTTGTAGCACGTCCATGCAGATCTAATTCTAAGACTGTACTTGCATATTGCCTTTAATGAATGTTGTTTTCTGTTTCTACCCTGTTAGTTCCAGCTTGTTATAGGTTGTATATCTGTCCAGATTCTGATGCTACGCTTCTAATGTGTCTAATTTACCTGTTGAACCAAGTTTTGTTTTATTCTCTGGGTACAAAACAACACTTTATATATAATAACATCCACTCAGTAAGACTTTGATGACCATTCAAAAATGAAGTCAGTCTCTCAGTGAGCTTACTGTACCCAACCATGGTTTTGTGGCAAGCAAAACTTTGGAGCAGTCTTGTGTAGAATCTGCAAGGATACAGTAGAGCTTGAATTCTGAACAGCTGTGTTGATGAAAATGTAATAAGTCAAAAACAAGAGCGCTGTTTCTACATGCCCGGCTTTAGGACCCTGCGTCACAGCGCACGAGAGGCCAGTGAGCCATTAGCCGTTGTAGCATTGTCCCAGCGGGTACAGAGAACACTCCTATTCACAGAAAGTCCGCCTCGTAACGTGGAATTCAGACGCTCTCCTTCTCAGACCGTAATGACCACAGCCTGGGGTTGAAGAGGACCGAAAGAGCCGCTCGTGGTGACTTTAGTCGCTTATAAATCTCCGACAAGCGCGTGCGCTTGACACGCGTAATGACGAGCCGTTCCCCAGCTGCAGGGGGGTGGAGGGTGAGGGACGACGCATGAAAGGGTCCTGCGGTCGCATCGAAGGCAAACTGGGCTGTTCTTTTTACTGCGCTACTTTAAGGAAGACTTTTTCAGCGTTAATCACAACTTAATATGGATATTTAATTTCACCTTGACTAAGAAGAAACGTCTTGCGTTTTTTTGTGTTTTTCTAAACAACTTTTTCACCTGTTTGTGGGAGAGAAAAGATAAAAACAATGACTCGCATATCAGGACACTGATGTAGAGACCTCGGAGCCGTCGACTGCTGTCGCGTGAAGTGCGGTTCGAGATTTGCGAGCGCCGTGAGGCGGTGGAGGTGTGGAGGTGTGCTCTGTCCCGGAGGTTACACGGTTATGCGTCCCACCGGCGACAGCCCCTCGGTTGTTTTTAACTCTCCTGCGCCCATCTGCATCTTTCAGATCCGGTTAATGACCGTGCGTCCGTCTCTGGCAACACTAAGCTACAACTTGAAGCACTCTCACTGTGTGATCTGCATCGACCGGGAATAGATGCCTTCTGACCGAATAACGGCTCTCTTTTTTGGTTGAGGCACTTGAATGGATATTCAGGTACACTGTACTGAAACTGGAGACTTGGAACCTTACGATTTTCACTTTCAGCTGTTTGGGGTCATTCAGTACTTTTGTCTAAGAAATGCATCTGCCTGGAGACATTTAAATCGCTTCGGTGAATATTCCCGGATATTGGTTCTTTTGTTTGAGATTTGAAGGCGCTGAGGAAGAAGATGAACCTGTGCATTGTCAGTTTTCTCCTCACTTTGGATTTAGCCACCGTTGCTCTCAGTTTGTCCACATGCAGCACGCTGGACATGGATCAGTTCAAGAAGAAGCGCATCGATGCTATCCGAGGGCAGATCTTGAGCAAGCTGAAGCTCACCAGCCCTCCGGAGGACTTTCCCGAGCCCGAAGAGGTGTCCCGGGACATTGTCGCCATTTACAACAGCACCCGGGACCTGCTGCAGGAGAAGGCGAACGAACGGGCGGCGACGTGTGAGCGCCAGCGCAGCGAGGAGGAGTATTATGCAAAGGAGGTCCACAAGATCGACATGCACCCCTTCTATCCGTCAGAGAGTAAGTACAGTATGTGTGTCTTTGTATGTGTGCCTGTACTTGTGCAATGTGTGAAATGATGTTGGCTCCCAGAGTGAGAAGTTTAAAATGGTTGAGTTCCATATGTACCTGGCCATTTGTTTTTGGAATAGAAATTCTGCCCCATCGTCGTCTTCTGGTACTGAGTACAGACTGAGAGGAGGAATCTGAGAAATCAAACTCAGAGGCACCGGCAGAGCCCATTCACTTCATCTTGGTCTGTGTCTTCACATACAGCTTGGCCCTCTGTGCCTCAAAGGTGGATAAGCTTTGATGCAGGAAAAGTAGATGTTTGTGAAGCATCTGCCTCCACCTTACAGATAAAGAGCTATATGACATGGATACTCATATATGTCATATATTAAATTCTTCTAATTACTTTCAGGTATTGTTTTTATTTCGTGTATGGAAATTCAGTATTTGCACATAAATTGCCTTTGCGTAGAAGCGTCCTGCTGGAACTACTGTCTAGTAAAATGATATTCTCCATAGGCAATTGTAATGGGCCCGTCAAAGCGCACTTATTCCCACTTTATGCGCCTTAGTTGGTGAACTTCACACAGCAGGGTTTAAAGCATCATTGAAGAGCTTTGTGCCAAGTAAGCCAAGTAAAACACACAATGACTGAAATTCACTTGTGACACAGAGCGACCCAAAGTCAGTGCAGTGAAATTCTAAATAGTGTTGGTACTGACACCCGAGGGGTGGCATAATGGCTACCAAAGGCAAGTTGTTACTGTACTGACTATTGTGAGCCAACACTGACCTCAATTTCTTTTAGAGTCTCGTCTGTGTAGTTTATACATTATCATTAATAAGGACCATTTGTGCTAACATCCAAACCCAGTAGCTGTTTTTGATTTCACGCACAGGGACTTATTCTAAAACACAAGCACAAGAAATATATCTGTTTAGCTAAATTTAAAGGCTTGTTTACATTTGACTGTCTCGGAATTCATATTTAGCACTACATGATGTAAAACAAGGTGTAGATTTCATGCTAGTGGATTAGTCCATGTGGAAATGTAGAATTCTGTGTAAAATGAATGATGTGTGTATTTAAATCAGTGCCAGACTTATGGGAGAAATAGGTAACTATCTCTGGACAGAAGTACATGAGAGACAATTTGGCAAAAATCTACCTGCCCAAGTAAAAACAACCAATCAGAGCAGATTGTCAGACTGAGCTTCAATTGCTTCCTTTGCACAGGCTTCACTCCACTGAGTGCTAACCTATAGTGGCAGATTAACAAAGAATGAAAGATTGGGTTATGACAAGACAATAGTTTGCATTAAAGACAGGTGAACAGGAAAGAGGATTAGAATTAGGGGAGGGGCTTTGAAGGTGACATGGCGCTTTCCCCTTATCTGTGGAGCAGGGAGCTGGAACATATATGCTATATATATATATGCTTTTTTCCCCACTTGATTATGCAGTTGTTTATTGGTCATTTCATCGCTTTCAAGTTACTGCAGATGTGGTGGAGCAGAGGCTGTGTATCCATAAGATATTCTGTTCTATTTTTTGTTTTGTTTTAATTGTTCCTTGTTTTGACAGCTGCATGGTGGATTCTTGTCAAATGGCCTTAGAGACAGTAGGTGTAGCCAGTTGAGTCAGATTTTTTTCAGGTTATGTCTCTATAGCACTGTCAGGACATAGTGACAGTTTTAGCAAATGTGACTAAAAGTAATTCCTAAATAAGTTATCTACTTCTGCTTTAAAAGGTAATTAAACTGGGTTACAGGGGTTGTCCTTTACTGCTCAGCTACTACTCTGTGTGGAGTAGTTCTAAAACAGAGAGAGCTATTAACCCTAGTATGTTTTTCCACTTCACATCAGAAATGTGAGCACACCAACTGAAGCAAAAATAAATGAGCTTGACATTTTGTATATCCCGAGGTGTATTTAGCATCAAATGTTATGTTTGGCCCTGCCTCTTGTGTAAATACCTTAAATATGAATAGATCGGGCCTGATGCCCAGCACAGGCAGGAAAGCATTTCTAAGGTATAAATAATACTGAGTCAACATGCAAAGAGGAATGAGGCAAGAATTGGTCCTCTTTCATTTGAACTGGTGACACTGGCCAGGTCCCCACATCTGGAGACAGATACTGGAGGGATAGAGATCAAACAGTTAACCCTTCAGCTGATTGGCTGTATTTATTTAGTCTTTTCATTTGAAGTGTGAGAGTGTGAAACTGAATATCACACACACATTACACAGCCTTATTTGGTCGGGCGCCAGGAAGCCCTCACAGGCAGCAATGTGGTGCACAACCGCCCTGGAAGCTTTACAAAAATGCTGGGCAGTGGGTTGAGCAGGGGTGTAGTGGTGTGCATGGAAAGGGTCGGAGACACCGTCCCGAATCTCAGAGTCTCCTAATCACACCCAGTGTGCTGTGAAGCATTGTGTATACCCTGCTTTCAACACTCCATGGAAAATTCCAGCAGGAGGAACGCTCAGACGAGGGCTTTGGACCACCAACACCTCCCCCCGCCCGAAAATATTCTTTCCCATCTTCCCCCTCTGTCAGGCTATTGCCATTTATCTACAAGTGGCCACAGGATAACTAACCGGTCTGTTACACTGACATCACAAATTAAATGGGCCGTGTTTTTTTGTTTGTTTTTTTGTGAATAGATTATAACCTCATTTGAAAATCCAAGGGGCTTAAATCAGCTGGTACAGGAGTATCAATACTCAATAAAGAATGTCAGTATTGAAGCTGTTTTAAAATATTTAGTATCGATATGTATCAATATTAATATTATTAATAACTCTACTCCTCATCCTTTACACTGAGAGCAGATGCTGTTATAATGATGTAAATGATGTAAACTAAACATGAACCATAATTTATTATTTTGAGGAAATTATGATGTTGAGATATCAGGCTATTAATAGCATCCTATAGATGAAAACTTGGAGTAAAAGTGTATGGCAGATGTCAAAACCCCCACACTTGTTTTCAATGTATGCCTGTACACGTTCTGCAAACCAACAGCATCAGGGCTCAACACACAGGCTGCACCACAGTATTGTTTCTCAGCATCAATGTGTTAAGAAAAACAACCTTTTGACCACATTCATCCCCCAGATAGACCACTGCTCTGACTACTCTGATGTGTGCTGCTGTTTTGGCTGATTCCTTTGCTATTTTTATGGTAAACACAAAAAGGAAATTGTGTTTCACACATCTACCATGCAGTTTTCAGTGCAAAACAACTATTAAAACCCCCCAGAAACTATCCAATAATGAATAAATATATACAAATGTCTACCTGAAATCAATTAGTAGGATCCTGATATAAGTGTTCTTGTCGTCCAGATGCCTCAGAGTGAGGTGGAGCAGAGTAAAGACGGCATCCTCCATAGTCTGGTTTGCTCTTTATGCAAACGGCAGTGGATCCAAATTGGCTGGGAGGCATGACTTGGCCACATGGTGCATTTGATGGTCGCGGGTCAAGGCTACAGGGCAATGATCAGTCATAGAGGTTGGATTTGGAGTCTTAGGCAGAGGTACTTTGGTGGCGCTTGAAACAGGCGGACACTCTGACATGTCTGACGGAGATGTTCAATATGTTCATGAAAACACAATTAAAGACAATAAACAAATGTAACATCATGAAGCCTCAGCAAGGAATGAACCTCCCTGGTTAGCAAGCTTAATGCTTTTTATGACAGTCAACCGATCAGTGCATTTACTTATAAATCCCAACAGAGTTTCTGTACAGTGTTCCCTCGCTATATCGCGGTTCACCTTTCGCGGCCTTTGGCTAAGGGACAGTAGATCATTGTCAATCAGTCTCCTCCGCGCCGTGTCTAGTGTACAGTCCAGAATGTGTTCAGCTTGCCATATTTATATCTTATAAATCTACAAAGGTTTGAACTTTGAGTGTTTAAACAAGAGAGAAATGTGAGAAAATATTAATGCCTGTCTGACAAAAGTGTATAAAGTGTGTGGTGAGGAGTTTTACAGCCTTAAAACATATAATAATTGTAAAAATCCTACTTCGTGGATTTCACCTATTGTGGGCTATTTTTGGAACGTAACCCCTGCGATAAATGAGGAAACACTGTATATTCTGCTAGGTCTATACAGTCCCTAGATGTTGGCACAAAAATACTTGTAGCACTGAAAAAGTTTTGCGCTGGTCGCTTTGCCATGTTGTGACTGTGTCATGTGGCCGATTTGTTTGCTCAGACTGATCAGAAGTAAAATTGTACCAACTTTCATTTGTACTGACTATTTAGGAAAAAACGAACAAAAATAGCATATGTATAATAATTTGAAACACAGCGTATTATAAAGTCAGCAGCAGATCCCGGCCATACTTAGGTACTGAAGACTTTAGGAGAGTATCGCTTTGACTGCTGTTTTTGTATGAACCTTGGGAGTAAAAGACCCTAGAACAGTGTTTCCCTGTTTGTGTGGCTGTAATCGGTCTGAGTGGACAGGCAGCCTGTGTGCTGCCCAGCTGATGTTTCTGGAGAGCTCTGGAGTTGCAGGGCCCCACACTGACCCTACTTTGTTCAGTATTCTCTCTGACTGATGTCCTTTCTATTTGCATTTACATTGTATAGCATTTCTGAAGATTTTTCATTTATCAACATTATAATAAATACACTTTTACTCTGGATATTTGGAATGTATTCATATTAGATTAAATAATTTAATTACATTTTCTTATGTCTGATGCATATTATAACTATGGTCGACTGAAACGGACATAAATCTACCAAACACAATTTAGCTTGAGCACAGTTTCATACTAAGAAGATTGGAACAGGTCAAAAGTGAGCAAAGGACCAGTGGAATCAGCAGTATGACAGAGACACAAGCCAGGTCCTCAGCAAATTATTTCATGTAATCCCCAGCAATGATGACGTAGCAGAGATGAATGAGAAAAAAGAGAAAAGGTGAAATATAAACAGCAATACATCAGAGAAGGTTCTCAATCATCCAGGTCAAGGTTATTCTTAAGAGTTTGACCAAAGTCAACTTGACATGTTACTAAGCAACAACATAATGCAATGTCTAATGACAGCAGTAGGAGTATGGATGGTATTTTGTGTTGTTGACAGTGGAAAAGACTCCATAAGCCTGACCTCCACCCCATTTCCACAAAAAAAGCAAGAAACATAGCCCACCTTTTACCATAAAAGTAGCTAGACTTAAGCTTATATTATTATATTGAATAAGGTAATAAATTTATCTTACCTTTATCCTCTGAAATCTGAGTTTGGGTTTATTAGTGTATTTTTTACTGAAGTGCTTATGACATGTATCTAGCCTGGGTGCTTTTCTAAGTGGTTAAGTTGTTATTGTCACTATATTCACCACAAGACACCAGCTGAAGCCGAATATATTCACATAAATTCAGTGTTATATTTCACTCAAATCAGCAGCTGCATTTGGCAATAAAATAATGTAGCAATAGCCTAAATATCTCATCATGCCCAGTGCTGGACTGAGAACTGTATGTTTGTTGTTTTGTATTCTAAAATACAAGTGTTACTTTTCGTTGAGGTGCTGGTTTATGTTGGTAATTTTTTTTTTTTTTTACGTAAGTGCAGTAGGCAAAGCAATTGATGAGCAATTGAGAGTAATGATTTCCAGTTAAATCAACTTGGTATCTGACATATCTAACTTGAATTGAATTTGTCATTTGACATAGCATTTTCTTAAGGCAACTGCTTTCCTAAAGTTTTTTCTTTTTTTTTTAAAGAGTAGATTTTACTTATTCAGGCTTACATAAGGCGTGCTGGATTATAAGGTGCACTGTCAATGCAATATCAATGAACGGTCTATTTTTATACATAAGGCGCATTAAACGCAGTACGTATCACTCCGTGAGGCTCCTGACTACGGTGGCCGTAATGCTCCAACAATCCATCAAGCAGCGCAGCTTCGTAGCTTACCAAAATCATACTAACACATTTTGACAGATTTTTGAAAATTTAAGGACTTTAAGTGCGCCTTCTAGTCCGGAAAATTCAGTATATGGTTCTGGGTAAAACATCAGGACAAAGGCTGACACTTTTTGGAGTGCAGGAATACGATTGAAAACAACCACATTTACAGTGACATTACATTTTTGCTTCTGTCATACTTAAGCAGATGTTTTTCTTGTTCACACACACACACACACACACAGATTCATGCTTCTTGCGAAGATTCTACGTAGAAGAGTTGTAAACTTCAAATTCACTCAAATCTTCATTACAGATAATTTAAGGAGATCCCAGATGCATACACATTTCAAAATTGAGTGAAACTGATAGATTGAAACATGGGAAACATTTTGTGAGGCCCTTTTAACAATCTTAACAATGCAAATGTCTTTTGCCCAAGTAAGGGTTCTTTGGATAAATAGGCCCTTTTTTGAAGGCAGGGTTCCCCAGAAGAAAATGGTTCTGGGTAGGGGCATCCTGGAAAAACCCCTTTTAGAACCCGTATTTTTAAGTATAGCAGTCAGCAGCAACTCAATGAATTGTTGTGTGTTCTGGTATTAGCAGTGTAAAGAAACATTCCTGTGGTGTCTAAATTGTCAAGGGTGTGCCACAAAAAGAAATACTGAATGGAGTACCAAATTTATATGGACAGTTACTGTCATGTCTCTCTTAATGTGGGAAAAACAGTGGCACTGTACTTCATTTAGGGTGACCTTCCTCCACCCCAAGTTCCAAAGGAACTGACATACTGGTGTCTGTGCAGGTGGGCTGAAGTAACCTGGGAACACTTGCCAGAGGCTTGTATATACCCAGAATATCTAAGAAGTCACACACTACAGTGCTGTGTAAGTCTGACCTAAGTCAACCCAGGATGTCTAAATCTCATTATGAGCATATTCACATAAAAAGAGGTGGTGTTTGCAGCATATGACCAATCACAGACTTGGACAAGTCTACTGGAAGCGGACTAGCATATTTTCCAAACAAATTCCAGGCTAAAACCAGGAAGGACAGGTAGTAAAAGTCCCAGAATATATGATGACCCAACTGAATAGACTCCAAAGGTTCCTAGTCCCTCAGGAAGTTTATATTTCCTGAGGGGTAATTTATACTAGAAGTTGAATTGAAGTGCCCAAACATTCTGAAACTTCAGAAAATTGAGGTAAAATAAATATAATCTAATGGTCTAATTTCTTCTTTCATCAAGCTTGAGTCTTGTTAAGGACTTTCACCGGGACTATTTTAATGCTAGCATTTGTTACTTGCTTTTTCTAAAAACTATTCACCTTCAACAAACAATGGGGGCTCCTAATGTTGGAGTGTTTCCACTGTCACAATTATTGTGTCCCTATACACCTCCTGCTGTCATTGGGCCCCACATTACCTTTTTGTTTGGCTTATGAATCATCTGGTGTGCCTGATGTGCCTGGTTGGTGTCCTGTCATGTTGCTGATTCCACTGGTCTTAGTCTCCTCTCCCTATTGGACATTGTTTTAAAATTTTGAAATATATATATTTTCAAACATAGATTGTTAAAAACAACAGATGACCACAATCTGCAATGAATAGTATTCAATATGTATTGCCATCTCTGGCGAGTTCTTTGTAGAACGCCCAAAAGACAATGGGATTATAGGTGGAACCTTTGGAATATAACAAAAAATTAAAAACTTTAGATGATGTCCATATTTAGTTATGATTCAATGAGCCATTTGATGCAGAGGTGGTGTTACAAACGAGAGTAGAATATGTCTCTGTCTGGGTCTGTCCATTCCGAGAGAGAAAGTATGCCAGACATATGTAAGTTGCACTGTCAGCAGGATCTGTAAGTAATAATAATGCACAGTAACAATAATAATAATTTTATTTGTTTACCACTAAAGTGCCTTACACATTTGAGTATTACACAACACAGTATTAATATATAAACAGCAATAAAGAAGAAAATACTATCAGGAAAAATAATATCAAATCTTAAGGTCAGATAGTAACAGTAAAATGAAGATAACATGATAAAAGTTTGATCATTAAAATAATGAAATAAAAATGAAACCCCAATAGTAAATTGTTTGATAAAATGAATAGCTTAGGCTGAAAAATATAAATAAATATATTCATTCAGTTAAAAGACATCAGTGTAATAACAGTTTAAGGTTATAGTTATATACATGATATATGATCCTGCCTGCAGACAACTGCATAGATTAAAATGAGAGCTTAACTGTTGCCTAGGATGTACACGTAAAAAAAATGTGTCTGATACGCTTGACTCACACCCTGGTTTTGACAGTGGGTATGTTTCCTGTGTTCGCCTCCCGTTCTTCGTGCTTTTGTAGAAGTGGTATTGCTAACAAACTACAACTACAATATCCACTTTTTTATTTGTTGCAGTTGCTTCCTTTGTTGGCCTCCCTTAGATCTTCCAGCATCATTATCTGATCAATAAAAGAACCCAGAGGTTAGATGTGAGTTGTTCATTTTTAATAACATCCCAAGTTGCTTTTTTGGTGTTTGCAACACCAAAATTTATAGAGGGACCATCTTTGTGGTAGATTTTTTACAAGATTACCTTTGGATCTTGGCCCTATCTAAGAGACAAGAGGTCACTGCTGGTGAAGGGTAAAATTAAACATTGTGTGGAATGAGACAAACAAGAGGGTGTGTGTTCATGTACTGGTCCTGCAATGCTAGTTTGCCTCCTGTTTATGTTTTGTAATGCGTAGAGCTCAGTGTGCATGTTGATAAGCGTGTTTGTATGTTGATGGATGATGTGTAATTAGTTTGATTGATACCTCTGCATCTCTCTAAATAATAATGTGTGGTGGTTGTAAACCTAGATACCAAGGTTTTTTTCTTCATTTAGATCAATGGATACATGTTTAGAAATAAAGGGTTTTTTGACTTGACCTCATAGGATAGCTATTTACTATTAATGTATTATTGTGCTTAAATGGGGTGAAAGACTTGTAAGCTAAAGCTCCTTGAGTTGTCACAAAACTAGAATTGCACCATGTAAGTGCCGTCTATGTACGATCAATGTTACGATTACCACTGTTTAAACTGATAAAACATTAAATATTTTTTAATGACTTAAACATGTATTAGAAAAATTTGGAACAATGGAGACTGAATGAGTCGACAAAACAGAAGAGGCTATGTAGGTCCCAGGGAAACTGGTCAAAAGTGAGCATAAGACCACTGGAATCAACAACATGACACATATGGACAGGACGCAAACAGCCATCAGGCTGTCTACAACAGGGAAAATCATGTGATCTCCTGCAATGATGACATAACACTGAGGGAAGAGGAAAAAGATGTAGCATTGTGACAAGGTCCAGCAGATTTATCGCAAGACTCTACTAACAACAAAGTTAGTGAGTACAATGACAGCAGTAGGAGTATGGATACAAAATGATGAAAATAATCCAATTTTAACCATGAAAGTTAGCTAGACTCAAACTCTCTGAAATAATATATTCGATTTAGCATAACCGGACTTTGTCTTATGCCACAGAGTGACATATTTCTATAAACCTGCATGCTTATCTAAGTAGTGGGATTATTATGTTATATTTTTACATTTATCTAAATGCATGTACAATATTTATACACTTGAATGAATAATGATCAAGACAGAGACATGCATTTAAAAATATGTTAGAGTAGTTCCATTTATACAGTCTTATAGTTAAGCTTACAACCGGCTCTTTGAGGACAACCATAATCCTGATGTGGCCCGGGGTTTGACACCCCTCAACCCCAGATATACCTGAGAGGTATATCAGCCTGACATATCAGCTGGCAGTTACTCTCATCTTATCATCAGCAGGTTTATATACAAGAACCTGCAGCAGCAGAAACGCCATAAAGCCACAGTGATTTACACTGAATCATTTTAATATTTCACATGAAGAAATCAGCTGACTAGACATTACCTCTGTGAGATGTCTGACCAAGAAACATGGAGGAATGACGAGATTAAAAATGTCTTTGACCTTAAAAGTAATCTGCAAAATTATAAATTAGATGCAACAACTAGCACACCTATTTCAGTTAGATGTTTGTTTGATAAAAAGAAACTAGTGAACACTGCTAAATAAGTAAGACTGAATGCACAAACAATAATAATTACCTGTCCAGCAGAAATGTGTTTAACTCTCCATCAGTGTGAATCTCTCAACTCTCTCCACCTCTCAAAGGCTCCAGTGTTTACTGTTGTTTTAATCTCTGGCTGAGTCAAATAATTACCCTGGTCATCTTCTGTTTCTTCTCTCTGAGGTGTAAGCAGTAAATGACAGAGGAGGGATTGGCAGTTTTCTCTCTGCTGTTCTGGCCACAATTATGAAAAGAAAGCTCCTGAAGCTGACAGCGCAGGACTAAAGTCAGAATTCTGAATATATACTATATAAAATTGTATATACAAGACATACAATACAAAAAGTACCCCGTTCTAGGCCTTTGTCTTAGTCAACAGCATGTTTTCATGGAAATGGAAGACTTGTGGTATTTGTGTGTAGTCTTGATTTGGGTAATTTACAATGGTTGTAAATCTAATTTGTCAAGTAAATTATAAATGATCAATTACAAAGTGTATATTTTTTTCTAGGCAAAAAGTTGCCATTAACTTAGAAAACCACTCACCACAGTGGTTGGTTTTTGTCAAGCCCTGTTTTAGGCATCTGCAAAAAACAGTGTCAGCTTCAAACAACTTTATTTTTTTCCCTACATTATGCACTCTTGCTAAAATGCAGTGTTTATGGCTCTGTTAAGTCAACTCAAAGCATTTGCTTGGGAGAGATGGTGGTTTTGGTTGTGTATTGAAAAGGCCAACTTTTGAAGTGAGTCAAGATCTTTTTTTGTGGATTTAGAATAGTGGAACTAGCTTAGAAATTAGAGCAAGTACACGTCCCTTGACATCTCTCTACAGTGCACTTAGCTCACATCCACAGCCCCTCCCCGCAGAGTTCTTTGACTGAAATCTTTCTTTTCAGCTTGCTATTCTGTATTGGTGTTCTTCTGTTTACGTATCTTTCATGCACAGTGTTGTTGAAAAGAGGGATCTGTTGTTTCTCTTTGTTTGGTCGTTAGGTGGCTGTTTATGTGCCATTGTGTCTGCTCCAAATTAATGCATGCGCAGGGGAGTAACATTGGAGCTTTAAAAAGACAGGCAGTGGGCCAATGAAAGAGTTTTGTTTATTGGTAACTTTATCAGTGGTACCATCAATGAGTTAACACAATCACACAGTCACAGTCTAGTTTGGATTATTTCACTTGTTAAGTGTACAACCAATAACAACATAACAGATCTGTATTGCAAAAGTAGACTATAAAATTCAATGTTGTGTATTTAATGTTTGTCATCTCACTCATTGTACTTCCTTATTTTGACATGTTGAATCTGGAGAGATAAAAATATCCATACTTATTACTCAGCTTGATAAAATACAAAAATGTTTGTATTGGTGGTAATCTCTGCCATCTTTTCTGATATATGATTTCACAGAGAGTCTTGACTTCTTGTCAATATGATGAACAAAGGTGATCAATGAGCCGCCTACTACTACTACTCCACTGTACCCATCCACACTAAGAAGCAAATGTCACATCTATAAAAGAAACAGAGCAGGAGCAAGAAAAACAAAGATTCCTTTCACTGGACACTGGATGAGGGGAAAATGTATCAGTTCAGTGTTTCAATGGAAATACTTTAAAACTAGAGAGAATCTTTGAATCTTTAAACATAGATCACATTTCTGCATTCTCCACATTCAAGGACAAAGTCACAAGGAATGAAATAGGAATCAGTCATCTGAGTTGTCCACAAAAAAAAACAAAAAAACCAAAAAAGGCAAGAGTAGAGTGCAGACTGAAAATGAAAAGATGAATAGAGCCATCTCTGGCAAATATGGCCACAATATTTCAAAGTTGTGATTTTTAATTAGTGTGATAATGCAGAGTTGTTTTGATTAACTGTTTTGTGAACTGTTGACGGTATTTTCTTTGAGTCTAATATTAGCTAGCAAATCTGTTGTTTCATATTCCATTTGTATGATTTTGCAGGTTAGTGCTCTGCATAGGGTTGGGAAAACAAAACCATAGGGGAAAAAACGGTTTCTAAAACTTGATACATTCCATCCCATCACCTGATCTCTGTGAGGCAGTGGAAGCTTACACACGTGATCTACATGATCAACAATACTTCCAGAAGCCACAATTGCAAGGGCAGTATTAGGGAAATGTTCTCAGAGAGGGCCATTGCCAAACAAAGACTCCTTGCCTAAACTATACAGCAGTACACAGAAGGAGCCTTGAGAATAGGCCAGACATTTTGCCTTTCTTAAATCATGGCTGGAAGTTGGCAAAAAAAGTTTATGAAGCTGGACATTTCCACCGACTCCAGGAGATGTTGCTTTGCTCATCTAAAAAAATTAATTGTGTTAAACAACTGGAAGAATCGAAGAATTTGAAAAATTGTGTGATGCTATGTCATATACTCTGTTCTGATTGGTTGCTCTTGAGCTGAGCGCCATGGATTCTTGTCAAATGACATTAGAGGCAGCAGGTGGAACCAGAGGAGTCTAACATTTACGACAGATTATCTGTATCATGTACTGCAGTTAAAACATAGTGACAGCAAATATGACTAAAAGTTACTTTTAAGGGTGCACAGGCATGCCTTTGTATAAGGCTATGGGCTTCACCGCATTGGACCCAGATTTAAGTCCTGCCTGGGGCCCATTAGCTCCATGTCTTCCCCTCTCCTTCTCCCACCTTTCCTGTTACTATTCTGTTGTCCTATGTACAATAAAGGCTAGAAAAGCCCAACAATATAAAAAAGAATTTATTAAATAATTTACACACTTCTACTTTAAGGGTAGATGTACACAAATGAAAATATTTTTTACACATTAATATACTGCTTGATTGGACAGCAGCAACTTCTCTACTGCATTTAAGTTTAATGATGTTATATTATTGGTGAAAAACAGATGCAGGCCACAACAACTTTATTTGTAAGATGCATTATTATATAAGTGCAAATACTTTACACTTACTTTACGCTTACATCCCACATTTCAACAAAATGTGCAAAATATCAAAAATATTTTGCACAGATTGCAATTTCCAATTACATGAATTCTTACCCTTACGTTGCTACCACGTTCCATTTCTTTCTGAATCACCTGATTCTGATTGCTGTGTTGAGTTGTTATTAATGTAGCTAAATCTGATTGAATATTAGCTAAATCTTTTAAATGATTATATTAATGTCCCTGCATCAATATCAAACTGCTCAGCAAACTTTAGATATTTTTGGAAAAATGTGCCAGAATTTCTTGTGGCAAAAACTGTAAACTGTAAATTAATGTCTTCCCTCATTTGGGCAAAATTAATTTCTTAAACTAAAGCAGATTCACAGCCTCAGCCCACTGCCTAATAACTTCACATGTCCATACAGCTGGCCAATCATTTTGTGAAGTAGGTGAAATTGAAAGAAAGTTTTAGATGCTATTAAACATCCCCAAAGCACTTCACTGGTTAATTCATCACAAAAACACTTTGGTCTGACTTAAGACATTTCTAGCACCAATAGTCAGATTGTTATCACATTTGGAAAGCACACTGAAGTCTTTTCTTTCATTTTATTTCTATTAAGTGCCAGTGGTCTTTGTTATGACTGCAGAACAGGCTGTTTCTCTCCTCAGATTTTGAAATTAGGAGCCTCCATATTCAGCTGAAATTCACTTTTCCTATGATAAAGTGATCAGTGATAGAGACGGCAGCTGCTGGGAGAGCTGCAAACTTTAAGACCTAGGGGTATTTGCCTGAATGACAGACCTCACCACACAGTTGTTTTTGAGAGCCCGCTTTCTGTTCACTTACGCAAGACCTGGATGCTGCTGCTTGAACTGCTCAGCCACTGTGGCATTGCGTAACAGAATGGAGCAAAAGAGTGATTGAGTGAGAGAGCTAAAAGAATAACAATTTTTCTTCTAGCACTTTCTGTATTGTTTACAGCCACAGAATAAGCCATGTGTAAGATGATAGTCTTAACAGGAGTGCAGGAGGAAGGGGAGGAGGATGTTTGGTGCAGGGGTGAAGGCTGGGCTGTTGTGCAGCTCATGTGCTAGATGGGACTTTGGACAGTGTGTCTAGTTTTGCCGGTGCGCAGCCTCAGGTTATACAACAGGCTGGTTGAGCAGAGCCTGTTAGAGCTGTGGTCACAACAGTCTAGAGTGATCCCTCCTCTATCACGGGGATTGCGTTCCAGAACCTCCCGTGAAAGGTGAAAATCCACAAAGTAGAAACATATGTTTACATGGTTATTTTATATTTTAAGCCCTTATAAACCCTCCCACACTGTATAAACTTATAAACATGTCCCACACTCTCTTCTCTTATACTCTTACATATTAGGTAAGATTAATTGAAATTATGTATGTAAACACACTGTTTATATACTATGTGCAAATATATGTATCGTATATTACTGAGTAGTTTTATTTCATACGTAATACACTTTTAAACATGTTGAAATAAACAAAGATAAGCACAAAACAGCACAAAAGTTAACACTTTACACAGCTAAACTGAATGAGCAAGACGAGATGCTAACACAAAGCGGAATCTAATGCTGATGTCCTTCGCTGAGCCAGTCAGCACCCAGGAAACAAAACAGCGCCAATATTGTCTGCAGAAATCTGCAAACCGGTGACAAACCTGCAATATATTCGTTTTCATATAAAATCTGTCATATAAAAAAAAATGAAAATCAAAGCACGATATAGTGAGAGATTACTGTATGTCACTCACTGAGCATTGAAGCAAAATTTATCTGCCCTGCTGCCACTCTGCACGCTCCCCTCTGTGCATAAACCACAATATCTGCCATACAGCAACAATGGACGTGACAGCCCCAGTCAGGTGGAAGATTAGAACATTAGAATCAGTCCAACACCAGCTTTACACAGTTTGATTCTACAGGGATAGGTTCCAGTACTATATGTAAAACACAGAGGAGGAAGTAGCTTTGGTGAGCTGACAACATTTTCTCATCAGAGAATTTGCTGCCTGACATCCCTAGGATTTACATCCATATCTGACCTTTTTGCATACCCTGATGTACTTTCAGTTCTGAGGCCTAGTGCCAATTCAGGAAATACTGTGTCTTTATGTACCAAATTGGAATGTAAGGGGTTGGAGATTAGGGTGGTTGGTGGGTGTGATGCATGTTGGATTTTATGCAAGAGATCAGACTTTGTGTCACAGACCTACAAATAATGTTTGCCTTTGTCTGCTTTGCCAATCTCATAGAGGAAATGTATTGGCACGAGCACCCCTGTGACCCTGAGTGCAGGATAGAGTGGGTTAGAAGATGAATGAATGAATAAATGCAATTCCATAAAAAGTTCATTGATAGCATAGATAATTTAGTAAAAAAAAAAAAAAGGCAGATTGTCTTTCTTTTTGTTATAATATATATTTGGTACATTTAAGTTCCAACTGTGAAGGAAATTTAGTCTATTTCATTATTTAAAAAAATGTCACAGGTACCATGGTTTTATTGTTGTTCAGTAATATCTTCACCTTACATAGAAATAGATTTTCCATGAGATTTACGTAAGATTTACCTAATTTTACCAGGATATTTTATGTAAGATAACAGTGGTGGCATATTTTTTGTTCACATTTGGTTGACTTTCATCACGCTCTAAGAACAAGAACTTCTCAGTTCAGTTGTTGCTGGTGGCAAACTTCATAATGTGCATCTTGTCCATCCATGTGTACACATTGTACATCTGCACTCACTCTTCTTTATATTTGTAAAGTATGTGCTTCAATGTACCTAAATGAGCGCAGCCATATAATGCATGAAGAGTATATATCTGTTTTGTGTGTATTGGTTTATCTTTTGCTCGGAATTGGGTCTGTGGAGTCCAACAAGCCTTGGTGGATTGGTCTTCAAAGCACTGGGTATTTTTAGTTCCCAGGGATTATGTGCAGAGTTGTTTTCAATTTGCTATTGGCAGGTGAGTGGCTGGGTGGAGGCGTCTGCAGGGAACCAGACAGGCGGGAGCTCACATTCCGTCACTATAGATCCTTTTCTTTTCCCCTCAAACCCAGTCTCTCGTCTTTTTCTGAGACTTTTTTTAGTCTCTTGCTCCCAACTAGTCTTTCCCCTCCTCCTGTCCCCCATCCTCTTGCCGTGTCCTTCCTCTTGTTTGTTGTGTGTCTGTAGCTGTCTACTCCTATATGTTGCACTCTTAGTCATATAATTTCTCTTCATCTGCTTGGTTGCCATTACTTTGTAATGAATCTTGAATTTGTCTGATTTCCTTTCCCATAAATCTACTCCAAACTAGACAACAACTGTGATGATGGTTAGGTCAACACTTCTATCATTTGAGGCTGATTATTTTACTAAAATTTCTCTTACTGTCCAGCTGCCAAGATGAAGGATTTGAGTTAAAAAGATCTGTGCTAAAGGCTGTCAGTGCTAAGACGGTGTACCACAATAGGTTTGTGTTAAGAGTTTTAATAAAGAAGAGGGGAAAAAAGCTTAGGATATGCCCAACAATCTCTCTAAATAAAACTTTCACCTGGCTTTGTACTGAAAGAGTAGTTTGTGCTCAATCTCAATTCCAGACATTAGACAGGTAAGATGAGAGACAAGGAAGCAAGCAAAAGAGAAGTCAACACAGGCCTTTATCACACTGGCGAAGCAGCAATCGGGTGGTCAGAGGAACAGCTAAGTCTATAAAGGTTGCAGGAACTGCCCCCTGCGCTATCACGACAGACATTACACCAGGCCATCCAACAACATCGAGAAAGTCACCTATAGTTTTTGCATACCCTGATTTTAGCTGCCCCTTCTTTTTCCACAACTGATGGAGGTTTCCAGTTAGGCGGAGCAGTTTCACACATTTTCACACTTTCTAACTCCTGGCTAAGTAGGTTGATTCCACAGAGATAAAGCTGAAGTGTAGTTGAAGTGTACCTGTCGAACTTCCTGTGAAGTTCTTTACAGCACTACCATATTCTGTGTAGACAAAATGATGATATTACTGGAAAGGAAAAGAAGTCTCATGAATGGACTGATGTAGATTTAATGTTCGTGGCCTTAAAAAAATATGTTTCTGGTCTCAGTCAGTGTGGGAGTAAATGTGGCAGCTGGCTGATGGTCCTGTCACTGAGAGGTTCCTTGGGCTAAGAGTTTAAGTCTGTTTACTTTTGTAGCTACATATCTGTGATCTCTGTAAATTTCCTTACTGTTTGATGTATAAATTACCTAAGTGGAAAATGTGGGCATGAGAGCAAATTTAAGAGAAAACATAAGAAGAGTTTAAGTCTCCTCTCCACCCTAAGGATGATGATGCCGTTCACTCTCACTCAGATCTCCCTGAAAAATAATTGCCCACCATTCCCATCATCAATCCACACATTCTAATGTATTTTTTGTATACGTGCTGGCCATTTGAGTTGGAGTAGATCCATTTCGAAGAATATATGGTAGAATTAAGGCATAGCAAAACAGTAAGTGTAACAATGTGTCTTCTACAAGAGGCACATAAAATAATAAGTGATTAGAATAAGTGACAGGACAATTTTAGGTAGTGTACAAATTACTGTGAATTTTTTAACTGTGATTTTACTGACAATTGAATTACATCTGCGTTATATAATTGCTACTAGCCAATTGTTTGACTTTGTACTGTTTTGGTTGTTCTGATTGTATTTTTTACACTATTACTATTACTATTTCTGTCTAATTTGTATGAAGTATTCTGAAATATTAAGGGATTTTCAGTCTTATTTACTCTCTTCTATCTTTCTCTACCCTTCTGCATGCCTTACAGAAGTGAGAAATACTCAAAAGTAGGTCAAATAGTTTTCCTCAAGTCAGTCCCAGCATTTCAGCCCTGCAGACCAATATTTAGGCCCTGTTTCCATTCTCAAATGGTAAAAGTGATTCTAAGGTAGTAAACAGTTGCATCCAAGAATAAACCTTGAGTTTGAGGATTAGATTTGCGCCAGAATAGTCACTGCACCATGCCAACACTGAGAATTTCCAGATAAGATACATTGCAAGTTGTGTTTTCTTCAAGGAGAAGTGGTTAACCTCTTTAAAAATAAAGTTTAAAAAAAAGTTATTTGGTAAAACTTCCATGTTAATACTGTTGTGCATGTGTGTACAGTAGTGCATCAGATGGAGATAATCTGGAAAAAATCAGCCCTACTAGCTCCACCTGCTGCCTCCAAGGCCATTTGACAAGAATCACTGTGCCCTGGTGAAAAACTACCAATCAGAACATTCAGAGTCAGAATCAGAGTATTTGATCCTGTACAGGCTCCGTTCCGCATAAGCAACTCGGAGTGGACGTATGGTGGATAAACAACTGAACATCCAAGCAATTATAAAACAACAGTTTATATACAATTAAGTAAGCAGAAGAAGAGCAATGAAGAAAGGTGAGTTAAAAAGAAAGAATCTGAGCGATTAACACTGAGGAGAGGGGCTTTGAAGCCAAGCTGGTGTACACTGAAGTTAGAGGAACAGGGAGCTGGAACCAGACACATGGAATGCATACTTGCTGATTTTCAAAGCACTTTCAGTCAGCAAGAATACAAGATAATATCATATATTATATTATTATCTAAACGATTGGTACTTTAAATCTGCAATAACGGTCTGTATGTTAACTAATAATAATTATCATGTCAGTGAAAGTACTTACCACCAGTACTACAGAGATTCACATGTTCACAGGTAGAGTCTTTCTTGCCAATACATCTGCAACAACAGAGCAGCTGAATTCCTAACAGCTTTGGATAACAGCATAATTATTTCACAGCAAATGTTTTCATTTATATATTTCCATACTTTCAATCTCTTATTGTTCAACTCATGGATAAAGTTAAAAAATACCCTGTTCTGGTCATGAAAAAGAGAACCTCGGTTTAAAAACTAAAATTGGAAATTTGGCCCACAATAAGTACAAAGAGCTATGGTGGACTATTGAGACAGCTCAGCCCCAGCCAAGACAATAATGACCTTTCATGTTGCAACTTCCCAAATGTTGCAACCTCCCAAAAGTAGCCCTGTCTCTCTCTCTCATTTATATTATTTTTACCTTGTCCAGCTGTTGTCTTTGTTTTATTTAATATTAAGCTACAGCAACTTAAAGTGATAAATATATTCAGAATCAGAATCAGAATCACTTTTATTGCCAAGTACGTGAACACATACAAGGAATTTGACTCCGGTATTTTGCCGTACCCTCTCATGCTTGACAAATAGAAAAATTCAATAAATAAACACAAATTATATAACAGTGAAACTAACATAACGTTAACATTACGTAACAAAGAAAATTAATATAACATAACATAATATAACTTAGTTAAAGTGATCAGTGGAGTGCAATAACGTGGGCGCAATGGTACATTTCTGTAGCTTATATACAAGATATAGAGTTTTTATTTACACAGTTCTGTTTAATGTATGTTTGTTGTTTATAGAACTGTTTATTGAGGTCATGGATGTTTTGATTCAGCCTGTGACTGGTGTCAATTGTTCATCATAGCAACAGCCTGTGGAAAGAAACTGTTCTTGTGTCTGGTGGTTTTGGCGTACAGAGCTCTGTAGCGCCTGCCAGAGGGAAGGAGGTGAAAGAGGTTATGACCAGGGTGTGACGGATCTGCAGTGATGTTGCCTGCCCTTTTTCTGACCTGTTCAGCTCCAGGTTGTTCCGACCACACCAGAGGACCAGCTGTTCCACTTCTCGTCTGTATGCAGACTCATCACCATCCCGGATCAGGCCGATGACCGATGTGTCATCTGCAAACTTTAAGAGCTTCACGTTTGGGTCTTCTGAGGTGCAGTCGTTGGTGTAGAGGGAGAAGAGCAGTGGGGAGAGCACACACTCCTGGGGGGCGCTAGTGCTGATTGTCCGGGTGCTGGACGTGATACTCCCCAATCTCACCTGCTGCCTCCTGCCAGTCAGGAAGTCTGTGATCCACTCACAGGTGGAGGCTGGCACAGTGAGCCGGAGGAGTTTGGAGTGGAGGATGTCCGGGATGATGGTATTAAACGCCGAACTGAAGTCCACAAACAGGATCATAAGTCCCTGGGGAGTCAAGGTGATTCAGGATGTAGTGCAGTCCCATGTTGACTGCATCATTCACTGACCTGTTTGCCCACTAGGTAAACTGCAGGGGGTCCAGCAGGGGGCCTGTGATGTCCTTCAGATAGGCCAACACCAGTCTCTCAAAAGATTTCATGACCACAGACGTCAGGGCGACGGGCCTGTAGTCATTCAGTCCAGTGATGGAGGATTTCTCGGGGACTGGGATGATGGTGGAGTGTTTGAAGCAACAGGGGACTTCACACAGCTCCAGAGACCTGTTGAAGATCTGCGTGAAGATGGGTGTCAGCTGGTCAGCGCAGACTTTCAGGCAGGAGGGGGACACACCGTCTGGTCCTGGAGCCTTCCTGATCTTCTGTCTCTGAAAGAGCCGACACACGTCCTCCTCGCAGATCCTGAGTGCAGGTGAGGGGTCAGCAGGGTGGGGGGAGGGGTGGCACGAGGTGTGAACAGTTGTGAGGTGGTGTTGTTGGGGTGGGTGAGAGGTGAGAAAGATGGCCTTTCAAACCTGCAATAA
>JBAJHX010000036.1:25603801-25620997 GCA_037176925.1 Amniataba percoides
TCTCCAGGCTCTTCCACACTGACGCTGGGTTGTTTGCTGAAAAGTTGTTTTTCAGCTTCTCAGTGTAGCTCCTCTTACTACTCTGATCTCCTTAGTCAGTGTGTTCCGGGCCTGGTTGTACAGGATCCTGTCCCCACTTCTGTAGGCCTCCTCCTTGGTCTGACGAAGCTGCCTGAGCTTTGGTGAAAAACAGTGTCAGTCAGTTTGTGCATGTCGGTGGTTGCAGCATCAAAAACACTCCAATCAGTGCAGTCAAAGCAGGCCTGTAGCTCCAGCTTTGCCTCAGTGGTCCATCTTCTCACAGTCTTCACCACAAACTTCGCAGATTTTAGTTTCTGCCTGTAGGTCGGGATGAGATGAACCAGGCAGTGATCAGATAATCCCAATGCTGCTCGGGGAACAGAGCGATAGGCATCCTTTAGGGTTGTGTAGCAGTGGTCCAGTATGTTTGCATCCCTGGTGGGACACTTGATGCGCTGTCTGTAATTTGGCAGTTCGTGGCTGAGGTTTGCTCTGTTAAAGTCCCCCAGTATGATGAGCAGGGAGTCTGGATGTTGTTGCTCCACGTTCCTTATCTGGTCAGCCAGCTGCTGTAAGGCCTCAGTGACACAGGCCTGGGGATGGATGTACACTCCCACCAGAATGAATGAGGAGAACTCCCGCGGTGAATAAAATGGTTTGCAGTTTATAAAAAGGCTTTCTAAATGAGGGCTGCACAACTTTTCCAGCACTGTGTTTGTCTGGTGTTTGTCTGCCGTCAAGTGTATAACTATAAAAATTACTTTCACTTATATTTGCTAAAACTGTCACTATGTCCCTGACAGTAGTATGTGATACAGGCAGTGTGAAAAAAAATCAGGTTTCTTAAGCTCCATGTTTGCTAAAACTGTCACTGTGTCTTGGTGGCAGTACAAAAGACAGATAATCTGTGAATATTAGACTCCTCTGGCTCCACCTGCTGCCTCTAAAGCCATTTGACAAGAATCCACAATGCCCAAATCAAGAGTTAGAAACAGAAGCAGTATCTGAGTGCCAACCCCTTCTTCTGCAAAGGCTACAGACAGCCCTCTCCCCATCCATGTGCCTACTTGGAGCGGATACAATGGCAGACAAACAATAACGACAAAATGAGAAAACTGTCCATGTCTCCTTCTTCAACAACAGCTTTAACAATAGAGATAAGTTAACAGTGGAGACCAGTGAAGAAAAGCACATTTGATTAGAATTAGATTAAGTGATTCTGCAGGGATAAATTCTTTTCTGTCCTCACCTGTTGCTATCTTTCTATCAAGTAAACACAAACTCAGATATGTGTATTCTCCTGCAGCAGAGATGCCAAAGGTATCAACCTAAGCATTAGTATGTGATGTCAACGTCATAAGGAAGTGCTTCTCCTGGCTAGACATGTAGTATGAGAATGGTGGTGGTATAACTTACACATCCTTAGTAGTTTTATTTTTCAAAACACAGCAAACATCATCAGTGTGTTTTAGCTTCATAAATGTAGCTTGAGGGGCTGCTATTTTCGACATCAATCAATAAAAGAGCAAAGGAGCTAAAAGGTGTTTGATTCAGACAAAAAGCCATTGAGAAATGGAGTTAAACCCATACAACCGCTTTATACAATCAACCACATCTATGTCTGTATTTGCATTAATAGTAGATTTAGTTGTAGTTTATTATAGTTTATAGTTCATAGCTTTCTTTAAAAGAGTGAGATAAGAATATCATTATTAACCTCATGTTTGAGTTAATAAAGTTTAGGCTTTTTCCCGAATATAAAAGACAGTGGCTAAGTGACTAAGGTCTGCAGCCAATGGTCTTTGATGTTCTTCAAGAACATATTTACAATAATATATTGTTATGATATTTTCTAATAATTACTTTAAATTAGAAGATATTTAATAATGACCACTTTAATAATAGGTTTTACTCACACAAATGCCATCTCCCTATGTGCAGTGCAGTCTAATGCTGTTTTCACATTGGATTTCATATGGAAAAGATGTAGTAATGACAGATTAGCCAGAGGTCCAGTACTCAGAGTGTTACTAACTCTGTCATTGCAGAGCGGAAGAGGTCTGTGAAGGCAGTCATTTCTGCTGACAAAGCCACCAGTCATAGAGTTTGGAAGCCAAGTGAGAGAGGGTAGCCAAGCAAAGCACTCTCGGCCCTCTCCCCTTTGGAAGGAGGCATTTATTTGAGGGATCCTTATACAGGTTCCCTATAAACTCTGAGGTCCTTAAGCCAGGAATATGTTCAGGATTTTATTTTTTGAAATAGATTGGCCACTGACAGATGGGCCCTGGGATTCCTCTGGTTCACTGTTTAATTTCTGCCTATTATAGTGCTGTGTCAATATCATATGAAGGATTCCTGAATTCATAAAGCACATTAGACCTTGAAACCTTACTGAACTATTTTGTCCAAGGGCATAGACTTTGGTAAGGATCCAGTAACTACTTAACTGTTCCTAGCAATAATTTTGCCATCAATGTCAATCATGCACAAAGCACGAATAGAAATCATTTTCGACAAGTTCCACTTTCTTAACCTGATATCGCTAACAGGATTGGGTTTGCCATTTCTTGCAAGAAAGTTCCATTAATAAAATATGCAAAGTGTTCAACATGCAACATGTCACAGATTCAGTTTCTTTGAAACCAGACTTCAACTTTTTCTGATATTCTTAGAGACTGCATTAATGTTAGTGTGTGTGTGTGTGTGTGTGTGTGTGTGTGCATAAGCTAAGTGATATGCTCTCAGACAGGCAGTCACAAAAAGACATGACAAAGACATGGAAACATTAGGAACAATTTTAGAATAGTCTAAGTATAAGTCACAGAAAATATTTTTTAGTTACTACTGTGCAGAGTCAACACTGGTGTTGATAATAATACTCAGCTATGCCGAATGTATTTCTTCACTATGTGGCATCAGTGTTACAGTGTGTTGTTATCAGGTGACAGCAGCAGCTAGTGGCACAGACAGAGGAGCAGAGGCAGGGTCTCAGGTGAAGTCAAAGAATGACTTTGTGATATGTTAGAATTGAGATTCAGTACTGTGACAAGTGTTAGGCTGATGGTGTACTGTACAACAATGGTTAATATGTGTTTAAAATGAGAACTTTGAAAATGAACATGATGTCATATTGTTCATGTGACATCAGTGTGTTATTTTATTAGGTGACACAAATAATGCTGTCAGGAAGGGTTAGGTAGGGTTGCAGGTGAGGCCTAGGTTTGCAATAACACAATTATAAGAGTAAATGTAGAGATTTGTTTTGTATTACATTGAGGTTTCACCGGTATAGAAAGAGGTCAATTAAACACTCAATCATTATTGGTTTATAAGATCAAAATTGTGTAATTGTTGCAGGAACAAATTGATAAATAGTCCTGTGGACAGAGACTCAGTGACTACTTTACAAGCTTTACTTCTAAAGCTGGACAACAAAAGCAATGGTATATAGAATGTTGGAACATTTGGAAGTACAAAGAGCATTACAGCACAAAATTATCTGACACAAGGCAGGGGGAGACGCAGACAGGTAATGAGGATCAGGTGGAAACAATCAGGGCAAGACAGACAATCAGACAATTCCAGAAATACACAATGGTAGGAAGTGGGGGGAATCTGAAATGAGAGGTGTAGATGTGACTTTCAAAATAAAACAGGAAATGATAAGACAAGGCTCAGACAAAACCCAAGCAAAAACACAACAAACATAATTTCCTGGACATTTTGTTTTAATTTTGTTTGATTAATATTCTTGAAAAAACACATATGCATATATAGCATGCTATATAGCATCTGTGCAGTCTGGAGTTGGCATAGTCAATTTGTTACGGATTGTTCTCAAGTTGCTTACATGCTTCCCCTGTTACAACTTAGATATTAACAGAGAGTAGCTGGCATAAGATTATATGGGTATTGCAGTGAATTATATTCATAGCAAAATTCAGTAAAAATTCAGTGGCAAGAAGTACAAGGAAAGGACGCTAATTACCTCTAGAATACCGTATTTTTCAGAGTATAAGGCGCACTTAAAATCCTTAAATTTTCTCAAAAATCAACAGTGCGCTTTATAATCCGGTGCACCTTATGTATGAATTCTGGTTGTGCTTTCTAACCTCGAACTGATTTTATGTGGTACACGGCGCTCAAAAATCTGTCAAAATGTTTTAGTACGATTTTGGTAAACTACGAAGCTGTGCTGCTTGATGGATTGTTGGAGCATTACGGCCACCATAGTCAGGAGCCTCATGGAGTGATACATACTGTGTGTAATGCGCCTTATAGTCCGATGCGCTTTATATATGAAAAAAGATAGAAAATAGACCATTCATTGACAGTGTGCCTTATAATCCAGTGTGCCCTATAGTGCGGAAAATATGGTATGTTATTTCAATCAATTGAAAAGATGATAAGTACAGTACTGTTTTGTGGAAATCCACAAAGCATAGACCAACAAATGAAGCAAACTATTGAAAAATAAATTATTACTATTAAGCCCTGTAGCTGCAAAGTACATTTCCACATAAGGATTACAAAAGGAATATTTCAGCATTTAAGAAAGAGTGTGATGAGCAGACTGATCTCAATATCAAGTCTATGTGTTAAGTATAGATGTGGCTGCCAGAGCGTAATATAAAAGACGCAGGTGAAAACAGGTATTACAGGTACAGGTAGCCACAAATCTCATTTCTATATTTCTGTTGACTCCTGCTCTATAACTAACATACATCAAGAAACTGACAACGTCTCACCTTTGGAAAAAAAAAAACCCATCTTTAAAGTAATACACAACATACTGATGATTTTGCTATTCTTGGAGGCTTACCAGTACAAACTTAAATTAATAGAGCTTATTTCTTTAAAACATCAATACACTGTGAGTTATCAGCTAAATTTATAGCAATATATTTATTAGTTTATGAGCACAAAGCTCACTGAGAGCCAAAACAGAGTGTTCTTCTAAAAGAGATTATAATCTGATCAGCAATTTCATGGCAATTTAACAATATCTGGTTAATGAATGTGCCTATTTTATGCCTCAGTGTTCTTGCTTAGTGTAGTAAATAAGTAAAGTCCTTGTAAAGTTGTCGGACATCTATAGTTCCTTTACAATGACACAGTCAGAGGACCTGTGGACAATTTTTTTTAATCTTCCAAAACAGACCTGAGTCTCTAATAAATATGCCCACATTTAACACAGTGATTTGTTGGGTGTGTGTGAAGGCATGAAAGAAGGCAGGGTTTGAACTTCCCTCTCAAGCGTCACTTAAAGCTACTTCTGTTGCTCTTTGTGGGAATCATGAATGCCTTTTAGGGAGGGACTGTCTGAATGTGTTTGCTTTGCTCTGAACCTCATGGGTATGATTGATTATGTTGAGATAATGACAGCAGAGAGTTCTTGAAGGAGGCAGCTCAGAAGCATACTAGGTTTAGGCCATGAGGCTGTGTTGTTCGATTTAGTAAACATCATATATTGGCCTATCAATCCTTTTCCAGGAGGGTAGAGGTTCCACCTTAATCACAGTCAGCTCTACATTTGAGAGCTGCTAACCCACCAAAATCTTTTTGTGTGATTCATTCTCAGTGTTTCAGTGGTGAGGTTGTGATTCATGAGGCATTCCAATTTATTAATGTCAAATGTTAAAGTATTGCCCTCTATTTGTGAACGTTCATGATGACCACTGGATAAGTGTGTCTGCTAGCCACCGCATGTGTCAACAGAGCCTCTTCTCAGTGCTTCCTGTGTTGTGTTAAAGTACAACAGACTCATTCATAAGGCACTGCAGCACTTTGCGTAAACAGTCCTCCTGCAGTTGGTGCTCCAGGAGCTGTAAGTGTGACCTTCTCTTCCGAATGGGAAGGAAAGGAGAAAAAGCATTGTTAGTCTTGGCTTATGTTCCTCAATTGCTCATACTGCATACTGTTTAATGTTGTTAATCCGTCAGCGCCAGAGGGAGCAGAGAAATTAACATGTTGATGTCGGCTTGTTCGATCAAGTAATTGCTTTACAATTCATTCAGGTCACAAGCTTCTTGTAGAGCAAGTATAGTTTCAGGTTTTGTATGGGGGGCACTAAATTCTGCAATAACACAATTATACACAATTATATTCTACAGGTCCTCCTGACAGTAGCTTAAGGTGGATTGCATCATGTACAATTGTGGTCAAAAGTCATTTCATTGACACAACTTTCTAAGACACCAAAATTGCTAATTCATAGATTTAAGATTTAAGATTTAAGATTCCTTTATTTGTCCCACAATGGGGAAACTTATGGTGCAACAGCAGCAAAACATACACACAGAGGAAAAAAACAGTCAGAAATGCAAGGAGAGTAAGATAACAGACAATAATAAATATAGAATATAGAGGAAATAGAAAATATATATATAAAATTCAAGATAAATAATGTTGCTGTATGTATATTTTTGACCCAGCAGATTTGGTCAGTTTTTCTGTTAACCCATAATAAAGTCATAAAAGAATCAAACTTCATGAATGTTTTTTGTGACAAAGAAGTATCTGTTGTAGAAATAACTGGAAACTCAAGAGAGCAATGACATTATGTTCTTTACAAGTGTATGTAAACTTTTGACCACAACTGTATATGTCCACATGCTTGTGGACATGTTGATTATACATTTAATCATTTTTGTGATGATTAAATTTGTTAAGCCTTACTAGCAGTATGGATGTTGGCCAGTTTATTGAAAATTCACTTTGGTCCAGACAGATATATCCTCACAACTACTGGATGGATCACCATGAAATGTGATTCAGATACACACAAGGAGACTACTTTGCCAGGAGGAAAGCAATAAGAGCAGATGGCAGCTCTGTAAACAGATCAGTTAGCAACTCAGTTTTGGCCAGAGTAAATAATGTAACAGCATTCAGTTAAAAACTGCCATACTTTGTGACCTGTAGTAACAGCAAAATTCATCAGCCTCAGTTGTACGTTTTTTTCAGTGTTAATAAATAAATCTTAGCATAATATGGAGCCCCTAAATGGATATGTGCAAAAAAAAAAAATTGTATGTAACTCTCAAGAGTTACATACTCACAAGAATGTTTCTGGTACGCACAAGAAAGTTCATGGGAAAGTTTGCTTTTTAACTTCAGAACATGCAATAAGATAATGGAGGGATCATTTACCTTATCTTTTTTTGGTTGATGATACTGTCAAGTATATTTGTGTTTTCAGTGTTCAATGTTTGTGCTTTTGGGCTTTAAATAAATAAAAATTTGAATTTGAATTTGAATTTCAGGAAAGTGAATAAATCCATCTCTGTTCTGCCTTTGGTCTCTTCAGACAATGCTGAAGTTAGCTTCGTATTCACAGTTTCCATTGCAGGGAAAGATATAATTAAGTTAAATGAATATGCAGTTGTCCATTGATTGTCAACCTTTTATTTATTTGAAATCATTTTGGACATTTTAGGCCAAACATTAATTTTATCTGAGACCCACTATTAGTTTGGTATGGTGAATCAATGCAGGTAAAGCTATTAGAAGCCATTGTTCTGTAATAGTTACTGTCTACTGTTATCTACTGTACAGGTCATGTTTACAGTACTCTACACTATTTTGCACTAGCAAAAATGAACCACACAGTAAAACGGTGGACAAATATTACATTATAATATTATGTTATGAGATTTATGGTGTGCAAATGAATGCATCACAGTTTAGAACGACTGTTTGCAAATTTTTCGCCGCACATTAGGCATACAGGTAAACCAGCCTGCAGCCAGCAAATGAATCTGTCTATGTTGCATTAAACATTCTATTTTCATCAGGAACTTGTCTTTTTTTATTTATCAACAGTTAGCTTACAGAGAGTTGAAAAGTTCAAAAAACGTAACTTGGCTGGCAACAGAAGGTGAGGCATTCAGAGTGTGATGCATATTTTAATCTACAAAATATTAAAATGTTTTTTTTTAATCTTACAAGATCACCTCAGTCTACAAAATTAGAATTACACTGAAGAAACTAACTGGAGGTTAAAGATGAAAGAGCCACATGCAGCTCCGGAGCCATGGGTTGCTGACCGTTTGCTTAGGCTTATGTACTTCAAGGCTGTGAATCTGTCTTGTCAAGCAAATAAAAATATTTCTCATAGGCTTGTTCAGAGTTCACATTCTGTCACACAAAAACAGTACTTGCAGTATTTGATGCATAACTGCACACTGCATGGACAAACAGAAGACCATCTTTGTCTAGAGAATTGAGCTGTTTTCTGACACTTAAAGCCAACTTTACACTTACATTTACACACTCAGACACACACACACAGTAATCAGACACCCTTGTACTTTATCAAACATTTCTTTCTACTTTATCAAAGATCTTTACACTGCGTTGTTATCCTTATTATTCAACTTTTGAATCCCATTCATGTCATTTACAATTTTTTCAAATTTTTTCTCCTTATTCATTCTTCTTGAACTGCTTCTTCATAAAATTTTTAAAACCTTCAAACATTCCAGATTCTTAATCCATTTCAGGTATCCTTTGTCCTTATTAGTCAGCAATCCAGTTAAGTGTACGCCTCTCCATCCATCCATCCATCCATTTTCTAACCCGCTTTATCCTGCACTCAGGGTCACAGGGGTGCTGGAGTCTATCCCAGCTATCTTGGGCGAGAGGCGGGGTTACACCCTGGACTGGACGCCAGTCAGTCGCAGGGCCACATTGAAGACAAACAACCATTCACGCTCACATTCACACTTCTGTATCTTTAATATATTTCTAAAAAAACATCAAAAAATCTAATATTTCACATCCATCATACATTTCTGGGGGTTTTCAATGTTTTAGTCAGCTATCCAATTTAGCGCAAGCCTTTCAGTATATTTTCAAACCAATATAGCTATATTCAGCTATACTGAAAAACTATGTGAAAAAACTGCTTCTGACCTTGTCTAGTCCATGTGTCTGGCGCGTTGGTGTGGTTGTATTAATTACACCCTTTTATATATTATTCTACTTACTGTATATTGTTTTGCAACAACGTAAGACCAGCTCCCAAATAAATCTGATTCTGAGTTTTAATTAAAGAAAGAAATGTCAACTATTATCAAATGACAGTTGTGTGCTATAGCCTCATACTCTGCCCTTAAAGGACAGCTACCATTGGATATTTCCCTAACCTCAGAAACATATTGGTGAGGTATACTGCCAACCAAACCCTCCAGATACTCCATATACATTTCGAGTACATACATATATACGAGTCCTGTGGAACCATGCAATTATAAATATATAATATAGTAACTGTCAGCAGTTTTAACACCCACACACTGTGAAAGTAATTTCTATAAAAGGCATCACATCATGTAAAACAAACAATGTGATATACATGTCAAAATACCCCTATGGACATAAACAAAACTTTCAGACCCCTCAAAAACAAAAGCGTCTTGTGGCCAAATTTCTAGTACAGTGTTTCCTTGTTTATCGCGGGGGTTACGTTCCAAAAATAGCCCGCAATAGGTGAAATCTGCGAAGTAGGATTTTTACAATTATTATATGTTTTAAGGCTGTAAAACCCCTCACCACACACTTAATACACTTTTCTCAGACAGGCATTAATATTTTCTCGCATTTCTCTCTTGTTTAAACTCTCAAAGTTCAAACCTTCGTAGATTTATAAGATGTAAATATGGAAGCTGAATGCATTCTGTACTGTACACTAGACACGGCACGGAGGAGATTGATTGACAATGATCTACTGTCCCTTAGCCAATCAGGATGCAGAACACAATGAGCATTCATACCCTGTAAAAAAAAAGTATGCAAAATTGCGCTAAAAGATCCAAGAAACAGCGAGGCTGT
This sequence comes from Amniataba percoides, assembly GCA_037176925.1. Taxonomy (NCBI): domain Eukaryota; kingdom Metazoa; phylum Chordata; class Actinopteri; order Centrarchiformes; family Terapontidae; genus Amniataba; species Amniataba percoides. The sequence continues at coordinate 25,613,657 of JBAJHX010000036.1, forward strand.
GAAAGGTGAACCACGATATAGCAAGGGAACACTGTAATACTGTTGTTACAATTGTAACATTAGCTAGCGTTAGCACTACGAATAACATTAATGCTAACTGTTATAACTGCTAATATAGTACATTAGTGCTATAAAGTGATCTTTAAATCATACAAAATTATTTACACCTACAGTCACTAGCAGCCCCCTGAGATATAATGGATATTATCTGATCCGCTTTTCCTTAGTGCCGCTCTGTTTTAACAGTCATTCATACCATGCGAAAAAATCACAATATAACGTTGCTGTTTAGGAACTTTTATGCTGCAGCTTCATACTGTATTTATTTATTGTGGTCGGTTTTGAGGTTATTTGTCTGTATGGAGAAAGGAAAACACTAGGCTTTGCTGGTCATGCTGAAAGACGTGACAGCACAGACTGGAATAGACGCTGCTGGAAAGAAGCGGACTGAAGACTGCAGAGCAGCTGACTAAAGACCGTCCCTTATACCGCTGGTTTTCTGTACCTATCTGTACCTTTTTATTTTTGATCAAAATATAGCTGTGGGTGGAACCAAATGACTTTTTTATTGTGGCTGTTTTTGTTAATGATATTCAAATACTTACAATGCTGTGAGGGTTTTATAGCTGTAAATTTGACCTAGACAGCAGTAAGATCCGGCTCTCTCGAAGCCAATTGGATTCAGCCTTGAGTTTGATGTGCTCTACAGGAATTGTTTGTAAGGTCTAGAAATCAGTACATTTAGTTCTGTTGCTTAAGGGCAGTGATAAAAAATATTTTTAAAAAAACTTTTTCAAACTGTCTTGGCAAAATAATGCAGTAATGGAGTAAACTGTGATATTGTTGGTGTGTCTCCAATATGTTTGTGTGCATAGTACCACACTGAAATGGTGTTTTGAAGAAAGGGATTCTTTATTTATTTAACCAGCTTTTTAACGCTTGTTGAATATAAATAAAGTTTGAGAGGAAGTCCTAGTGTTGATGTCTCCTCCATAGTCACCCAAGCAGGAGGGGGAGCAACTGAAAAGTAACACATTGCTGTACTTAACTGGGCGGCCCAATAGTAAAGTTTTGGATCGGGAAGGTGAAGCCCCTCTCTTTCATATGGTAAATATAGTAGCCTTAGTTGTAGCCTAGCTTTTTTTATCATTCCATATGAATTGATTCATTATTAATGTTATGAAAAAAGGTATCAGGTAAAGGAAGTGGAAGTGACTGAAACAGATATAGAAAACTTTGGTAAGACCAACATTTTAAGTATGTTTATGCGACCAATCATAGATATAGGCATCCTGGTCCATCGGTTTAGCATCTCCCTCACCCCATCTACCAGGTGGTCATAATTTAGAGCAACTATTTGTTTCACATCAGGACTAATTTTAATACCTAAATATGTAAAACCTTCTTTGGTAATTGCGTAAATGGAGTATCAATAATTGGCTGCAGTCTTTCATTTTAATTCAGGAACATTAATGCAGATTTGGAACTGTTTATTTCATACCCTGATACGTTTCCAAATATTTCAATTAAATTCACTAATTGGGGGATGCTGTCCTTTAAGTTTGTTAAAAAAAAGAATAATGTCATCTGCATATAAAGCTATGTGATGTTCATATCCTCCAATATTTATACTTGCGATGCCTTCACAAGCCCTTACGGCCATAGCCAAAGGCTCAATAGCCAACACAAATAGCATAGGAGAAAATGGACACCGTTGTCTTGTTGATCAGTGGAGAGCAAATGGCTTAGAGACATTATTATTGGTCAATACTTCAGCATTTGGATTTGCGTACAAAAGCTTTATCCATCTCAGAAAATTTGCACCAATTCCAAACTGCGGAAGTACGTTAAAAAGAAAACCGCATTCAATCCTATCAAAGGCTTGGCGTGCATTTAACGATAACATAGCTGTATCTCTAGAATTGTGTTTTTCATACAATATGTTCAGAACACGTCGGATATTATGAAATCCATGTCTGTTTTTGATGAAGCCATTTTGATTACTACCAACAATGTAAGGGAGATATAACTCCAGTCTTCTGGCTAAGGCCTTGCAGAGAATTTTGATGTCACACCCCTTCAAACTAGTAGGTCTGAAAGAGGAGCATTCATTTTGTGGTTTATTTGGTTTCAGAATTAAAGTTATTATTGCAAGTCTCAAAGATGGAGGGAGTATTCCCTTTGTATAGGATTCTTTATACATATCCAATAATGGAACCAGAAGCATCTCCCCAAATTTCTTGTAGAACTCAATTGGAAAGCCATCCGGCCCTGGTGCTTTTCCACTCTGCATATTTTGAATGGCATCTGCTAATTCCTTTGTTGTTAGACAGCGGTCTAATTCATGTTGTTCATTTTTTGACAGTCTGAAATCTCACTTGATCCAAAAAATCATTTTGGCTGTCTAAATCATCTACTCGCCCTGATGTATACAAGGCCTCGTAAAAAATCCTAAAAGCATTGTTAATCTCCACTGGTTCTGAGGTTATATCACCTGCAGGTGTCTTGATGCTGTTAATTGCCCTGTCTAGCTGTTTTTTCTTAAGTTGCCAAGCCAGCAATTTGCCACATTTATCTCCTCGATCATAATAAGACTGTCTTAGCCACATTAAATTTCTTGCAACTTTTTCTATAGATAACTTGTTATATTTGGCTCTCATAATTTGTAAGTAATTCGCTTTCTGCTGATTGTAGTTATTATACAATTCCTGTTCTAACAACCTAATTTGATGTTCAATTGTTTCCATTTCTTTACGCTGTCGTTTGGCTTTCGATTTTGTGAAACTAATCATTTCCCCTCTGATATGTGCTTAACTATTGATTTTAATATAAACATAGCGACATATTACGGTTAGAGCTGAATTAACTGTCACCACAGGATGGCACTGAGGCTCTATGGAATAATTGTGATTAAATCCGTATAATTATATTTAGCTTAAAACTTAACTCACAGAGATGGGAATTACATCAAAACATTCAGAATTGAGGAACAATGAAAAATATACTACTCAAACTATAATTAGATGTACATTTCACCTATAAGAGGAAGTTCCAAGTTAGTATGCACAGAAATTCAGTCTCTCACTTGGAATGCATTTGAATTTGCGACCAGTGTCTGCTGTTTCTCATTGGAGGATGGGATGTTTGAGTTGAACCAAAGGTGATACTCCAGAAAGCAGTTCTGTTGGTCTAAAGAAAAACAACAGTCCTAAGGAGTGAACGAGTTCCCTTTGTTGCAGTCCCTTACAAGTCAGAACCAAAAACCTGAGTGCATAAATAATGACTCTAGCAGAGGCATTAATCTGGTCGGGGTGTCACCAAGCCAAGCTCCACCAGGCAAAAAGGTCCATAAACCACCGAAGGATCTTTTGTATTGACACTTTGTGATTCCATGGCTCCTCAAAGTCTGGAGCAGTATTTTGATAAGAACTGGGATAAGGCCGGTAAACCATCAAACTTACAGTCCTTAGTGTGAACCACATCACCTTTTGTCTGTTAACTTAAATTCCAGTCCTGAGGGTTTCAGGAGATTTGATGCTCTAGTGGCTAAGAACACATTATTGTGTCTCTAGAGGATGAATATCTGGGTAGATCAAAACGTTATATTTAAGTTTCATATTGGCATGGTTATAATTAATGTATAACAAAAAAACTCATTGAAATTATCTTCCTGCCTATTCTGGATTATGGTGATATCATCTATAGATATGCTTCTGCATTCACAAAACCCTTTATTCTATTTACCAGTTTGCCCTAAGATAAAGATTTGAAAAAAGTGACCCTCAATTTCATGTTATCATTGAGGTTGTTGTATTGTGACTTGTAACTGTTCAGTGTGAGTGTGTATTCTTAGGAATGCTTTTATTTTTACAGGAAGTTGAATTTGGCCTTTATTTTGAAAAAACAGAAGTTATGCACGATGTATTGTGGGATACGAGAGGTCACTGTACACAGTGAATTGCATGGATGTGTGTTTCCCGGTGTCTCATATTTCTCATGCTCACCAGAAAGCATGGCTGTAAGTTTGACTTATTATTTAACGTGTGACAACATGTAATATGTAAAATTGAGATAGACTGAATTTCTTTATAGATGTAGTTGTTATATGGGGGCGTGAATTAGCGGCTAATGATTAGCCATTAAGACACATTCAAATGCTAACTATCAGCCTTTGTATAAAAATGGAGTATTGATGTAGCATCACAGCCAGTGCAAATGTGAGTTGTTATGTTTTACTTGAACGCTTTAATAGCTGATGAGGTTTTTGTTTGTTTAGCTGTTTCAGTTTTCACTCATAATTTTGTCATCTCTGAAGATTGCCAATAAAGGAGCAAGGTGCTCGTCTCCTGGTTCGTGAAAAAACGAGTTTGGCTGGCTGTTTAACTTCGTTAACATACTAGGAGTATATAACATGTAGTGAGAAGAGCACAACTGTTATTCAATTATTTGTATGTATGATTGACAAAAATTGCGATCTGTGTCCACTCAAATAGTCCTAAAGCCGGGTATTCAGGCACTATGGTCCAAGAAATCTTTTTGCAGCCACATCTCAATGAAGCACTATAATGGCGCTTTTCCACAGCACCGACTCGGCTCGACTCAACTCAACTCAACTTGGTTTTTAGGGTTTTCCATTACGTGTTAGTACCTGGTATCAGGTATTTTTCTAGTGCTTACTCAGCTGGGGTTCCAACATTTTTGAGTCAAGCCAAAAATGTGACATCGGGAGACGGCAGGCCACTGATTGGACAGGGCATGACATCACTAGATGAGTCAGGACAGCAACTTGTGCATAAGAGTCAACCCGGCCATATTCAAAACCCAACAACAACAAAGAGAGATCAGAGATGGCTGCACAGAGTAACGGTGGCTGACTGCAACTCATGGATACCAACGGACAGTGAAGCATTGTCAGGAAAAGCTAAAGAAACTTAAAAGCGATTAGCATCAAAGACCACAATGGCTGGAGTGGGTAGAACAGGAAATGATAGCTACTGTTTATTACATATGTGTGTTGTTTAACTCTATATGACTGACGATAATGCTCTCTCTATGTGGCATATTGCCTGTCTGTCTGTCCCGGGGAGAGGGAGCCCTCATCTGTGGCTCTTCCTCAGGTTTCTTCTTTTTCCCATAAAGGGTTTTTCCTGACCCTGTTAGAGGGTCTAAGGACAGAGGGTGTCACAACTGTACAGATTGTAAAGCCCTCCAAGGCAAACAATGCTTGTGATTTTGGGCTTTAAATAAGTAAATTTAATAATAAGTAAAAATTTCTATTTGATTTGAAAGACTGGATGTCGTTCAGCCCTTTGTGGTCACCGACCGGTGAGCAACGGGTGGGAGATTGGCGTCAACATGGCCACAGCATTATTGGAAACTACGACAGAAGCTGGTAAGTGTTTGTGACTTTTTATGTTACTGATCCTATTGGTGGTAACCTCACTGTGAACAAAGATTATTTGCAAGTAACATCATTGTACTGTATGCAGACAATGAGCTAGCTAATTAGCCATCAGTGCTAACCCCATGCTCCATTTGTATTTTGTGTTTGCTTTAGTATTTGCTTCTGAGAGCAAAACATAAAAAGTCAGTATGTCTACAACGTTTGATGATCAAAGCTAGTGACATTACTAGATTAAAATGTTTTTTCATGTTGCAAATTCGTGCTGTGTATGTACTTCATTTGTGTGGTGTATTTTCGTTCAAGAATCTCTTTCCACATTTGAGTCTGCCTCCCTCATCACCGACCCTCCAAGCTCCCTTGTCTTTGCCCCAGCACCAGCAATTGCATCAATACCAGAACCAGCGTCGACACCAGAACCAGCATTGTCACTGGGCACATCCAGCTTGGCACATTATTTTTTTTCTTAAATACAACAACAAAGAAATTTGTCAAATCCTGCCACTGGCTTTTAGCTTTGAGTGTATTCCCAAACATATTTTTTAAACTTGATTTTTTTAACCACCTCTAATTTCTGTCTTTTGTCTAGGCAAGAGGAAAAGGGTCCATGTCAGATCACACCTACAAAGCATGATAGAAGAGATGCAGGCTCAGGATGAGCGGAACAGGGCCCAGCGTGACCAGCAAATCCAGTTGCTCCTGGGTGAGGCACACGAGGCAAGGGAGCATGAAGCTGCCTTACCCGGGGAAGAGATGGCACAGAATGCTGCCTTGAACCAAGCATCCCTCTGTGTGCTGGACTAGCTGTTGCAGGCGATGAGTGGCTGGTGTTCGTTTGATGTTCGTCTTAGCCCTTAGCCCTCTGTTCTGGGAGAGGCATCTTTGTACTTTGCACATTGTACTTTGCACACTGTAAGTAGTTTGGACTGAATGTAATAAACATTTTTGTGATTGCTGACAAATGCATCATGATTTTCAATTTTAACAAGATCTAGATCTTTAGGAGTCTACAATACGAACCAAACATTTGTCAGTGAAGTCTTCGTGCAAGGATTTTCAGGAAAGTAATCGTACTACTTCTTAATCTTATTAAATGTTTGTAACCTTCCCAGATACATCTTTTAAACAAAAGAGGAGACATTTCTGCAAAAGTTACAAAAGTTTATTGGCAACAGTTACATACAATAATATATAATACAGTAATTCAATAAATAAAACACTACACTACAAAAAATATTTTAACTATTCTGCAACAAGTACTACATCAGAGCATCTTGTACATTTCTGTCTCCTCTACACCCTGTGTCGCTGCCACCACAGGCTCAAGTGCTGCTGCTACAGGTACATCCCATGAAGTCTCATAAGTCTCCATGACTGTTACACAGCTTATGCAGAGCACAGCAAGTCAGAACCATAGATTTCACCAATTGGATGTTCCAGTCATTCCTTTTCTTCCTGAATGCCCAGACGGACGGTTTGCAGCAATTTTCTGACAAGATAGTCATCTGCAACACACACACACACACAGCATACATATTTTAATACCTAATATGAATAGTGATGACTTGAAGCCATTACAACATTGTACGCGGAACTTAAAATATACGATGACTGTAGCAAACCAGCATTAGCTACCATTAGTTTACTATCATCCAGTTTGTATCCTCTCAGTGTTTCATCTCGCCACCCGTCGCCTTCTCTGGCTCACAGAAAAAAAAGCCACAGACTGAACAGTAGATATACCATCACCTAAATATCCTCCAGAGTTTTTTTGTATTTGTGTTGCATAGCAAGTGCATAGCAACCCAAGAGTTTCCTCCAGAGAAAGATTGCTGTTTTGGAGAGTGTTAACAGCTGGTTGTGCACACACACACACACACACACACACACACAAACACACACACAAACACACACACACCAGCACTCAGCACAAGCCCCAC
>JBAJHX010000036.1:25630650-25644351 GCA_037176925.1 Amniataba percoides
AAATGATTTCCTTTCTCAGATTTTGTGACATTTCTCTTCCATGGGGAGCCATTGCTGACAGCATGAAATGGGAAGGGTTTTTCTTTGTTAAGTAATGCCCTTTTATAGTCACCTGTCTGCTAGACACCTCTTAAATTAATCATTAGACTCACCGGTGGTTGAATGCCTGTTAATTAGAATTTTGTAGTCTTAAGTGTGGCTTTTCTACAAAGACTATAATTGGGGTGTACTCATTTATGCTGAGCACTGTAAATATTGAGTTAGGTTTGGGCCATTTTGTTGTGTAGAGCTTATGATTTGAGCTAGGTTCTGTGTTGATTATTTTTTATTGCAAATTAAGTAAAATGTTTTGTGCCACCTTCCTGATTTGTTGAAAATAGATGTTTAGCAACAACTGAAACTCAACTTACATAAGACAGTAAGTATAGCCAATACATTACATTCGCCTTCAATAATGTTGGAGGATGAAATGAAGCAAAAATATTTTTGATACTAAAGACCATGTTTGGCAGGCAGGATTTACTACACACTCCCACACATTTTTCAAGAGAAAATTGATAACAAGAAGCATGATGACCATCCATGCAAAAATAAGACCCAGCTGTAAATGCGTGCTAGAGTTTAGAATATATGGAAGACGTCTTACATGTGCCAAGATCTTGAAACCATGGAGGTGACATTTGGATCAAACGTGGCAGCAAGCTGCTAGATCAGACTAAACATCTCCACTGTACCTATCAAAATACTCTAAAACAAATCTCACTCATTTGTCTAACTATGTGTTTTTGTTGTTGTTGATTGTGAGCAACTTCAACTTCATAATCTGTCTTGCACATGCATATGTAAACTCTCTGTTAATGTATGTGAATTCGAGGCCCATCTCAAGGGACAATGGAGGGGGCTTGCAGTGGCAAATAAACTTTAATCTTAATTCAACTTTAATTCTTCTACTACTACTGTGTGGAGAGCTGTTGCATTTGCATCTTCTGTTAATCTGTTTGCGTGATAAGTAAGCCCGTTCTCTGACTAGAGTTTGCACCTCATTGTTGAACCACAGTCTCTGGTTGAGAAACACTTGGACAGTTTTTGTTGTGGACACCCTCTCAGCACAAAAGTTAATGTGGGAAAGGACAGCTGATGTGTTTTCTTTCAGGTCTGTCCTTTCAGCAAAAACTGCCAGAACAGTCCTGCAGGGCTGAAGTGGCTTCCTCAGTCCATACCATTTAAACTCATGTCTTTATCTGTAAATCAGTGGTTTGTATGTTGTAGTCAGGGACAGAGACAGATGTCCTGACAGTCCCATGTGTGTCAGACAGGTGGCTTTGTAGTTATCCGGGATGTTGGTGTACATCTAGTCTCAGGTGCTATTTCCTTTCATTGGACAGTTTACATTCTTATGGAATTCAGGCAGGACAGACTTTAAGGAGGCATGATTAAGGTCCCCTGCAGCTACTAAGATACAGTGCAGATGTACCAAGAGGTGTTGGTTAATGGAAAGCTGGAGGTGCTCCATGACTAACCAGCCTTCAGCTTGCAGCAGCACATTTATGGTTATGGTGACCAATGTAAACTTCCTGCCCAAGTAGAAGGTCTACAGTACAACACTAGATACTCAAAGTACAGGAGGCAGTGTGTATCCTTAATCTTTACACCCTGTCAGGGGTGTTGGAGTCCAGCTGAGTCTTTGTTATTACATCACACAGTAGTCTAGCCTGTGTGTAGTAATTCGCACTCGTGATACTTATTACTGATAAGCAATGCGGACGGCTAGCCTGTAGGAGTTAGCCTGTCTTGTACCATGGTGAACTGGTCACTGGCCGGCAAGTGCCAGATTTTTTTTAAAGCTTATTTTGTTTTTTGTTTTTTGCCTTTATTTTGATAGGATAGCTGCAGAGGAAATGCGGGGGAGAGAGGGGACATAAATCCAGCAACAGGCTCTCAGGTTGGCTTTTTGTACTCTACTAATACAAAGTAGTGGCACTTTTTATGAAGAAAGACAAAAGTGTTTTTTTTTTTGTTTGTTTGTTTTTACTGCATAGATACAGAAAAAATACACAAAAAGCACGGGGCTGCTGCGGCATCATAGAATGTATAAACATCCACGATGGGAGCGGAAACCCAGAGACCTTGGAAACTAAGCCACACCCAAATATAAGATTTCAACCAAATAACTGTACACCCCACATCCTTAAATAGATAATATTCAAGTGTGACACTTTCAGATTAAGAGAAAACCGTAGTATTCAATTCACGAAAAGAGTACGACTTACACATTTTGGAACACTTTTTTCATAACTGCTTACTGCTGCATACTCACTAAATTATTATTATCAATATTATTATTATTGTTAATAGTTACATGACATCAATGATAACAGATACTTGTCACACACAACTGACACACTATAAGAAATATACACCACATCAAACATCATTCTGCAACACCAATCTAGAAATACTACTACTACTACTACTACTACTAATAATAATAATAATGATAATAATAAAATGCAGATAACATTTTCCCACAACAAGTCAAAAATTGGGAAAAATACATAGTCCTGGGCATGCATCTGCAACATTTTCTTAGCCATTGCACCCCCCATTCCACACAAAGTTCACTTCACTCTCATGCTACCTGGACCTGCTAATACATTCAGGGATTCTTTACAAACATAGCATATACACCTTCATCATAGGTTGCAGCATTAAAGGTTCAGTAGGTAACTTTGAGTAGAGCCTCTCTCTCTGTAAATTTGAAGCAGTTCAGCTTTGAGGCTTCTTCCCCTCCCTCTCCACTGACCCCACAGCCGCTCCCTCCCTCACACAGGTCAAACGTGAACGGGCGCGACCGACAGGCCGGCAGGTGAAAACACACAGAGGACACACAGGTAAGAAATATGAATTACACTCCATTATAGAGATGTAACAGGTTTTACAGTGACTTTAGTCTGATGTATGTTAGTGAGATGTTTGGCGCTCAGTTTGTTAAACAGTTGAACTTTGTGATGACGACACTTGTTTCCGCAGTCAGCTTGTTTACATGCTAACACTGTTAGCACCGTTAGTTACTTCGGTAACCCAGATGGAGAGCCAGTAAATTAACAGCTTATTTACGTGTGTTTTTGCTCACTGTGTGACATTTATGCCCGTACATGTTGTTACGCTGAGTGTAGAGACTGACACCCTGATGGTGACTTCATCTGCAGCTCTGGAGGGGGGAGACGACACCGATGGAGCCGAGCAGAGGAGAGAGGAGGCCGCGACGTCTGACAGAAGGCCGGCAGAGAGAAGCTCTGCTGGGCCAAACACTGGAGGAGCTCAGAGCTGAGGACGTCTGTAAACAGTCTGAGTGAGGAGCTGTGCACCGATTTATTATATAGCTTCAAAATGTCTATTTTAACAGATTCAAGTAACGTCATTATTTATTATCCAATAAACTGTGTTTTTTTTTACAGTGATTTGTGTCTAAATGCATTATTGTTGAAACAAATACACCACTATACTGTTATAATGTGTTAAAATATCTTTGGATCACTTTTAAACACGATAACCTTTATTTGGAACAACTCAAACCAAAGGGTCAACACTGGACATGAATGTCTCAAAAATAACTTATTAAAAATTAATAACACTTGAGAAATGTTTAGAAACTTTATTTTGCATAGGAATGACAGAAAAGGTAAGTTACTTTAGATTAATGCACATTTATGGTCAACATAAACTTTGATTAGTGATGAAGATTCTTGATTCTTCTTGATTCTTCAAAGAGCAATAACAAGCCTCTGTCAGACTTGAAGAGAGAATAAAGAAATGAATACATGATCAGACAGTTTCATTTATGAATGAAGACATTTTGAAGGGACACATTTGTTATAAAAATACAAATTAAAATCCCTGAATAGGCTAACATTTGTCAGCTGGGAGTTAATATCAACAGGTTTACGTTGAAGAAGCTGCAGCAGTGATTTTTAATTAATTGTAATATTTTACATCCTGAAATCAGCTGCCACATCACTGTTGTGAACACTGCTGGTCAAAGCAGCAGAAATAAATGTTTTCAACATGAAAAGTCATCAACAGTAATATCTGTTCAGTAAACTAATGAGCACACACATATTTCAGATCTTTGAAGAGTGCCGTGAATAAAGCTAAAAAAGCAATTACCTGTAATCCCTTATGGAAAAATGTGACAGCACAGACAAGCATAGATATAAGGATAATCAACGAACTGCTATGACTGCCAGGAAATTTAACAAATTCACACATTTTTAACTTTCAGATAAACAAAGCTAACTGTTAGCCTCTTAGCACTTCCTACGCCATAGCTAGTAAACGAGCTACACTGTTGGCTCGGCTTCAACATCACAGCAACATAAAAGTCACCACGGACTATCAGTGTAATTGTTAACATCTTAGCTGTGTAATTAATTTCATATGAAATTAAACACAATCCAAAATGGCCTAATTACCTGTCAAGCAGAAATGTGGCTAACTCTGTATCGGTTTTGAATCCTTTCAGGTCTCATAGCTCCAATGTTCACCCTTGTTTTGTCTCAGCTCGGCCAAATTCCTTTTTTTTTTTTTGTACTCGCCATTCTTCGTCATCTTCCATTTAACTTGCTTTGCTCTGCAAGAAGTAGACGGCAGAGGGGGAATGGGCGCTTCTTTGTTTGTGATGTGCCTTGGTCCGCCATTGTGTAAACAAACGCATGAAGCCGCTTACTGACGGTCTTGAGTTTGAATGTGGCAGTGCGCGTGCACACTGACAAAGGAGCGCTGCGTGTTCACGAGCAGTGATTGATGCTGCGTTGGCTGCTCTACCTGCTGTCGTTGGCAGATATGAGCCAGGCGCACTAGATTTTAAAAAATGTCTCTTGAAAAAAGAAGACGCGGCCAGAGGGGACTGATTATTATCACAGATGATCTGTATCACATTCTGCTATCAGGACATGGTGACAGTTTGAGTGAATCTGACTAAAAATACAGTTTGAAAAAGTTGCCTACTGTACATTTAAAGCCTCCACATATATACGTCTCTTATCAGCTGGACTGCCACTGAAATATCGATAAATATGGTATTTGATACTGGTTGCTTTAACAACCCCCCAGAAGACCATCCAACAAAGTTGAATATAGAAATAATCTTACAAAATAATATTCTACTATCTGAGTACATCTTTCAGGAAAGATAAATAGTTATATAAAATGAAAAAAAATCCCTCACTTGGCTACCTTTGTGACACACTAGTATACATTCACAAACACATCATTGCCCACGTAAAAACCTCAACCTTCTGCTGATGATGCCAGTGGCCTTCCACATACTTCATCAAGCCCTGCCAGTACCCTTCCATTCTACAATAGCTGATTGTTCGAAAATCTCTATTACAAACCATTTATTTATTTTCTTTTATTTTACATTATTTCTTCAATATTACCTACTTATATTTGTTTCTCAATATGTGTTTTATAATCGTTATTCTTATTGTTATTCTTACCATGATTGTCATTCCTTTATGTCTATCCAATGTCCTATTCATCACATACATAAACATGGCTGCCATAACAGTATTCCTCCAAAACACTAGGTTAAATTACTGTAGAATTATACTTTAAATAAGATGGGAAAAATCTGGTATCTTCCCCATCAACACTCTCAACTCAAGTCACAATATTCAGAAATCTCTGACTCTTCATCTGCCTTATTCCAGTTCCACCCTTGATTTATAATGGATACAGTGTTCCCTCGCTATATCACGGTTCACCTTTCGCGGCCTCGCTGTTTCGCAAATTTTTTTAGTGCAATTTTGCATACTTTTTTTTTTGTAGCATATGAATACGCATTGTGTTCTGCGTCCTGATTGGCTAAGGGACAGTAGATCATTGTCAATCAGTCTTCTCCGTGCCATGTCTCCTGTACAGAACAGAATGCGTTCAGCTTCCACATTTATCTTATAAATCTACAAAGGTTTGAACTTTGAGAGTGTTTAAATGAGAGAAATGCGAGAAAATATTAATGCCTGTCTGAGAAAAGTGTATGGTGTGTGGTGAGGGATTTTACAGCCTTAAGACATATAATAATTGTAAAAATCCTACTTCACGGATTTCGCCTATTGCAAGCTATTTCTGGAACGTAACCCCCGCGATAAAAGAGGGAACACTGTACACCAAATTCAGAATGGACAGACTGGGTTCTTACTGCATCACAATATACCTCTCCCCTTAATTTCTCTGTAGAAACGTTCAGGACAACTGCTGCTTAAGGTCACTCTATATCGATTTTAAGAAGGACCTGGGCTGGAGGTGGATCCACGAGCCGAAGGGCTATGAGGCCAATTTCTGTGCTGGGGCCTGTCCATATCTGTGGAGTGCAGACACCCAACATTCCAAGGTACTATTTGAGGAACAGGGTCAAACTATATTCAGTTTGCATCATCTGAGTTAGTAGTCTGTAAATTTAGCATATAATATTTTGTTTCCTTTACTTTAGATAATATTTTCTTGTGTTCCAGATATTAGGCCTTTATAACACCATCAACCCTGAAGCATCAGCATCGCCCTGTTGTGTCTCCCAAGACCTGGAGCCCCTGACCATCCTCTACTATATCGGAAAGACCCCCAAAATAGAACAGCTCTCCAATATGAAGGTCAAGTCCTGCAAGTGCAGCTAAAAGTCCTTACAAGTCAGAACCAATACTAACTTTCCATTAAATGAACACCCATAAATACATAGAGTGGACTTGAACATACGTACAGTACAACTGTATTTTCTCTTACATGCACTATTATACTTACAGCAGTGTTTCCATACAGGCAGAGTCAAGAGGGGTGTGTTGGAAAATAAAGGAACTGAACAATTCAATCTGTGTTCAGTGCAGACACAAGATAGACAACCAGTGTTATCATGATACCAGAAACTTGATTTTGATACCAATGCTGTGTACCAGAAATACAATATTGCAGATTTTGGTTTACATGGGTTTGCACTTCCTAAAAGCAGACAGAGACATGTGCGTTGATTTTCTTGATGAACGCATTAGTCCAGATAACGTGCTTTTAATGTTAGGATTTCCAGATATTATGAAATGCTGGCTTTCCCATGTCAACACACAGCTTTTTAGATGCATTTAAACCTTCTTCTGAAATCGAGCCAGTACAATTATGAGGGGCTGCACACGTCTGTTCACAGTGCTGTCATGTGACCAAACAAACCAAACTAAAGCCAGCTAAAAGGAAGAATGTCCGTATATTTAATTATGATCCTATCTGCAACTAAAAAATTTAAATAAGATTCATATTTTCACATATGTCATTGGCAACTTTACAGTATGTGTTCCAGACAATTTTAGATCTTAAATACTACTCTCTTTAAATGAAATAATTCCATATTTACCTCCTGGCAACAGTTTATAAACCAGATTAGGAGGAACCGTATCCAGTTCCTGATGTGATGAAGTAGCTGATACCAAGCATGATGAAGCCAGTGAAGTGCCTTAAGATGCAATAGGTTTTGTGATGCAATCTGACTGTATGGAAAGTAATTTCAAAAGGTAGATCCCCGCTGATAAATCCAAGAGCATTAATTGTAGATGCGTAGGTAACAGCATAATTGTCATCCATTTAAGACCAATCGTGTCCTTATTTTCGTGTCCCTATTTACTTATATGTACATTTACATTACATTGCAAATTATTTTTTCAACTACATAATGTTCCGGTTAGTACTTAGTACTCTGGTTCATAATTCTTCTAATGTCGTTTACGACCACTTAGTAGTGACACTCCTCTTCATTGTTTGAGACGCCTGCCTATTTCAGTGCACATGTTTTTGCTGCCTAGATGTGACTTTGAAATCAAATTCAGTTGGCAGAATACATTTGATGAAAATCTTAAATGTTCATTTAAAAAAAAAAGTTTATTTTTTTTATTTCGATGCCACTGCACATAACATATACAGTATATGCTACATATATAGTGACACTCTTATGGCTTTGTACAGGTATGACCTATTTTGTTGTTTGAAGGCCCTCTCAACATGCATCACCTCACACACTTGTCAAACCAAGACATGTGAGTAAGGCAAACACTGGAAGTATAGGTGATAAGTGTCTATATGTGAAATAAGTATTGTAAATGACATATCCCTAGCCCTGACACCTCACTCACACTTCAGTCCCATCTTCCTGAACCATCCACAGTTTACACAGTCACTGTCCATGTCCTCATTTTTGCATTTGTCTTTATCTGGTATACTTTTTAAATTTTAAACATTTAAACATTTCTATTGTTTGGCTATTGAAGATGTTTGTGGTTATGGATAAGCACGCTGCGGATTTTGAGCCACACACAGAAGTGGGAAGTATTCTGGTCTATTATAACATGGTTAGGATTAATGTTAAAATATTATAGGCTTTCCAAAAAGAGAAAAAGTCCATCTATGAAAAGTCTGGTTTCTGATAAAGAAGATGCTGACTTTTGGTAAGTGATGATGGAGTTAGGTTTAGAGAAAAGTATAGTACAGTATAGGCATTAATGAAGAGTAGATAAGAACTTCAAAAGTGATTTTAGAGTAAAAAAATATTACCAACTGCATTCAGTCATCAACAGCTTCCTCTGTCAATTTGTAGCAGTGTGTTTTAATGTCATCAGTGTTTTGTCTTTCTGCCAATATGACAACTGTATGTTGGTTCCTCTCTTAATGGTTCTCTAATACAAAGAAATTGCACTGATGCTATTTTAATTTTACTAGTCTAAAAATCTAGTTTTCTTAGTTAGTCAGAACCCCTGCCTCTTTCTAATGAGGAATGTTACTGTAGATGACCTGACCCCAACCCATTTGGGCAATTAGTACAAGTGGATTCAAAGAATAGCAGAGGAAAAGAGGGCTAGTCACCAGTTCTGTCACAATAGAGCTGATTTGAGATTTTTGTTTGTATTTGTTGTTGTTTTGATGTTATTTTGACCCACTATGCTGTATTGTAAACCAGTATTATTGTGGGACTGTAGTGGTAAATAAATTATTTAAGTTTCAAGGGAACTCTGTGTTATGTGTGTTTGATGTTGATGTGTGTCTAAAATTAAAAATTACACTACTCACAATAAGTTGGGCATATTGTGAGAGACTCAGCGGATGTCATACATACGGAGTTTGTTTCACTTAAGAGATTTTTGGGATAGGGAGGCAATAGTATTGGGGTGATAGACACGCCTCATTTTGTGTTTTCCACATACTACTGGCAGAGTTTGTGACAGAACCAGGAGTGGAGCCCCTCAAGTGACAGACTGCAACGATGAACAGTACCTAAGGTCCTATGCACATAAACATCGCAATGGAACTACCACACAGCTGCAGGCCCATTTATGAGATGTGAGGGGCACTAGGGTTTCCATCCAAACCATTTGCAACCAACTCCACTGCTTTGGCTTGAATACCAGACGACCATTGCAGGTGACTCCACTGACACCAAGACACCGCCGTGAATGTTTGTATTGGGCACAAGACCATGTGACCTGAACAATGCAGCAGTGGTCTACCGTCCTGTTCACTGATGAGTGTCTGGTCACCTTGCACAGAAATTATGGTTGTCAGTGTCGCCGGAGAAGGCGAGGTGAGCGATACACCAAGGTCAACATGGTCCCCATGGTTTGTTTTGGTGGAGGAGGTCTGGGCAGGCATCACCAGTCAGCGCAAAACAGATTTGGCTATTGTAGATGGCTCAGTTACTGCACGTTCTTACCTCAGAGACATCACAGAACCCATCATCATCCCCCAATTCCACCAGCACACCCCCAACTTTCTGTTCATTGATGATAATGCTCCATCACATCGTGCCAGAATTGTCACAGCTCGACTTCAGAAAGTGGTGTTTCTTCTCATTCATTCATTATATATAATTGATTATGGTGTTTCTTCTTATTCATTATTAGTAATATCAAAGGGAACCTTTACTTATTTCATTAAAATTCAGACCAAATAGGAAAAGCACTCATGTAAATAACAATATCCCTAACTTACTGTGAGTAGTGTATATTTACTCTTACTGTTGCATTGTGTCCCCCCCCTGTGTCCCCCAAAAGGGTTCTGAGGAACCCTCTTTTGAAGAAATGTTTCTTCAGCGGTTCTTGCACAAAAAAAATAAATAAATAAAATAAAACTGGAGGTGAGCATGACTGGAGGAGATAAACTCAAAGACAGGAAACCAGAAACAACTAAACACAGGACACAGGAGATGACAGACAAGGATGACACAAAGAACATGAAAGGCCTTGAATACCCTGAACACAATTACTGCAAAACAACATAAGGATAACACTGAGAAGACACAATGGGTACAAGAGACACATGGTAGAATGACACAACAAACATGAGGCACAACTCAAATACACAGCAGATGCCCCTACATGACCTACTAATAAGTAAACAATATCAAGGCAACAAAATAGTGCTGGAGTTCACTCTGGCTAAATTCGAGTTGTTTCAGCTGCTAAATGAACTTCATTCCAAGCTGCTGACCACTCTGTTGAAGTAGCCTCCTGGTGGTGGCATTGAGGTAGAGGGAACATGCAACCTACCGTTGAGTGAAACACAACTGCCGATGGAAAGTTACCTTGAAGTGCTTTACAGAATTATTGTGTTGGATTATCTTGCACTACTCCTTGGAGTTTGTGCAATTAGTCATGTGCCAAAGTGATCACAATAAACTAAGGAACTGTCGCTTGTTTTCTTTTGTATAAGGAAATTACTGTAATTTAAAATTGCATTTCTGAGCTGCGTGTAAAAATAATTACATTATCTAATAACTGCAACTTTATCAATTGTTAGATACTGTGAATGGTATGTGCGGTGTACGGGGGGCTGGTCTAAGGGTCATGACACTGGAGGGATAAGTGTGCGCCAGAAGCCCAGTGGCTGTGTGTGTGACTGAATGAAAAATAAAGAGAAGCCAACACAGTCGCTGTCTGTGTTTCCTTGGACATAACAGTATGTTGTTGCTCATGTATATTGCCATTTCTATGTTTGTTGTCCAGACTAAGCTGCCTAGCCTGCTATAGTAAACTCCCCTCTTGAAGGGTCATCAGGAAAGAACAGCAGAAACAACTTGAGTGTCATTTTATCTTTTTTTTGCGCACACACACAATAACCTCTAGTTATTCTGCCTGCTACAGCTAAACATAGTCTACTAGGTAACTAGGTTGTAAACCAGAATCAACTAATAACATTATACAAATATTCATATAACATTATTTTCTTGTTTTACAGTTCTAATAGTCATTACTCGCCAACAAGGATTAAACAACAAGGAAAAAAACTAGGCAATTGGGTCCTGCATTCTCCTTATGGAGATCACGAAAACAACCACAACATGTATCACTCAAAATAACATATCAACAGTAACAGCTGCTGGAAAGTTCTACACCTCTCACTCGGTCAACTGATTCTGGAATCCAAGTAGGCCACCATTACTAACTCAAACAATTAGACTTTTAGGTATGAAATTCACCCCATGACCAGGCACATAACATTACATTCTTAGATATGAATTACATCTCAATATTACTAATCGTCATTTTGATGTCCATAAACATCACACATTGTCAAAACACACCGCCAACCTCCTAAAGTCCCTTTAGAGGATTGCGGAGGAGGGGTCTTGATTCTTTCCTAAGCAGTGGGGATCCATCACCGAAACACACCACATGGTGGGGAACCTATACTTGCTCCTCCACTGGTAGCAGAACCACAAACCACCTGACATCCCTGTGGAGGATAGTGGAAGGGCAGATCTCTTGGATTGTGCCAGAAACTGGACAGCTTTGGCATGTCCTCAGCCATACATCACGTACTATGCCCTTTATATCAGGACAGGCCTCCACAACTCAACCCAGTCTGAACCGCCCATTCAGTGCAATTTGGTCAGCTAACCACACCAGGTCTCCTGCCATGATGTTCCTAGCAGGCGCATGCCACTTTTGTCAAAGAAAAAAAGCCTGGACCTGCCAGCTGGCTCCATCATTTCCAGAACTTGTCGACCTCATTCTGGATCACTCTCAGGCGCATGGCAGGGTAAGTTTGATACTCAAACCCACACGGATCTCCGCAGGGCCCAGCACGACGGTCTCTCGTTTGACAGGTTAGCAGCCAGGCAGAGGATGGTATGGAATTCCAGCTGTCAGGTTACCTTCTTTGCCAATGCTGCTAAACGCTCTCTTGAGTATATGGACTGCTGCTTCAGCTGCCCCTTTTCAGTGGGGAGAGTCTGCTGCATGAAACACAAGGGTGCGGCTGGTTCAGTTTCCAAGGTGGGTGGTGTGAGTGTGTAGTAAGTCTAGAACTCTGTTTTGTGTTATCGCTCTCCCTGAGAGGCGTTGAAGAGTCATATGGTGTGGGGGAGGAACTATCTATGCTATGGAGCAGGACAGTGACAGCAGTCTGTCACTGAAGCTGCTCCTCTGTCTGGAGATGGCGCTGTGCAGTGGATGATCAGGATTTTCTGTGATGGACAGGAGCCTGTTCAGCGCCCGTCACTCTGCTACAGATGCCATAGCTGTCCAGCTCTGTGCCAATGACAGAGTCTGCCTTTCTCATCAGTTTGTCCAAGCACGCTGCGTCATTCTTGAGGCTGCCCCCTTAGCACACTACTGCATACAGGAGGGCACTTGCTACCACAGACTGGTAGAAGATCTGTAGCAGCTTCTTGCAGATGTTGAAGAACACCAGCCTTCTGAGAAAGTACAGGCAGCTCTGTCCTTTCCTGCATAGAGCATCTGTGCTGGCAGTCCAGTCCAGTTTATCATCCAGCTGTATTTCTGGTGTGCACCACCTCCACACAGTCCCCTTTGATGATGACTGGCTCTGGGTGCGACCACCATCTCCCTGGTCTTGGTGGTGTTGTGACATGTGACAAAGTCCTGGATCAGTTCTCTGTATTCATCCTCCTGTCCACTCCTGATACAATCCACGAAGGCTGTGTCGTCCGCAAACTTCTATACATGGCCTCAGCCTAACATACTGAGGTCTGCCAGTCAGGTAGTCTTGTGAAAAACACCAACTGTTCACTGTAAGTCATGTTTTCTAATGTTTGCCAATTTCCATTCTTGATAATAGTTTTGTTAGCCAAAAACAACATGCAAAGCTGTTTGTTGTAAGTTGGCATCCAGCTAAGACAGAGGCTAACGTTAATGTTAGCTAGCATTAGCATCGTTAGCATCCTATATTATAAAACCCACCATATGAGACAGCACAGTCCGTAAGCTAAGTTGAGTCTAGTTACATGGCCTGGTGACTTTATTTGTAGAGCTAAGATATAATTATAATTTTTCTTCATGTGTGATGTTAATGTTTGTGTGTTATCAGGTTTTGGAGATACTGCAGGTACATCAGGGACGAAGTATTTCAAACACTGATGCTTCAGTATTCAAAATCTAATGATGTCATATATAATATGTCAGAGGTACCAGATTAATACATCACGTTAACACTTAGTTTGTTTTACTGCCGACTTCTGTACTTTTACTAAAGTATTCCTATTAACTATGTGTACACTGTAAAAAAAAGACCGTGAAATTTACATAAAAACGATGTAAAATCCCTACAGAAAAGTACCGTAAACCCCAAAACATATTTTTTTGTTGAAATCACAGTGAACCTTTGTAAACTATTAAACAGAATGTTTTTGTTCTATTTACAACAACAATATGT
>JBAJHX010000036.1:25644451-25655238 GCA_037176925.1 Amniataba percoides
CCCCCCCCCCCCCCCCCCCCCCCCCCCCCCCCCCCCCCCCCCCCCCCCCCCCCCCCCCCCCCCCCCCCCCACACCATACTGCCACACCTCCTTTAGTGTAAACAGTACCTGTAATAAATATAGCTTATATGTACCTTTACAGGAGAGGCTGAGTAGTTATCCAGTCCCCAGTAGCCAGTGTTAGCTGGCCGAGTGCAGGGTTAGCATCAGCTAGCACTCTCCTGGCAGACCCTGAGCAGCCAGGCACCTGGGTAACTGTTCGACGGAGGCATAGCTCTAATGGTGCAGCACCAAGCACTTTGTGTAACAATAGAATTATTATTCCATTTTTATGTTGTTGTTCTGGGAACAGATTAACTGATGAAGTATACCGAGAGTTGTGAGTTGATGAGAGCTGTCTGAGTGCTGGACTGTTAAAGTCTGAGTGCTGGACTGTTAATAAAGTCACAACTAAGAAGAAACTACAGAGGAGTTTCGCCATACATTCTGTGGTGTTTACATAAAGGAGAAACAGAATGAAACATGGTGCCAGAGGCGTAAGGATTCACTACCGCGAGCATAACGGGTGCAGCTAGCTAGCTAAGCAACGAGAAGACGTTGGAGAGCCCAAAACAGAGGAGTTTATACTTTACACAGACCTCACCATGCCTGACGCAGAGGAGGGAATAAGAGTCAAGCTGTTCTGCTATCTCATCGGAGAAAGTGGGAGGGAGCTGCTGGATACACTGGATGTTAGCATGTCAGCGATGAGAACTGTGACCTCAATGATTACACTGTTTGACAAACACTGCAATCCAAAAGTGAATGAAACAGTAGAGAGGTACAGATATTTTGTGCGCAACCAAGGACTTGATGAAAGCATTGACAGATATTGCACAGATTTGAAAATGTTAGCCGGTACATGTAATTTTGGGGACAGAGACTCACTCATAAGAGACCATATTGTGTGTGGCACACACAGCGCTGCTATGATAGAGAGACTGCTCAGAAAGGAGAATTTGACACTGGATAAATGCATGCAAATATGCAGAGCTACACAACTGTCAAAAGAGAACAGCAAAGCACTACGGGGCAGACAGTTGAGGGGGTTCATGCACTAAAAAGGGTCACATGGAAGAATAGAGACAGTGAAGTTAACTGTAAATTTTGTAGCGTAACACATGAGAAACACAAGAATGCCCAGTCTATGGCAAAAAATGTAGAAATTGTGAGAAAGAAAATAATTTTTCAGTTAAGTGTAAACCAGTACATGTGGTCTCAGAGCATGACAGTGACACCTATGAGGACATCATGACAATAATAATAAGAAGAAGAACAAAGCCTTTCTTGTCCCTCAATGGGGAAATTTACATGTACATTGTTTTTTTACATTTTTTACGTATACACATGCATATACACATACATATACATATTGAGCAGTTTTGAGGTTCATTGCCTTGCCCAAGGGCACCTCGGCAGTGCTCAGGAGGTGAACTGGCACCTCTCCAGCTGACAAACCAACCCTGGTAATTTGCAGCTCGATAGTCCAAAACATGAAGTTAGCAACACTGGGGAGCATAGTCAAATGCTGGGGCCAGAGCATGCAACATCGAGTCAAATATAAAATTGTTGGTAAAGGATAAGAATAAATTTGGTAAAATTGTAATTCATGTTGGCATTAATGATGCCCAGTTACACCAATCGGAAGTCAGTAGAATTAATGTGGAGCCAGTGTGTTTACAAAAATGATGTCGGACTCCGTACCCTTCCTAATCTGACCAGTGATGACCTGTAGAGTTGTTATTCCACCAGTGGTTAATGAGGTGGTATCCGGCAAACACCGTGGGCTTTATTAATAATTGGCAGCCTTTTTGGGGGAGACCTGGTCTGATTCTCTGCCCCTCCATTAGAGCAGTTGCACACCCAATATAGCATAGAAACTGGTCAGTGACCATTTACATTCTTAAAACCAAAAAGGGGGTTACTCAGAAAAATCTAAGAAAAATTAACACAACTGCTTGAGCAACTCAGCAACAGCATAATGAGAAACCTGTGTGGCCTCTTAAACATCAGATCTCTGGCCTCTAAGGCTGTTCTGATAAACAATTTGATATCAGATTACAATATAGATCTTTTCTGCCTAACTGAGACCTGGCTAGATCAGAAAGAATTCGTTAGTCTGAATGAATCCACTCTGCAAAGTCATTCTAACATGTTCCTCAAAACACTGGACGAGGAGGTGGAGTAACAGCCATTTTTAATTCTGCATTATAAATAAATTCTAGGCCTAAAGAGGGCTACAGCTAATTTGAAAGCCTTACAATTACTCTTTCATCTCCAGCCCAGAGTGTACCGCTCCCAGGCCCATACTTGACAAATTCTTGACAAATTTAGTCCTTGACAGTGACAAGGTAATTATTGTTGGTGACTTCAACATTCATGTGGACATGGATAGTGATAGTCTTAGCACAGCATTCTTCTCATTATTGGACTGTCCTTGTTAGGCCAGTCTGATTTGTCCAACTCAGACTCAGGAAATTTAGCAGACCACATTAAAACCTGTCAATTGCTTAGAGAGTTTATTCAAATGAGCCTTTCTGAATTATCCTCATTAATTTCATCATTGAAGGCAACAACTTGTCTTGTAGACCCCATCCCAACAACATTGCTCAAGGAAATTTTCCCATTTATTGGTACATCACAGCTGCATATTATTAATCTGTCCGTGGTGTCAGGCTTTGTACCCCAGTCTTATAAAGTAGCTGTAATTAAACCATTGATAAAAAAAAAAAAAACATTTTACGCAAATGTATTAGCTATACAATTTACCCTTTTTGTTTAAGATCTTAGAGAAAGCCATTGCCAGCCAGTTATGTAACTATCGCAGAGCAATAGTAGCAATAGTCTTTTTGATGTTTTTTTGTCAGGATTTAGAGATCACCATAGCACAGATACAGCACTTGTGAAAGTCACTAATAACCTATTGACAGCATCAGACGGTTCTTCTATCTGTACTCGTCCTGTTACACCTCAGTGCTGCCTTTCATACAGTAAATTAACACCGCTTGGCATTAAAAGGTCTGTATTAATCTGGTTCAGATCATACTTATCACATCAGTCTCAGTTTGTCAATAATGACTCCTCTGTGCATACTAAAGTCTGTCATGGAGTTCCACAAGGTTCAGTGCTAGGTCCAATTCTATTTATTTATAATATCCTTTATTATTTTATTTATTTTTAATATTATAACATTATTATTTATTTATATTAGTCAAATACGATTAAATTAATTTTCACCTTTTCAACAATTAGACATTTGAACTCTACAGATGTATTTCCAGATATGTCTACCATTCCCCAAAAC
This sequence comes from Amniataba percoides, assembly GCA_037176925.1. Classification (NCBI taxonomy): domain Eukaryota; kingdom Metazoa; phylum Chordata; class Actinopteri; order Centrarchiformes; family Terapontidae; genus Amniataba; species Amniataba percoides. Next base: position 25,647,795 of record JBAJHX010000036.1, read on the forward strand.
CCACCAGTGTATGCTAAATTCGAAATTTACAACTTAAATCCAAAAAAATTACAAAACATTTTTTTTGGTGCTTCATTGACGTTCATTCAACTTCAATGACGTTTTTTTTTTTTTTTTTTTGGAGCAAGCAATGATTTCCGGGTCATCTCATAAAACAACAGGGGTGCCAAATTCCAAAGAAGAATATATATGTAATTTCTGGGGCACTAAATCCGTTTTATGTTGTTTTTTAATTAAATGAATATCATCGACAGTTACACAAATATTTTAACAGCACAAATAATGACACAATGTGATGAATAAGTAAAATAACAAACCCGCCGCTTGGTTTTGCCCGCAGTGTCCTTAGCAACCGGCATAGCAACAGCACACTGTAATAACTTCATGCCGAGACTCATCGTAATTTTTTTTTATTTCTTGCAAGAAATGTCATCAAAATGCTTTTTTATGTCCAAACTATCTTTAAGTAATGCATTTTCCACTGAGTGTGAAAGGGATAGCCGCTGGGATGTTTTTATTTTGAGAAGTCCGCTGTCAGCGGTCACGTGATCTGTCGGCATGCCAATAAAAATGGGTAGGATTAAAAAACATAAACATTTCACAATTTTCAGGGCTAATTTGTGAAATAGCTATGTTTTGTACTGTGGACCAACGTAGCTATTTCACATTTTGATATGAGACTGGGTTGTTTATGAGACTACCTGAACAAGTCGTTAAACACTCTACAGCTGGTCCAGAATACCAAAGAGACTATATTACTTCAGTATTGGCTTTTCTGCATTGTAAAATTTAGAGTGGATTTTAAAATCCTCCTCCTCACATATAAGGCTCTTCGTGGTCTGGCACCATCATACCTTAATGAATTGATAACTCTTTATCATCCAACTAGAGTGCTGCACTCCTAAAACGCAGGCTTCCTTGTAGTTCCCAGTGTTTCCAGAAGTAGTTTAGGGGGCAGAGCCTTCAACTATCAGGCCCCTATTCTCTGGAATAAACTCCCAGTCTGGGTCCAAAAGGCAGGCACATTGTCAGTGTTTAAGAAAAGACTGGGTTCTGGGTCTTGTTTTTTCATGTTGCTTGTGTTCTCCTTGGCTGTCATTCCCTGCGTCCTGTGGTTAGTTATTTCTGTTCTTCTGTCGTTGTTAATCTTTTCCTGTTTGCTCACTTCCTACTTTATTTTGAATCCCCTCCTCTCCTCACATGTCTGTGACTTGACTTCCTGCCCTTGTGTGTTTCCCTCCTGATTAACTTGCTCTGGCCCAATTAGTTTCACCTGTCCCTGTTAGTCTCCTCACCTGTTTCCACTCCCCTGTCCCTCACAGTGTGTTTCCTGTGTTCTCTGTTGTGTCGTCTGTGTATGTCACTAGCCTGTGTTCTGTCGCCAGTTAGCCCCTGTATTTCTGCTGTGTTCTCCTGTGCTCCTGCCTGCCTCGTTCCTGCCCGTCTGGTTCCTGCCTGTCTGTTCCTAAATAAAGAGTCACTCAATTTGCTGTTTCTGTAAAAAAAATAAAGCTTTCTTACGTATGAGACCAGCCAGTTGTCTTTGGTTTGAATCATGAATTTAATCAGATTCCAGAGGCTGCTGGAACATTTCTTTACTATCTGTCTGCGTGACATCATCACAAGTATGAATTGCAAGGTGAAGGACCCTCTGTCCTTGGCCATGAACCAAGCAGGCCCAGTGAGTCTGCAGCTAAGGACAGTGCTGATTTTCAGGGGAAAGAGTTTACTGTCTCTGGGGTGAAAAGTGATTTGGAGTTTTTGGTTTTTCAGCTGCAGCTGGCGGCACACAAAATCAGAGGGAGGTACTCAAACTGTGACATCAGCAGCCAGCAATGTGCTGGCTCCCATAATCAGAGAGAAAAATTTCAGAGGCTAGGCTACTGGCAGAAAGTACATGTCTGACTGTGTAATGTCTGTGTGAGCCAGTTTGAGTGTTTGGATCTACATGGCCAAGGAATTCCTTTGACAGCAATTTGACCGAATTTGATACTTCCTTGGACAGCCCACCCCCACCTCTGCAGCCCCTCGGCTTCTTCTCCTGTAGTGACAGGAACAGCCCAGAATACAGAGTATTGTGTTGTGTATGTACTCACACAGGGAGGCCAGCCCTTTTTGGGCTCTGGATTAGCCACTCTCTTTGTGTTTCATTTTGACAGGGAGGACAAAGGCGGCCAGAGGTATGGCTCATTCTCTCTTTATTCTCTCCCTCTTGACACCATCTTCCAGTTCATTTTGTCATCTTGGAGATTACGATAAAGAAAGAACCAGAAAGACAACCATGGACATACAATCCGTCTACTGCTAGTCTTCTTGCATTTGCGATGTTTAAGTAAAGTTATTCTTTAATTATTATATTAACTTAAAACACAACCATTTGAGATAAAGTGCTCTTAAAGGTAAAAAAAATGGGAAGAAATTATAAGAATATACAGCAACAACACAACATATGATAGTGGTCATATTTGATTGTTTTAAAGAAATCCATCAAATGTCTAAATAACATCAAGTAGATGTAAAGTCTGTAAAGCCACCACTATCACAACCTATGGGTTTACTGCTTGTCACTATCTTAACCATCACTATAGCAAGACATTTCTAATGTGGTCAAAATCACAGGACATCGACAGATGTCAAGCAAACATATCTCAAAGGATACAAGGAGGGAGAAAAATAACGTGGGGGGTGGGGAAAACGGTTACTGGACATACTTTTAACTCTGATAGTAGTGATCTGGTACTTTCATTATGGGGCGCTGGCCAACACACCCAGAGCCAACCACTATATGCGTTTCACTCTTAGTTTGCACTGAGCTGCACTGAATAACACTCAGCTCTGCTGAAATGAGGAACACATTTTTATTCTTTGATTAAACCACATCAGCGCACAGGTTCAGCTGAGTCAATATATGTATGTGGACCATGCACACATTCCTGCTTTTCCACTAGTCCCCAATAGTACCTACTTGGCTTGCCTTGGCTCGACTGCCTTTCCATTACAGTACAGTACCACCTCAGTGTGGGTGGAGTCATCATAGCTTAGTTAGGTGCTTAAGTTAAAACATGCCTTAGCCTTTCTGTAGTTAACCAGGGGGGTATTCCACAAAGCTGGATTAAGGGAAAGCTTGGCTTATTTTGATAAATCAGGCTCATTTAAGACAGAGTTCCGTTCCATCACTGTGGCTCATCTGAATGCCCACTGAGTAACCATGGTAACTTATGCTGCAGAACTAGCCTGCTCCGGGGCAGGCTAACTGTCAGGCTTAGTTTAGCTTTGTGTCAGTGAATTTCCAACAGGCAGAAACAGAGTCCTGAAACAAAGTTCTGCCTGGTAGATTTCCACGCTCACGCCGCTCATGTCTTGTAAAAAGAAATTAAAAACTCACAAATGAAAATCACAGGTCCACACTTTCACTGTTTCCATGATCAATCATTCAATAAAACCTCACTTATCTAAATTTAATTAAATAAAAAAAGAAAGTGGTTGATTTAAAAATATAAATTAGAGATCTCAGAAAAAATCTATAATTCATAATAAATAATGAATGGAAAATATCACACTTTCACCTTTGCAGCTTAACTCTATTGCCAATTTTATATGCAAACATATCTAAATATATATTGTGTATGAATCTTATCTCATATCAAAGAGAATATAAAGGGTTTATACTTTAAAACTGTGTGGGATTGTGTGCTAACATATGCTGATGTCAGTGTATAGAAGGAGAGTTCACTGACCTATTTTTGTAATGTAATGTCTCCTCTTTAATGAAAGTAAAAAAGAAAAATTAATAAAATTTTAAACCTTTGCATTTATTGTATATATTTAAATTGACACTTACAATCCTCAGGGACTTGAACCGGCAACCTTCTGACTCCACAGCAAAGTCCCTACAGACTGAGCTACAGCTGGCACATGTGTAGGGCACTTAAACACATTGGGGTTATGTCATTATTTTGAATATAAATCTTATAGGATTTTTTCCTTGTGTTATTTTCCATGCAATCTCTCTTTTTGTTAACTTCAGCAGTGTTTCTGCTGATGAGAAAAAGTTCTCACTCTACTTTCCTCTTGCACCATCTGTTTTTCTCCCCTCGATCAGGGATTCTTACTTTCCTCAGGCACTCGACATCAAAGCAAAAGATGCCAACAGATTGAACAAACTCATGAAAAAGGGAGGGCCGATTGTTGGCTCTATGCTTGTCACAAAATCTTTGTCTATCCGCTCCAGAATGCTGCAATGTGACCTTATAATATACACTATATTGATATTATCTGTCATATCATATTTGACTGCCATTGTGTTATTACCACTAACTTTTTTGACTGTGTTTTGGATGCCCACGGCACAGTCTATGTTGTTCTACTTGGCTGCTATGACAATTTTATTTCCCTCCAGCGATCTATAAAGTTCCCTCTCTCTTTTTCTCTCTCTGAGTAACTCCTTAATGTTAGTAAATTTAGATGTGTGGTTCTACAGCTCTACAGCGAGTGCAGTGCGATGAGTACAGTCAGTGGAAGAGACAGGGCCTGTGGAAAGACAGTGTGTTGGGAAATATGACATGGCTGAATGGAAATTCCACAAGGCTGCTGTCTCTCATGCTCACGTGCTTCTACTTTACTAACAGAGAATTGCTGCAGCAGCAGATTGAAATGTGTGTGTGTGTGTGTGTGTTTGTCTGCGTGTGTGTATGTGTGTGTTAGAGAAGAAGATTAATCATCTCCATTTTATGTATGTTGGAATAAACTCGCTGTGAGCTAAAAATCTGCTAAATTTAAGTGTACATGTGCGACAACCAAATAAACTCTAGCAAAGAATTAAAGTATTTTCTTGGAGTTAATCTTTTAATCCATTTCAGGAATTAAAACAGAACTGTGAGGGTTAAAACAATTAATAAAACAATAAATGTAAATGTTAAGAGCACTACATGGCACAACCGCAAGATAGAGACACAGACGAGCTCAAGTGAAGAAAAAAGATGGAGAGGTTTATTGGAGTACAATCAAACCAGTGAGTGCATTCTGTGTTTTGTATGGGGAAGCAAAGAACTAATGAAGAGTCTTGGAGCCAACAGGTTTCCAGAATGAAAAGCCTGTGAGTGGTCAGAGACATGGAGTGTTTGTTGATGTCCAGGAAGGCAGGCATAGCTCACGAGACTGAGCCGGTCTTTTATGCTACAGCAGTGTAGGTGGCTTGATTGCATGGTCAGGAACAGGTGTGTGGCAAATGCAGGAGTGCCTCCTCAGCTCCACCCAGCTCCAGACAGAAAATGCAGACAAGGGAAACATAGACAAGGGAAATAGACACACACGGAAAGTAATATAGTGAAAAACAAAGGTAGAAAATACAGGGCTCTGACAGCGGATTGAAGGTTACACTCACATGGAGTTAATATTAATATTAAGTGATAGTAGCACTAAAAGTAAAATAGAAAACTATTACAAAACTGACAACAAAAAACACCATATTGATTATGACAATATTAGTGTATTACTTTGTTTAAACAAATCTATACATTATTCAAAAATCCATGCATTCTGGACATTTGTTTAAATAAAATACTGTCTTCAAGAACACCTCAAATTCAGCAAATAATCACGGTCAACTAAGGGCAAATCATGTGGTTAAGTGGAAAAGAAAGCATAGTAACAACATATTTCAATATACTGTATATGATACATTCTATCAATACCACATTTTCATGCTCAATTCATAATATCAATCAGTAATACATGAAATATGCTATGGAAAGAGAAAAAGTAATCTTCCCATATGTGCTTTCCATATTGCCTGTGTTTAGTACAGCTGCAGGAGATAAAAATAACTTCAATTGTGTAAATGTTTTACAACATTGTTTTGCTTGTGTTTTTGGAGAAATTCTATCTAGACGGCTCTGAAGATATTTTATATGACCATTTGTTCATGGCCAAATATTTTGCTGCATAAGCCCATTTACAAATATGTATTTTACCCAAGTCACAACCCAATAATCACATGGCTGTTAGAGAGAATAAGGGGGCACCTTCCATCAAACTCGATTTGACAGGTGCCCTTTAACCCCTAGGTCATATATCAAACTTGACAGGTTGAAACTTTGAACCACCCCTCCCAACTTTCCAGACTTAGATACAGACTTTTAAAAACATGCTGTATCTCTATTAAAGTCACATTGGTTTCATACAATTATTGACATTATCATGATCTTGGTAAACTACAAAGAGCAAACACATACACACATGCGCACACGCACACACACGCACACACAGCCCCCCTTGAAATTTTCTACATCTGTTGTAAAAGCACTTTCGGTGTTATACAAAGCTCTAATGGGTCATTCATCCTCACCCATTTACCTCGGGGGACGGCAAAGAGGAAGCAGACAACAATGTCGAGGGGGAACCTGAGAGGAGACCCGAGGGTGAACCTACAGCCTCCTCCTCTCCGCACGAGCTCAGAACACTGCACCGCCACAATGTTAACAAGAACTTCTCGGTTCCTCCTAAAGATTCCCCCGATCTTGCTCAATTTTACCAAGATGTGATGGGATTACTCAGAGACATGGCTGACAGGAGGTTCACTGCGGTGATGTCATACAGTTAGAGATGAGGGGTGAAAATATACAGAATCACATTCAAGCAGCAGTGAATGATGATGATGATGGCAAAGCCATCCTACCGGCTTTTGTAAACTGGATTTACTTGAACATTTGGTCCAACCTAATTTTGATGTAGCTGCGGACGAGAGATTAGAGCTCATTGCTCAGGTTGATCACCTCCAGTGAAGTGATGAAAGGCAAAAAACAGCACCTATATGTGGTGTGTGAGAGGAAGGATCAGCTCCGCTTTGCTATTAGCTTAGCACATGTCATAGCTCCAGGGTGCACAGATGAGGAGACTGAGGAGGAAGGGAAACGATTGCAATGTCTTGCTAGTCTGAGTGAAGACACTCCTGTGAACTTTCATGACATTTCCAAATTCTAATCCGTTCTCAATCACAAAATTGTTGTGTATCATAGAAAACAAAATCACAGAGCCATCCGCAAATACGAGACAAGGTTTACCAAGCGTAGCGATCCTCTGTTTCTATTCCTTTTTCAAAATCAGGCCTCATAGCGTACAGTTACATCTGTCATTACTGTTACTCCGCTTATCACCATCCTAGTAAACACTGCTGCAATGGTTTCTGTCCGGTTTGTCAGGGCTACTCTTGCACTGAGCAAGGGTTTAACCCCATATTCTATTCCAACTGCCACAGGTCGTACGGCTGTAAGATTCAGCAAACACAAAGAGCCTAGAGAGGCCGCACCGTGTCTCAACAAGAGACCCTTGAATGTGGTGCGGCGCAGTATTTGTGATGTGGGCTGTGTGCAAAATTCAAAATTCAAATTTTATTTATTTAAAGCCCAAAATCACAAACATTGTTTGCCTCGGAGGGCTTTACAAT
>JBAJHX010000036.1:25662886-25674724 GCA_037176925.1 Amniataba percoides
TGCTTAAAAATGCTTAATATATAGTGTGACAAGTAACTTAAGTAAATAAATCAATAATTAATCCCACACTATAAAAAAAAAAGGTTCAAAAGGCAAAGACAAGACCTCCACTAAAGAAAATATATTGGGGAAAAATGGAAACAAGACATGAAAGCTGACTTCTCCAAAGTTATATTCACCAAAGAGTGCCAGGCAACCCAACATGAATTCTGAGGGGTACTGAACTTTCCTTCAAGACAAATTTCCTTCCATGGTGGAAAAGACAATCAGGTAAAGTGAAGAAACAGCTGGTGTATATGCATGACAATGCACCGTCACATGCCTCCCGTTATTACCAAGACTGGTTGGTATCTCAGATCTGGCCTGCCTGCTCACCCAATCTCAACTCAATTAAGAACTTGTGGTCAATAATAAGATTATTTACGGTGATGGCAATACAGCTTCAGCAAAGCCATATAAGGTGCAGCACACAGAGTAAGAGAGAAATCATCAGAAACCTAACTAAATCAGTTGACTAGTGACATCCAACTCTCACTGAAAGGAAAGCAGGTTATATTAGAAAGAATAGAAAAACTTTATATTTTAAATCTGTCAAAGATATTAAAAGTTTTATGTTGCATACAATTGTAAAGAAAACTGTTGTTTGAATAGTAATAGAAAATTATTTTCAACAAATAAAACATTTAAAAGGTGTCTAGTCTTTGTTATATGCTCTTATCACCAATCTGCATAATAACACACTTATGTCTGCAGATTCTGCACTAATTTAAAAATACAGCCTACAATAATATATATATTTAATATATATATTAAATATCTGACTTTTTTTTAATCTAAAATTTGAAAATGAGTGTTATATGCAACTTGTATATTAATTTGGCACGCAGTGTAGCACATAAGCAGTAATTGGGATGCTTCCACAGAAAACTGAGCTGACTGATCCAGAGTATACAAAGGAGAAAATGATGCTGAGGGGAGAAGAGAGATCATGGAGATCAAACAGAACACTGCTCTCTGGATAAACACACAGCACAGATGGTGTGCTAACATGACAAACTCTCCATAACAAGAATGGGACATGTTCGACAAGTAACGGAGCCAATAATGACGTGGGAGAACCAACATGTGTGACTAGTCATCCTGAGTTCAGCTCTCTTTTGTCTCAGATTCATAGTAAAGTTGGTTAAGTTATTTATCCATTCAGGATAACTGGCCTGCTAATAAATCAAATAGCAATGCCTTGAAGTTCAAAGTGGGTGTATCAGTTAAACATTTAATTCTACATATGTTGCTAAAGCTAAAATGTTTGTTGTGAAACATTTAGGGAAGCTGTAATGTACTAAATGTTGCACGAATTCTTGGCCAGATCCATGGTCTCATTCATTCTCATTTGATCAAATATTGCCCAATTTATACCGAAGTTTGGTGAACAAATCACATTACTGTACAGTTTATGTTAAGGCTCTATGCATTTGAAGTGTCCCTTTTCTCTGTTTTATTCTTACAATACATTTCATGAGAATTGAATCTAATTAAATTAATTCACCTACATAGTGTTGGTCTGTGTCTCAGTATTTTCTGATTTTTTTTTAGTTCTATGGCATACAGTGTCATATTCATAGGTTTATTTTGATTAGTTGTCAGGATGGAGTTTATGAAATATAAGCCAGCCTGGAGCAGATGCTTTAGACTGGCATGCTACAGATGAATGAATGAGCAGCTCTTTGAGTGATGATAATTAATGATAATCATCCCTGAAGTGTTTTTGTCTTTGCCCATTTCTTCACCTAACTAACCTCAGACCAATCAAGCTCAATGCACCGTTTCAAAAAGAGAGGAGGACCTGTGCGGGGTTGGCACAGTCAGATGCATGACCCTGCAAGGAACAAGTGAAGTTATGGTGAAAAGGTAGCCAAGCTCAGCTGTGGCAAATAAGGCCATGTTGTGGCCTGTTAGTAGCCATAAAACCTTGTATTCATTCATTGTTTGGCTTTGTACATGGGATTTGATGACAGTGACAAAAAGATATAATCATTTCATCCTTTGACTGATTAAAAAAAGAACTGCTTTGTGACACTCTGTGACACTGTGAGAGCAAGTATCCTGTATGAGTCTCAGCTACCAGGCATTCCCCTGACCAAAGCCCTTCTTCCTCCTGCCTGAGGTGAATCAAGATCCATTGTCCATTGTGATCCACACACACAAATAAATATGTGTATACAAGATACATCGGTCAGTTACCTGACAGCCATGCTTGAAATGACCTCAGTGCCACAGGGAGCTGTTAGCATGGGCAGGAAGCCCTTACTGTCCCACTTGGTGAGGTAGCAAGGAAGTGGTTTTCTCTCTCGTTTATGGGGTATCTGGACTGTATAAAGCCTCAGGGCACTTTTTTGGTCTTCTACCATTCCAAACCTGAAATACATGAAAATCAAATATATATCATTATGGTTGATATGGTTTAGGGTTAGTGAAAAACTGGGATTCTCTTTCATAGTGTTCTACCTGCAGGCCATATATCGGTATGTCTTCTCTGCTATTTTAGGCATAGTTTCAAGCCATTTAAGACTCATAGCCATCTGGTTACCACTCCATACACTGCAGGCAAAGTCCCGGCCAACAGTTACCAGGTGCTGCATGAGAACAACACACTGACCATTAAAAATGAAACTATATACATACAAGTGATAAATTAAAAGAAAAACCGTAATGAGACTGAATGTTCTACAGATACATGAAACTAACACAACTTCAATTTCATAAGAATTTCTACATTTGTTTTCACTATGTAATATTTTTTATAACTTATTTCTCATTTCACCTTGTTCCCTGGACTTATATCTAAGTCTTCGACCTCCCCTTGATGTGCTTTGAAGTCAAACTTCTTCCTCAAGGATGGAAACTGTAGATGTAGATGAGTCAAAAAATGCAATAAAAAGTCAAGACATTAATGCATACATCAAGTAACAACTTTTGTATGTTGCCCATCAATGTAACCAACATCAGAAAACATCAGAATGATCAAAATATTCCTGTTAGTTATGATAACAGTGGTTATGATCATGTTTTTTCACCCGTTTCATTACTGATATCTTGAATCTTGAACAGTTTAACAGAGCATTCCAACAAACCCTAATTTTCTCTAAATCTCTTTGAAATTGAACAAACCAAACATTCTCTATGCTAGAGGTTTATGTATTAGAATTTAGTCTTAACCTTTATTGTGTGGTTTGTAAGTGGTGGAAAAAGGGGCTAAAACAAATAAAATAACATAAGAAAAAAGCTTTGAACACTGGATGATTGATGGTGATATACATTATGCTCTTAAGAAACCATTTTAGAATTTTTATAAATGATGAATGACTAATGAAAAATCATTGAGTGGTCTGCAAAAGGGCAACTCTGGACAGTCCACAAATAGAAGTAGAGGAGCTAAAGCAACCAAGGTCATGTTTTCACCAAAACTTAAGAATTTAAGAATTGAAAAAGACATTCATACCTTGCTATACCCTGCTAATGTATTTCTCTTGATAAAGTACTTGCTAAACTACATTACTTATCAATAAGTGTCATACACCGTCTGTTGACTGACGAAAAGATTTATCCACTGATTGCTTTGGCACAAGGTAGGGCTTTGGTGTGATGTGGTTGAGAATTTCCATCTGCTGGTAATCACATATTAAAATACACTTTGCATCCATACTGAAGATGAAAAGCATTGCCCTCACTTCCCAGTTGAATCAAATTTCTGTAAAGCATGACAGGTCCAGTACCTTAACACCACTCAAACATGGCTATGCAAGACAAAATGACAACTCAACAGCGTTTACCTCCCAGACTCGAATGTGTCCATCTGTGCCTCCTGTCAGCAGAAGGCTCAGGTCAGGACTGAACCTCACCACCTTCTGGAGTGGGTCCTGAGGGCTCAGGTCTGACTGCACTTCAGCAAAACCAGTCACAGTAATGTGATCCGTCTCATCCTTCATATCTGACATATCTCCAGATGCTGCAGCACCATCTTGTCCACCTTTGTCTCCTTTCCCAGCTCGTCGCCTGGCATTGCCCTGCTGCACATTGATCCCTACAACAAAGATGAAAATATTTTTTATTGGATAATAAAGAAATACATCAACTTAATCAGTCCTTTTTAGTACTCAGTGCTACACAGTGTCTGAAGTTATATATGAACAGTGCAAAGTACTCAGCTTAAATACAGAAGCGTTCAGGCAACCACTGAAGATTGACACCACAGTAATAACTAATGCTACAATTTATAGCTGTGGACATATGACCACACTTGTTAGCAGAGAATCCGAGATTGAAAAAAATCTGGTCCAAGTGCTTGCATCCCGCTAGAATGTGACTTCACGTGTGCATAATACTCAGTGTTGTGCTACCCTGTATGAACCAGCATACAGTAAGCTACAGCTGTTATTGGGTTGGGTTATCAACAAGTTCAGGTTTAGTTTATTTGTCATTTATATTCATACTGAGTATAGGTAATGAAATCTATGAACAGATCAGTTTTATGATGGAGCATTACAGATGTTTGTCTCATCTGTTTTTGTTACATTTTATATGTCAGTATATGAGTGTCTTAACCGTTACAATAAGAGTTATGGCCAAAGACTGTTGAATGTTTACATATTCAAAAATAAATTACCAAAGTCTTATCTACATCAAGTTTTCCCTGTTGTACTCAAAACATTCCAACACATGAATATTGTGTACTGTTACATTCCTCAACAATAATTACATATGACAGATATTTTTGCACAACTTTGTGTTTAAAATAGGCTGTTCAACAAACAGGGAGATATTTTAACACACTAGAAGATTAACAAATGGTGATTATAGCCTCATCTCATGGAAGTTAAGTTTCTTTAAAGAACTATCATATGATCACTGCACCTCAGCATTGCATTTATATTTGCTCTAAAGTTTCGGAATTAATCTTTTTTTACATTTACTATTTACTATTTTAAGTAAATCAATTATTCATAATACTTTGTTCGTTATGAGGAAAACATGCCTCTGTATAATAGGGTTGTTTTGGATTATTGAGGTTTATTCATTTAATTTCTTTACTTATTTTTTTAATTTCTTTATAAAACAATTTAATATATTCCCTTTCTATCTATCTTAGCAAAAATTAATGTGCATTTTAAATGACACGCATAGTGTTTTGTTTAGTAACTGTCAGTAAGTTGTCACTCTGTGTTAGCTTATGTAGCTTTTAGTTAGGTACCTCTGAGGAGGAGAAATACATGCTCTGACATCAGATAAATTGTCAAGTGGTCTATTCTTATTCGCTGTCATATAGACAGACAGACAGTTGTTACTGATCGCATTTGCAATTTTTTTTTAGAACAGCAGCACAATATGCTGAACCCCATCCTAAGCAGCTTCTCCCTAAGTAACAGTGGTTGGGTGGTAATAAACATGATCCTCACAGTGACACTACTACCTTGGCGTGCTACAGCTGGTTGATGAAAGCATCATGCAGACCCACAAGCTGATATGTAAAGAGGGACTAGAGCAGTCTTGACTTGTGGTCTCAGGAGGGTCTGAACGAGTCCACTCCAGTGCCTTAACAATATTTTATATTAGGATAACCAGTCTAAAATCATCGAGGACAGATGGGGTGGCGTTCTTTGGTACCAGTACTAAACAAGATGTTTTCTATAGCACCAGTATCTTTTCCTGCAGCACACTGAGGTTGAAGATGTGTTACAGGATACCATACAGCAGGGTAATACGAGACTTTAGGACCATGGGACTAATATGATCAGGACCTGCAGCCTTGCCTCTGTGAAGTCTCTCTGCAGTCTCTTGACCTGGCCAATTGTAAGCATCATGGGGGTTTACATGTGGGTCCCATTGTAGATTGGAATTGGGGGGTTGCAATCAGGAGTAATGAACAGATGGAGGGAAAGCAGGGCTTGTCTTTGTGTCAATCAAGTGCAAAGACTGCACAGGGGGTGTGAAGACTGGTTTCAGTATGCAAAGTTCCAGCTGGTGGTCCTGAGCTGTACCTCTTAAAGAAGACATTCAGTTCATTGGCTCTATCCAGGCTAACTCCCCACTGGCAGTCCTTGATATTGAAGCATGTGATCTGCATCATACACATCCACATAGCCCTGGTGTTGTTTGTTTGGAGTTAACAGCCATAAACATCAAGGGGTAAAGCAATACCCCTCAGCTGTGCCACATTTTGATGCACAATACACCTATATGATAGCAATATATGAAATGTTGCCCGAACTGTGGCATCAAAAAAAGCATCTATGTAAACATAATTGGTCCCACTGTTCCCCTTAATTAAAATAATTATTTTCACAACATACAGTATTGTTTAATAACAAAAACAGATTACACCATTTCTATTTATTATCCTACATGGTGTTTTTGGTGCTGGTTGTAAGCTGGTTGTAAGAATGGCCTTTATCCATTTTATAAATTAACTCATCATATAGATACGTAAAAATAATATTTTTTGGTTTAATCTGCATTAGGGTATCAACTTCACCATTTCTGTGTTTTATCAGTCTGTCATCAGTCACAGTTTCTAATTTCTCCAATTCATGTGCATACACATGGGTCAGAGTTTCCATGGAGGACCACACAATCTCTGTCATGTTTGTTTTTTATGATTCCCAGAGTTAGCTGGGTCTGAAGTCTGTCCATCTCATTTGCCAAAGCCCCAAACCATGATGACTGACAGAACACTCACTCTCCTTGTGGACAAAGACAGCCTTTGAACTTCAGTAACATACAGATATATTAACAAGATGAGAATATGATCTGATCCACCAAGTGGAGACAGGGCAATTGCTCCGTATGGGTCTGTAGTATTCGCATACAAAAGGTCCAGGTATCTGTTTTCCCACATAGTGCAGCTGACAAACTGGTGGAAAGTTGGATGAGTGGATCCCCGATTGAGGTGGTGAAAGTCTCCAATAATGGTCACAAAAAGCATAAGGATGTTGAGACTGTCAGCAGCAATTGCGTGTATTATGTCACATGCCTCTGCCTTGTCAGCTGATGGTGGAACATAAACACCCTTAGCAAAAAACATGGACGCATACTCACAGCTAAAAGTTCAATAACAAACACTGATGTTCCATTACAGTAATATGTCTCCATATAGCACAATATACTCCTCTCCCAGTACTCCCTCTGTCCATTTTATTTGCCAAAGGCCCACCCCATGATGATTAGCAGAGCTGAGGGTTTAAATTGCTTCCTGGGTCTCACTCTGGGATGAATAACTGTTTTAGGGAGTGCTAACAGCTGATTGCGCATGTGCACACACACACACCACTTTGCTCTGCGCAAGCCCCAGCCCCAAAAAGTGAGACATGTGGCAGATGGACATAAAGACACAATGAAAATATGTGCAAGGTAAACACTGCAAAAAAACTATAAAACAATGAAACACCGGGAACTGCTGCCACAGGCTACAACTCTCACAGGACAATCTAAAGAATTAAATTTAGAGTGACTACTATGTATACATTTTACCTCACAGATTATCAGTTCTGTTACTGCAATGATCACATTTTCTCATAGCCATTTCATTTAGTTTCATATCATACTAATGGTTCCAATTATGTTGAACATGACATGTAAAATTTGAGTTAGCTGATAAATAGCTTTGTAATGACAGTTATGTGCAACCACTGATGTTCAGGGAATGATTCAGAGAAAACAGATAAACCCAGAGAGCTTTTTTGAACAACATTTTTGTTGTTGACATTTTTTCTTCAGCTAGTGGAACGTTCACAGAAATGACTGTCATGATGTTAAAATGCCCATCCCTTCTTTATTAACAACTTATATATGATATATATCTAAACAGAAAAGCAATAGAGAAAATAATGATTAAATAACTGATCATCCCACTGTGCAGTGAGGAGCTTTAGAGGAGAGTTGGAGTGCACCATAGAGAGAGTGGGAGAGGAACTGAAGTGGCACTCTCTTCTCAATCCTGAAAGTTGTAGCCTTAACTTAACCTACAAAAGACTGGCCATTGACAGGAAATAAATATATAAAAATATGGTATTATGTATGTAAAGATGCATACCCAGTACACACTTGCAATCAACAAATCAACCAGCCACATATTAAATAAGTGTAATATAAGAAGGATATTTTGAGAGAGCAGGTGTTTATCAGATTGTAGCCTCACCATCTTTGGCATCAGCTTTGCCTCCTTCTTTCTGCGTGCAGTATCTAAACCTCATCAGACAGCAGGTCCCATCCTGTCCTGCAGCGATCACACCATTTCCTACTGCCATGTTCATGGTGGCTCGCGTGTCCGTATCATGAGCGTGAAGGAGATTGACACTGTAGTGGTGTTCTCCATCCAGCTGTAGATCCAAGAAGTGCTGAAACACACAATAATAAGTCTGATACTGTTTGCTGGTGTACATGCTATCACAATGCCTTCGATGCAGGTTTCTATTCATAGACCCAGACTAAACATGCCATATTGCTGACAGTGCAGTGCCTTTAAATATTACTCTTGCAATATCATATATATATTCATGTTATACTTTCCTCTCTGGCCATTTGTACCAATTAGGCTAGGCTGGATGTAGAAAAAACATGCCTTAAAGGTGCAGTAGGTAACTTTGAGCGGAGTCCCTCTCTCTCCCTGTAAA
The DNA here is from genome assembly GCA_037176925.1 of Amniataba percoides. NCBI lineage: Eukaryota > Metazoa > Chordata > Actinopteri > Centrarchiformes > Terapontidae > Amniataba > Amniataba percoides. The sequence goes on from JBAJHX010000036.1 coordinate 25,671,553, forward strand.
TTTGAAGCAGTTCAGCTTTAAGTCTCCTCGCCCTCCCTCTCCGCTGACCCCACAGCCCCTCCCTCCTCCACACAGGTCAAACGTGAACGCGCGCGACCGACAGGCCGGCAGGTGAAAACACACACAGAGAACACACAGGTAAGAAATATGAATTACACTCCATTATAGAGATATAACAGGTTTTACAGTGACTTCAGTCTGACTGTACATTACCGAAATGCTTGGTGCTCAGTTTGTTAAACAGTCAAACTTTGTGATGACGTGACATGTTTCTGCAGTCAGCGTATTTACGTGCTATTGCTGTTAGCGCCGTTAGATGTTATATGGCAGTTTTAAACTTAACAGGTAAACTATAATGGTAGTGTATATTAGTTTTCCTAATCAAACATAGATAAGGATTAGAGAGGAAGAGAAAAAAAAGCGTTTAAGTATGTTTTTATGCACCCCTATTCCTGATCCTGTGCTCTTTTCATTTGTATTTGCGCTCTCATGTTTATGACAGCTAAATGACGCCATAGTTTTAGCTTGTTGCTTCGGTAACCCCGACAAGTGAGCCAGTAAATTAACAGCTTATTTACGTGTGTTTTAGGTCACTGTGTGACATTTCTGACCGTATATGTTGTCACGATGAGTGTAGAGACTGAGACTCTGACTGTGACTTTGCCTGCAGCACCGGAAGGGGGAGACGACACCGATGGAGCCGAGCAGAGGAGAGAGGAGGCTGCGACGTCTGACAGAAGGCCGGCAGAGAGAAGCTCCGCTGGGCCAAACACCAGAGGGGCTAAGAGCTGAGGACGTCTGTAAACAGCTGTGCACCGATTTATTATATAGGTTCAAAATTTCTATTTCAACAGGTTAAAGCGGGTTAGAAGATGAATGAATGAAGTAACATCATTATTATCCAATAAAGTGTGTTTTTCTTACAGTGATTTGTTTCTAAATGCATTATTGTCAAAACAAATACACCACTTTACTGTTATACTGTGTTAATGAAATATCTTTGGATCACTTTTAAACATGATAACCTTCATTTAGAACAACTCAAACCAAAGGGTCAACACTCCACATGAATGTCTCAAAAATAATATCAAATTAATAACACTTCAGAAATATTTAAATGTAATTTTATTTTGCATAGGAATGAAGGAAAGGTAAGTTACTTTAGATTAATGCACATTTATGGTCAACATAAACTTTGATTAGTGATGAAGATTCTTGATTCTTCTTGATTCTTCAAAGAGCAATAACAAGCCTCTGTCAGACCTGATGAGAGAATAAAGAAATGAATATATGATCAGACAGTTTCATTTTTGAATGAAGACATCTTGAAGGGACACATTTTTATAAAAATACAAATTAAAATCCCTGAATATAATAATACGACAACAGTACTAAAGGTAACATTTGTCAGCTGGCAGTTCATCAGCAGGTTAACGTTGAAGAAGCTGCAGCAATGATTTTTAACTGATTATTGTAATATTTTACATCCAGAAATCAGCTGCCACGTCACTGTTGTAAACACTGCTGATCAGCAAACCAGCAGAAATAAATGTTACAAGTTACACTGTTGGCTTGGCTTCAACATCACAGCAACATAAAAGTCACCACGGACTATCAGTGTAATTGTTAACATCTTAGCTGCGTAATTAATTTCATACGTAATTAAACATAACCCAAAATGGCATAATTACCTGTCAAGCAGAAATGTGGCTAACTCTGTATCGGTTTAGAATCCTTTTAGGTCTTGTAGCTCCAATGTTCACCCTTGTTTTGTTTCAGCTCGGCCAAATTCTTTTTTTTTGCTCGTCTTTCTTCGTCGGTCATCTTCCATTTAACTTGCTTTATTCTGCAATAAGTAGCTGACAGAGGGGGAATGGGCGCTTCTTTGTTTGTGATGTGCCTTGGTCCGCCATTGTGTAAACAAACACATGAAGCCGCTTACTGACGGTCTCGAGTTTGACCGTGGCAGTGTGTATGCGCACTGATCAAGGAGCGCTGTGTGTTCACGAGCAGTGATTGATGCTGCGTTTGCTGCTCTACCCGCTGTCGTTGGCAGATATGAGCCAGGCGCACTATATTTTAAAAACCGGCTTTTGAGAAATAAGGCAGGGCCAGAGGGGACTGATAATTATCATAGATTATCTGTATCATAGTCTATTATCAGAACTAGTGCTGTCACTAAGAAATCACGGTCGAACGAATCTAAAAAAAAAATGTCATTGTTCGAATATATTCGAACCCGCCCACCCACACACACACAAAGTGCTCCAATACACTACAACACGGTAATTACTTTTGTTCAAGTTAGCTTTTTATTTTATTTTTTTTTCTCCAAGCAACTAAATGCTAAATAAATAAATAATCTGCTTCCGCTGCCTCGGGGGGATGTGAGCTAGCAGGTGAGCCCGTAGATTTGTTGTTGCTGAATGGTATGATAGCTTCTTTTTGCACAGGCGACAAACAGCCGTGTTTTTGTCCGCAACCAAAATACCTCCACACGCCGCTTCTCGTGTGTCGGCGTCGTGATTGTCCGCTCAGGGCGGCTTTCCTCGTTCTTATCCTAATACAATGCAAACTACTTCAAGTGCAGTTTGAAAAAGTTACCAAATGAACCTTTAAGGCTTACATTAGATGTGACACTATGCCTCGATGATTCAGCAGGTATTAATTGTGAGTCACAATATTATGGCTCGTCACAAGTAGGTGTAAAGTGAAAAGTATGGCGTCATTTAGCTGTCATAAACATGCGAGCGCAAATACAAATGAAAAGAGCACAGGATCAGGAATTGATGGCGTAAAAACATAAACTGAAAGGTTAAAAATAATTTTGTGGCCAATAAAGTTTTTGTCTCGAGCGTGAACACTGTAACAGAGTGCAGATATGAAAGCTGCAGCGCCACTCGCTCTCTCTGCGGACTTGCTCGCTCTCTCTGTTCGAAACTTTTCCTCGCTCTCGATATTTTTCCAAACCAGAAATACGTCATGGGTCTAAGGCTCGACAAGACGATTGCCGATCGAAGTGGCCTGTACAGAGTCCCTTCAGAATCACCTTTATTTGCCAAGTATGGGATCACATACAAGGAATTTGACTCTGTTTTTACAGTACCCTCTCGTACTTGACAAAAATAGAAAAATAAATAAATTAACATAAATTACTTAACAAAAACTAACA
>JBAJHX010000036.1:25680929-25705616 GCA_037176925.1 Amniataba percoides
GCGGCTCCCACGCGGTGTTGCGCAGGGGCAAATAAGCAAAAGTGGCTCTTTCAGTGTTAAAGGTTCCCGACCCCTGGTCTAGCTGTTACAGTTAGCACTGCAGTGTACTACGTCTGGCCAGTGATTTAATTAGAAGTCCCCTACCTGTGCAATTTGCCCGGTTTCTCGTTCGCTTTTATTCTAACAGGTAGCAAAGTCTTAAATCAGATGATTTCATAGTGGTTTATCTATGACGAAGGGTTGCGATGGCATATAAGAGCTAAAAGGCAATGCTCGAAAGCTACCTTCCTTCCTACACGTCAGCAGCGTATGGTTGCGCATGCTACGTTCTGACGTCAACTTCTTCCACTTCTAGTTCTTCTTCTTCTGCTGGTGCCGCCGCCTCTTCTTCGTTTTTGGCAAACGATTTGATGCATTACCGCCACCAACTGGAATGGAGTTCCAGTGGATGGAGAGAGAGTGAATGGAGTATTCACACCTAAGGGCAATTTAGAGTCACGAGACCTCACTGATCATACATACATACATACTCCATGTATGTATGTGAGTGTGAATGGTTTGTCTGTCTTTGTATGTCATCTCTGTGACTGAGTGGCATCCAGTCCAGGGTGTACCCCGCCTCTCGCCTAGTGAAAGCTGACAGACTCCAGCACACCCTGTGACCCTGTGTGTCGGGATGAATTACAGATAATGGATTAATAAACATATATAATTAAAAAATAGTCATTCATTCTACACATAATTTTACATTATTGTTGGTAATAAATTAAAATAACCAACAAAAAAATCTGAAGAGCCATTTGGGAGCCGAATGAACCAGCTCTTTTGGCTCTGCTCACTGCACACGAAATTCCCATAACTAGTGACATGCAGTGAGGTTCATGGCTGGTGAGGCTCTGACTGGAATCAGATATAAAATTATATGAGCCCAATATAGAAGCTCCACACTGATAGGGAGAAGTACTTTCTGCCTCACCCTGCTTATTTTCACTGCACATTTATGGCCGATCAGAAAGACTAAATATGTCACACACATTCATTAAATAAATTAGACAGACTGTGGAACGTCAGCATGTGTAGTACATGTGTAATCAAACATATACAAACAATAGTGATATAAAGAGAGACAGCGATGGGCATGTGCTATTGCTGTCTCTGTGCGGCACAGTGCTATCAGAGGGGAGGCATGGCTCATTGCTGCCTCTCCTCGCCATTTTCTCATGTATTTGAACAGGAAATCTGTAAATTTAGTGATTTTGGCCACAGAAATGTTGAAATACTACAGAAAACAAACTTATAGAACAGTCATGAACTTATACCTGAATTTTCTTCTCTCAATGAATGAATAAACCACAAGTTTTTTTATTGTATTTTAACAGGTGAGGCACTGCCTCCCTTGATGGCATGTCCCTGAATGTTATATCACCTATTGTCTTCTGATGCTCTAGCTTGTGGTGCAATTACTTTATATCATGTTATGCTCTCTCTCATCTTCAGCCTGTCCCCAGTCCCCAGAAGTGGATGTTGGTGACATACCACTGATGCCACTTTCCTGATCCCAAATAGGGTTGCAGTGATCATTCAGGGTAATCTGTTGATCGACTTGCCTACACTGGCTGATGGATACATCATCCTCTTGGGGCTGATTTATGAACTACATTTACACTATCCAAAAGAATTGGCCAATACTTTTGACTCCAAACAGGCTTGATGGGCCTGGAAAATGGAAAGTTAAAGCACAGAGTGTTGACTCTTAAAATGACCCTTTGGCAGTGGCGTAATTTGTCTCTTGCAATTGTTGCACTTGAACAGCATATCATAGGCACATGTACCTAAAACAGCCAACTGTTTTGACAGTTTTATTGTTCACCTGCAAGTTGGATATTTGACAGTTCATCGTAAATTTTGTATTAGCATGGATACAGTGTTGACAACATTATCCCATGCCTTTGTAGGTGTTTTTGGTCTACTGCAAATGGTTACATTTGGTGCACTAGGTAAATAATGTCCTTAGGCCATTTCTCTTGGACTTGCACAGGTTTAGGAAATATTGTGTTATGATGCTTGTGGTGTAATGTGTCTCAGCCTGCGCATGTGCTGATAAGGTGGGCCTGGTTGAGTGAAGGGTCAAGGGGGGAGTTGACCGGAAGTATGCGGAGCTGAGAATGTAATGAAAACACCTGCCAATATGTCCGAGTAAAGGTTCAGAACGCAAGTTCAATGGTCTTATTTGTCTGAGAACGCACCCAACACAACAATGTTTGTGTCTCTGTTTGTTCTTACTGAAAGAAAGTAAGTTACTGAAGAATACAATAAAATTTCAAGATGTGATAGTTGCACTATTTTAGGTTTTGTTTGTTTACTCAATAAAACTTTCAGTTTTTCATTTAACCTTGCACTGAGGGAGATTTTGGGTTAAAGCTACTTAAAATAGTTTATTCAAGTTTGTTAATTTCTTATAAGAGATAAACTTACAGACATTTTTACTCATAGTGGAGCATTTTTTGAGTCGAAAAAATTAAGTTAATGCAAAATGAACGTCTCTGTTTACAGCAGTAAAAATATTCAATTTATATATAATTGTTTTTGTTTTTTCTGTGAAAACAAAATAAGAAGTAAAATGTACATATACGTATATATTTATATGTGTGTATATATATATGAAATCTTGTTACATTACAAGTCTCTGCCCAAACACAAGCCTCTTACACTGAATTGTTTTCATCCATCAGCATGTCGCTGGCTGAGCGGTGATGAGCAGTTTACCTTCTGCTCTTCCAACAATTATAGTCAGCTGGTTTCCTCGGCGGCAGTGGGAAAATGCAGCAGAGTCGACGTTTGTGAGTAGAGACAAGATGTGGAGTCCGGTGTCCTCAGCGAACTTGTTAGTCCTTCTGCGAGCAGGTGTTGAGGTCAGTTGCTGCTCAGCTGATTTTCATATCCTGTAAAACAGTCTGTTTACTCTGCCTGCAAGTTAAAGAACATTTGAGATGGATGCTCAATTTCAGTGGCCAGAGTCACAGGAGAAAAGCCCACAGGGGCTCTTGCAGCAACAAGGGCATGTCAGCTTATATCACCTGTGTGACATCATCACTGTGTCGTATGGAATCCCTGGGGTTTCTGTGTGGCACATCCAGTGAGAAAACAGAGATTGATTTTCATTTTCAAGTTTCCACATAGGCCTCTATAGGCTTTTCAATTTTTGGTCCTTTATTGTCTCAAGCACATGATCTTAGATCCCAACAGAATGTATGCATGTTTTAATTTATTTCTTCGTACTGCAACCTAATTTGATTATACGTCATTACAACAATGAATATATACTTTTCATTTCTCTGCTCAAACACAAACCTCTCCAATCTGACAGACGTCAAATCATTGCACTTTAACCCAACATACAGACTGTCTTGACTATCAGTAGTCCAGGCTCCTTGTGTTTAGGTATCCTGTTTCTTAATTACAGTGCAGGCTTTTCTCTGTGGTATCTCTGTGGCCTGAAGTGAAAGTGACATGTTCCCATAATATCTGATTCTACAAACATACACATGATATGTGTGTCTCCATGTTTTTAATAATACCTTGACAGAAGATTTGGGACACTGGACCTCCGAGATTGTACTGATGAAATGTTTCTAGTTGATGGCCAACAATCAGCATAATGATCAGAGACTCAGCAGGGTTTCAGTGGAACAATCAATACTGGCCCGCTGGCATTGTGGTGTAATTGGAGAAGGACCTGGTTTCATATAGACACACAAATGTACTGTATATGGTTTGTAAATGTAAATGGAGAACTGTGCAGGCACTGTATTTTCGGTGTTATAGTTTATAGAAGCTTGGCAGAGTATCCAGAACTGCCATGTTCTAAAGCTCACTGTTTCTTATGAGTCAGCAATCAATAAGTTGAGGCAAGATTCAGCCATATTCTTTCTGTTGTCATGGTTGTCAGTTTCTACTAGATGCACAAACGACTGACTTATTAACTGTCAATAAAGATAGGAAACAGTTACAGTTGAAAATTATGTGAAATATATATTTTGGCCTACATAGCCTCCAGATATGACCCAACTGCACACAGATGGGAGATGTCAGATCACAGTCTTAAACAGCACTCTCCCCCACCATAATCAAAAGTCAATGAGGGAATATCTTGGAAGGTTGCTGTTCCTCTATCAAGTAGAGTTTCAAATGCTGGGATTCTTTGACACAGGAGCATTGTCAGAATGTTGTCAGAATGTTCATGTTCAAGTTCATGACTAAATTACACTCCACTCCAGGCACTCTGACCAGAGTCTATACCACTACTTAATGGTAAATACATTCATTTTATTCATCTTCTAACCCACTTTATCCGGCACTCAGGGTCACGGGGGTGCTGGAGCTTATCCCAACTATTGTCGAAGAAAAAGTACAATCCAACCCAAAGTCTGCTGTGGTGTAGTGAAGGTTTATTTAGTGATCCGGAACACGGTGAGTCACAGTGTCAAAGACCAGGTCTGAGACAGAAGACTGACACAGAGCAGAGGGCTGAGGGTCCTTTATACAGGGGTAACAAACATAGATGTAAAACAAAAGTTAAGGGGGTGACATATACATAACAAGAAGGGGGGTATGGGTGGGAGTTCAGTTGATCAAAAGGGTTGGTCTGACGGTGTAAAACAAAAGGTGAGGGGGTAACATTTACATAGTAAGGAAGGGGAGTGTGAGTGATCAAAGGGGTTGGTCAGATGATGTCAGCAGGGTCAGGAGACAAGGGGAAGGAGAGCAGATGTTCAGGTAACAGGGACATGACACCTAAGGATGATTATATTATTCTACACTATCTTAGGGCGAAGGCGGGGTACACCCTGGACTGGTTGCCAGTCAGTCGCAGGTCCACATTGAAGACAGACAACCATTCGCACTCACATTCCCACCTAAGGGCAATTTAGATTCTCCAAATTAACCTCACCTGGATGTCTTTTGGATTGTGGGAGAAAGTACCCGGAGAGAACCCACGCAGACACATGGAGAACATGCAAACTCCACCCTCAACTGGGGATCAAACCCGAAACCTTCTTGCTGTGAGGCGACAGTGCTAACCACTACACTACTGAGCAGCCCTTAATGGTAAGTTTTTGGTCCTTTACCCTCAAAACCTCATCACAGCCTGTATGTCAGCAGCTACAGCTTCTTCCTCTACTTCTGCTGGCTACTGTGGTGGTCTGATGCCCAACCCAGCCTGTGACATCATCGTGGCACACTTTGTCTGTTCAAATTGTAAGTTTAATATGGCACATCAGTTATTCGAGTCTTAAATCCCCCCACAGACAATGTTGAGCTGCAAACCAGCCCATCATCCTCAGTGTGATGGCATATAACACCAGTCCTCGCTCTACTACAGGTTTCACCCCATTCTTTCTCATTCCTGGTCATTAAGCCAGGATGCCTGCCAATCTGCTGCTGCGTAACAACACACCATCTTCAAATACTCCAGGTTCTCTTGCCGACTATGTGGCACAGTTGACTCGCAAACTTCAGTCAGCCTTCAGTTCTGCTGCATGGAACAGAGACTGTGCTCACAACCAACAGAAACAGCAGTGTGACAAATGTATGAAGCACGCTCCCTATGTTTAGACCTTGTGTAGTTAAACCACCCCACCAAAAGCGACACGAAAACTTGCTCTGCAATGGAAAGGCCCCTTTGAGATGTTAGAGAACCTCAGATCTGATGGGGATTCTCCTGGAGTGACATACAGGATTCATTACCTCTTGGTCTGACAAGTGCTAGATTGTCCATTATAATCTCTTCAGACCTTACAATGTGCTTGTACCAGCTCAAGGACATAAGACAATGGGCAGTGTTTCATCTTTGCCCTCTGACTAAGCCTCTGTCCACTCCTTGTGAATCTCCCCCAAAGTCTTGATTGGCCTTTTCTTTCAAGATGCGGTTATCTCTATTGCTTGTGCATCATTTTCTGCCACATTTTTCCTTCCATTCAACCTTCTAGTTAACCTTGGCAAAGCATGTGCATGCAGCGGCTTGGTGCTAATGGGTTTTTATCTTTTTATTTATATTTTTATTTATCTTTCACCTGCAGCAGTAATAGTGTACAGTAGGGCTAAATTGTTGGACACAGGAGAAAATGCACACCTACGAGCATTTCCAAAGCTGAATTTTATTCTCCCAGTGATTCAGCATACAACCAAGGCTTTCACCATCCCCCCTCTGTTGCCAAAGAGACAGAGTAGGCATCATAAACAAAAGCGGGGCAAGAGGCACAGCCTGCATGCTCAGCTGAAATGCCATTTAAGATGGGCATTGCAAGCCAATGCTAAATTAGCACTGGAGGGGCTGTACAATTAGTTGGCAGATAAACAACAATTTAGAGAGGTTATGATTGTGGCTAGAGACTTTAACCATGTTGAGTTAAAGGCAGTTTTTCACAGATTCCATTGTTCCATAAATTTCCCGACGAGGGACAAAAATACCTCGGATCAGGTTTACAATGACATCCCTGGAGCGTACAAGGATGTTGCAGCTCCATACTCAGGCATGTCGGACCACATTTCTGTGAATCTGATCCCCTCCTATAAACCTCTGAACTGCAGGACAAGACCAACCACCAGAACCAGCAGGTGCAAAGAAGGAGCATTGTGATAATAACAACCCATGTAGTATGTGGTAGGTATCAGAACAATAACAGACTATAAGCGTGGCCATAAGCTGGTTAGCCACGATTCCAGCTGAAGGACAAATTAAGGTGTTTGGTTGCACTCTGAAACTGGGTGCCAACCAACTGGCAGGAGTTTTTCTAGACATTTTTACCTACACACTTGTGCCTGTGGCTGAAAAATCTACTGACACCTGCCTTAATGATTACTGCCCTGTCACCCCAACTCTGATGATCATGAAGTGCTTTGAGATGATTGAAAAGCACATCAAGGACATCATCCCTGCTGGTCTATATCAATATCAGTTCACATACAGGGAGAACAGATCACAAACAAGAAGAAGATCACAAACAGATCACAAACAAGAAGAAGAAAGAATGTCTCGTACTGGACAATGATGAAATCCACTATAGAAAGGAGATCCAATGCCCCTCTCAGTGGTGTTCAGGCAACAACTTTGGTCTGAATACCAGTAAGACCAAAGAGGTCATAGTGGACTACAGAAGGTCCAGGAGGACCAAGCATGCTCCTCTCCCCATTCACAGGGAAGCAGTTGAGCATGTCAATAACATCAAGTTCCTGGGCATCCACATCACATCTGACCTGGGGCCTTATTTATAAAACTGTGCATAGGATTCACATGAAAAGATGCAGAATGTGAATACACACAAAAATATTCTGATTTATAAAACAGTGCGCACACAGATCCTATGCCGCTTTCCCTTCATAAATCATAACCAACTTGCAACTTTTGCAGGCATCATGTTACGCCCATAATTGCCTATAAATAGTCAGTAAAACATCCTTAGTTAATTTTCATTCTACCTGACTGCATGATGGTGACCATGAGGACCTCGACAGAAATGATAAGAAAATTAACATAGTATGAAATAGAAGATCTTATTTGTGAGGTTGACACCAGAAAAATAACTTTGCTGATGAACACATCAAAGAAGTCCCACATCACAGTGGATAGGCGGAGGCATAGAACACCAGTGCTCATCCCCCTTTATAAAAATCTGGCATGGATTACTGAAGAGTCCATCTTAAATTACAATGGTGACAGAGATAGAGGGGACACAGATGCAAAAAACTCACAGATGACTCAGGTAGCTTTGCAAGCGGATGAAGACATGACATTACACACAAATCACACAAATGTCTGCGTCACCGTCACACCGCTCGCTGTCACTGTTCTGTCTTCTTACTACTACTACTTCTTACTACTTACTAGTCACTTTCACACGGCTAATCACAGTCTCTGAGGTCTTCTTCCGGTTGCGTTCACCTGCACCAGGGGAGGAGAGGGGAAAAAGACAGCCACCCACGCAGTCTCTGCCAATCACTGTCCCCCTGCTACAACTCCACAGGTGCAACCAATATTCCCAAACACACAGCCCGCACAGACACCCCCACACACACCCACGACAGACACTCCCACACACACCTGTGACACATGTCCTCACCGAACTCCTCCCAGACGTGAGTTTTTTTGCCTCCAGGACAGCCCGTGCTGCGGCTTGCTTGGCCTGCCAGTATCCGTCAACTACGTCAGGAGTCCCACAGGCCAACATGGCCCGATAGGACTCCTTCTTCAGCCTGACAGCATCCCTTATGTCCGGGTTCGGTTGTTGCCACCACGACAGGCACCAGAGACCAGAGCGGTTTGCCAGAATTTCTTCGAAACTGACAGGAGTCAACATGGCCTGATAGGACTCCTTCTTCATCCCTTACTTCCAGTGTCCACCACAAGGGGGGGATGCCACCACAACAGGCACCAGAGACCTTGTGTCCACAATTTTGAGCTGCTGCATCGACAATGGTGGCAGACAACATGGTCCACTCGGACTCAGTGTCCCCAGCATCCCTCGAAATCTGGGAAAAGCTCTCCCACAGGTGGGAGTTCAAGACCTCCCTGACAGAGGGCTCAGCCAGACGTTCCCAACAGACCCTCATAATATGTTTGGGCCTGCCAGGTCTGTCCAACTTCCTCCTCCACCAGCGGATCCAACTCATCACCAGGTGGTGATCGGTTGACAGCTCAGCCCCTCTCTTCACCCGTGTGTCCAAGACATGCAGCTGGAGATCAGATGAAACGACAACAAAGTCGATCATCGACCTCTGGCCTAGGGTGTCCTGGTGCCATGTGCACTTATGGACACCCTTATGCTCGAACATGGTGTTCGTTATGGACAAACTAGCACAGAAGTCCAATGAAAAAACACCACTCGGGTTAAGATCGGGGAGGCTGTTCCTGTCGTTGCATACGCACAAAAGAAGGTGTACGCCAGTTTCTATGCAAACTTTGTGATTTATAAAAAACAAACTTGGCGGAGAATGTGCAATCCTCCATGCAAGCTCTGACCCATGCGTACGCACATAATGTGGAGAAATGAGATCCTGCGACTACGTCTGCAGAAGGATGAAACACAGAAACAATGTGAAACTGTTCCTGTTATGCAGAGGAAAATGAAATGTCATTCATGTATCCCATATAAAGAGTTCATTTCTCCCTGCCCGTGAGATGCCAGCTGCTTTTTGGCATCCATTTTGATGTCAGACCACTTTTTCTTGACCTCAGCCACAGTGCAATCTTCTGAGGCTGCGGCACTGACAGCATCTGCCACATGCTGCCACTCCGATGCCTTATTGGCATGTGAAATTCCCATTTTGTGTCCACCAGACAAAATGTGCTTTCTGCTGTCGACCCCACGAACAAGTACCTCCACTTCACACTGCATGAAATTTCGTTTCATTCCCTCTCTGTCAGCCTTCGCCATGGCGATCTTCCTGCAGTCAGGTAGAATTTATTTATTTATTTATTTGGGGCGTAACATTGAGCAATTATAGGCAACCATGGATGTCACATGACGCCCGCAAAAAGTGCGCCACATTTCAAGTTGATTGTGATTTATAAAAGGAAACCGGTGTAGGACGTGCACACAGCTTTATAAATCAGAATATTTTTGTGCATTCACACGTTCTGTGTTTCGTCCATCTTTTCACATGAATCCTATGCTCAGTTTTATAAATGAGGCCCCTGGACTCTATATATACGCTGGCCAGATCCAGAAGAAGGCCCAACAGTATAGAAACATAAAAATCAAAATAACCATACTGAAAAACTGTCCACTTCACTGCAGCGAGACACAGGCCTCGGATATGTGTGTGCATGCTCTACCACACTTGTTGATTTTTTTTTTTAAATGAACTAATTCAATCATATAACTCAAGCTGTGGAGAGAAAACACAGAACATTAAATACAGTTCACACCACAACCTTGAAATACATACTTAAATCCTTCTCCAGTTTCATTGTATCCAGCTTCACCTTTTTAATTTGCAGCATCTTGTATTCCATTTCCAGCCTCTGACACTCCATGTTCAGCTTTTCACTTTCAGTGCTTAGATGAAGTTTACATTTTCTTTGTTCAGCTGCTGAGAAGAAGACAAGAGCTCTCATTTTACTTTCCTTTTCCACCATCTGCTTTTCATCCATTAACTCATCAGGGCACCTTATGTTCCCTGGGGACATGCATGTAGCCAGACAATGCAAGCCTCTGTTTGATAAGGGTGAGGATGACCAGTGCTGAAGGTTTTGGGGGACTCTGGGTAAGACAAAACTGATTCACTCAACTGATGTGCATTGGTCAACTCATATGCAGAGCAGCAGCTGTCAGAAATCCAAATAACAGTGAACTTTACCCATCAGTAGACTGCGCATCCTTACCTCTAGGACAAACCTGGGCATTTAAGGCCACGTGAGGTCAGTCATAAATTACAATCTAAATGAAAAAGTTACAAGAAAGTCTTGTTCCATCAGTCAGTGTGTCTGCGAAGTTAAAACTAATTTCGCGGGGGAACTAGTTGGCAAGCGCAGTACGTTGTCAGACATATGTATGAACGGTCTGTGTGTGCGTGTGTGCTACATAGCATTTTGACTTTCAGATGTTTGTTCAGCAACGCCTCAGTAAGTTTGTAACATCATTTGCAAGTATATGTGTGTGTCTGTCACATGTGTAAGTACGTTCGCGTTACGTCGCGTCCGTAGGAACGGAACTCCGACGGAAGTTGTATCAGCTGTGCACGCAATGCAACTGTGCCGCTTTTATTTTGAAAAGCGTGACGGACGCGGACTGAAAAACAGTGAAAGCACATATTCCTTTTTGAATGAAGTTGATAAGTTGCTTATCTTTAACATACTACAAAAGTATTTGTGAAGATTAAGTTAAAAATAAAATGAGACACTGATGTAATTCTTTCGTGTTTCCTGTTTTGTTTTTATTTTGATCGGAGTATTTGTAATTCCATATGTAAATATTAACAGAGTATCTTTATTCTTCTGATTGCCATTAGCAGCTAATAAGAACATATATAATTTACTGTTTTTTACAAAGGGAAAAAAAATCACATTAAATTCAAGTAATTGTTGGTTCGGCCCTCCAAAACAATTCAGATTTCTCACGTGGCCCCTTGTGAAAATTAATTGCCCACCCCTGCTCTAGGAGGATGGGGGAAGGAGGCGGCGATTGTTTTAAGGGGCGGGGAGACCAAGAAACTGGATATGAAGAGAAGACCAAATCAAGTTAGACGGAAAAGCTAGAATATATACGGAAGCTTGATGATATTTACCTTCAAAATAAAAGCAATACAGAGCAAAGTCTTTTTGTCTTTTTTCTCTTGTTTTTACATTCTTTTAAATTAAATTCTTCCAAGGTTTATGTTGAAGCTCGATTGATTATGAATCTATCACGAGATCTCCATGACAGCTATGTAAAGTGCATCTTCTAATAAAAGACACAGAAACAGTTGAAAGGTCTGGAAAGTCACACCTAACAGGTAAACCATGGAGCTTTTCTGTATGTCTTCACCAAAACTTTAACATTTGTCATCTCACTATATTAGTTTAAAGGCGCTTTCAACAACGACAGTTGTTGTCATTCAAATGTAAATGCTCACCTACATTTAGATTTAAATACATTTTAATTAACTTTCAAATGTCCCTTATTCTCACGTTTTCGCGAATCACTGTTTATTTTAAACGTGACCGGAAATGTTTTAAATACGTGTACTGTTTTTGTAACTTGACGGTGACGGTTCTGTGACTTCTGCGGAAAACACCCCAGACTAAGAGCGACAGAAGCAGAGAGAGAGAGAAAGAGAGAGAGAGAGAAGGGGGGAGGGAAGGGGAGGAAAGGAGGGGGGGCGGTGCACCCGTCGAGGCGACTTTCCATGAGCCATTTTTGTCTTCTCTCCTCTTGACTGAGGTTGAATATTTGTTGACTGCTGCGTTTCAGTCGGGCTGAGGAACACGCATCCGTTAAATCTGGTTTTACATCACGGTAAGCATATGTATCCGTATAGATCGTGTTACATTCATAGCAACTGAAAGGATAGGAACAGAATATCACTTCCCATTGTAGCAGGTGGACGTAAACGAGACTGGATATTGTGACTGAACAGAAAATGGCACAAAAGACAATCCTATTCAGATTCAGAAGTATCAGTCTACAAATTAGGCAAAGAGATGCTAAACAAGCCATTTAAACGGGTGTGTTGGGCGGAAGGAGTAACGTTTACGCTATGGAACACTGGGTAGCTATCTCTGTATCGCACATATTTGAGATGATGGTTGTTGTGTAAATATATTTGGCAGCATGAGTGCAGTGTTCATGATCTGTATTTGACAGAGTGCAACATGTAGCTAGGCAGGCCTACAGCAGTGAGCCTGGCCAATATGTGCAGAGACTTTGACGCCCAAATCACAATGTGATGTTGCCGTACATTCACCCCAATACCCATGCATTTTTCAAAACCTAGGAGTCATTTTCAGGTTGGTATTCATACGAACTTCAAATGCCCATATGAATAGCAATCTCAGTGCAGGGATATTTTGAAGAGGATGCTAGGAGCACCTAAGATTTTACTGATAAAAATTATGCATGATGGATTGGATTCAGGTCAAAATCAGATGTATCTTGAAAATATGTTATATGTTTAGTAATTTTGTGCCAGAAATAGAACACCTGAAATAAACAACTAGATTTTGACATGGATGTTGGAGAGAGGAGAGAGCAACCAATAGCATCTGGGTGCTGGAATTAGAGACTGTATCTGCTCTGATCATCATGTTTTTGTTTGTAGGGAGATTAAACCATGGTGATGTTCTTCATGTCCTTCTTTATTCAGGCCATATGAAGTGGGAATATGGAAGTCCAAAATGCAAAGGGCCGTCCAACCCAAAGAAATGATGGAGACAGAGGAAATCATGCAGTCATAAACTCAGCTGATTCATTGTTAATGAATACAACAAGTCTGACATGGTACACTGCATTGGATCCAAGGGTGGAAAGGAGCTGGTGATATATTTGTAATTGTGGAAAGAAGAGGTGCCCATTCTTTGGATCACATTACTAAAGAGGAGAACTTGTGTTTGATCTGCAGCCTATATGACAGAATTACACAGAACAGTCAGCGACTGCATGGAGTGACAATGAAAGCAGTTATGTAAGAAGACACTGCTTTAACGTTCAAGTCCTCACAATCAACACACTGCTGTGATTCATGCCACAGATGTGGGCTCTCAGGGGGAACAGGTGGTTACTCAGTAGAAAAGAAACAAGCAAATGCTTGAGAACCTCAGCGTTTAGTTTACTTCTGTAGACAAAGACAGCTTTCCATTATTTATAGAAAAGAGAAGGCAGGAAGCAGAAGCTGTGATTGTTCATCATGCCAAGGAACCGAGCCTTTTCTGAGCCAGAGTACTCTGCAGAGTATTCAGCGGACTGCTCTGTGACACTGCCCTCCGATCCCGGGCAGGCAGTGGGGCGGACACATGAGGTCACAGTTCGGAGCTCGGGATGCTGCCTCTGCCTGCCGCGGTTCATGCGCCTCACCTTTGCACCTGAGTCTCTGGAGAACCTTTACCAAACTTACTTCAGACGACAGAGACATGAAACCCTGCTAGTGCTCATCGTGTTTGCTGCCCTCTTCGACAGCTATATCATTGTCATGTGTGCTGTGGTTTACACCACTGACAAGCTGGCTTCTGTTTTAGTGGCTTCATTTGGACTGGCAACAGATGTTATCCTCTATGTGCTTTGCCGTTGTGGGCTGTTGCCAGACCGCATCTCAAGACGGGTCGTGCCATATGCCCTCTGGGTACTCATAGCAGCTCAGATATTCTGCTATCTTGGTCTGAACTATGCCCGCTTCCATCAGGCCAGTGACACGGTAGGCTGGCAGGCTTTCTTCAGCTTCTCCTTCTTCCTGACTCTGCCTTTGAGGCTGACACCCATCGTGCTCATCACCACTGTATCCTGTGGGGTCCACACCCTGGTTCTGGGTGTCACCATCGCTCAGCAGCAACAAGAGGACATCCAGGGTGCAGCACTAAGCAGACAGGTAAGAGTAAGAAGGAAGGTCACATGTTTTTAAACTCACAAACAATCAAACTTCTGGGCCTGGATAGAGGTCTTATTTAAGGCACAGACTTGAATAGGGAGTTGTTGAGTTTTGTATTGGTGCTAACATGACACTGGTGAGAGAACAACTCTAGTAACTAGTTACTTGCTATTTGCACTGTATAGACAGACAAAGATTGGTGAGAAAACAAGGGCAATAATATGCAGTAAAGATGCCCAGTTGGGATTGAACTGGGTTCATTTAATTTACAAGGTATGTATGTTTTTTTATGTTATCTATAAGGTATGAAGGAAGCACACTCATAGCCATGACGCAAAATGTTTTAATAATATATAGTTGGACATGACTGTCCTTTTCAGGGTATATTTTGAATAAGATTGTTATGTTCAAACAGTTGTGAACAACCTCGGTGAACATGTTAACAGCGGTGGTGCTTGGATGTAATATAAGTAAAGTTTGCCTTTTGCCTTGCACTACAAACACATTTTGTGTGAAAAGCTAATTCAAATCTATTCTTATCATGGACAAAACATACACATTTTGATGCAGAATGCTGTATACTAATTGTATAAGTTGTGTACGGTTCACAGAGACAAAACAATTTGCATTTCAAAAGTGATTTGAGTGAAACTTAGGGTTCACACGGTCACAGTGCATGCAAATTAAATCAAATGAACTAAAGAAGGTTCAATAATGGATGATGTATCAAATTTCTCAAAGCAAATGGTCATTATCAAATATTGCTCTCAGACAAACAAATCTTTGTTACTGGAGATTTCAACTATTATACAAATACTCAAAATCAGCACAAAGATGTAGAGGACAATTTTCTATCAAAAGCTTTTTATTTTTAAACCCTTTAACAACATTTTGCTTACTGAATATGAACTCAAGTTATCAGTAATTAAAGCTATTGCAGCCTAATCCTACAATCTTTGAACAAATCTTCCTCTCATAAGTTTGCATTGGAAATTTAGAGGTTTATTGAATCAACTTCATGGTCATTTTGAAGAATGCATTGGTGCTGCTGCAGGACTGTATTGCACTAAATAAATAGGCTTTAAACTTACTTAGCCTCCCTTTTTGATTGAAGAATTCAAGATAGTCTTTATTTGTCCCACAAGAGGAAGACATTGAGTGGACAAAATATTAGAAACACACGTCAGCATAATATAACATAGTTAATTTCACGTAACCCTGATGACATTACTGTGACATCATTAGGGCTCTTATTTCAGACTTGACCCACACTTCGCAAGTTTCTCTTCAGTTCACATGGACTCTGAGCTCTGCTTTGCCATCAGTGTCCTCAGAGGTTGCTGTCCTGTCAGCAGCAGAGGCTGACTGATATCAGAAATTTACCTGACAAGAACTGCGATGTTTTCATTTATTGTATTCATTTATTGCATTTATTGTATTATTTATTGTTTTTTATTGACTTTTTGTATTATAACAAACAGGGGACATCTAGCAGAACTGGGCGTCTTGATCATGCACTATAGATAAGGTTAATGGGTTCACAGCAAAATAAGAGCAGGAGATCTGTCTTATTTGAATGGCTCCTGGCTGAATTTGTGTTTAAAGGTTCAGTAGGTAACATTTTCAAACACTATTTTTAGTCATACTCACTCAAACTGCCAGAGGTGGAGATTAAGAGAGCTGAAAGATTCATACTGATGGAGAGAGAGACATTTCTGCTGGACAGGTAATTATCCGTTTATGTTTTATTTTCTATAAAGTGAACTACAAAGCTAAGATGCGTTATAGTAACAGTATGAAGCCGAGTCTAATGCTAATTGCTAGAGCTAATGCTTAGCTTTGTTTTTTCTGAAAATGGTTAAAATATCTTCTAGATGGTCATCAGTTTGATGTTGTCTTGATATTGATGTGTGTCTGTGCTGCCAAAGCTAAATATTCTCACACTTTCACTGCTAAGCTGATATTATTCATTTCAGTGTATTAGTTTGTCTTATCAAGCAAACAATGAAAAATGTCTGTGCTTGTTGTTTCTTACTTTGTTACTTTTATTATTTTATTTTTTAATTTGGATTATTTTAAAACAGATGAGTGTCCCTCTAACATGTCTTCATTATAAAGGAAACTATCTGAACAGATATTCTTTATTTTCCCTCCTCAGGTTTGACAGAGGCTTGTTATTGCACTTTGAAGAATCAAGAATCTTGTTTTCATCAAAAATCACAGTGTATGTTGACTATGAATAATTTATATTTTGAATCTGTAGTAATTTACCTTTTCTGTCATTCCTATGCAAAATAAAGCTTGTAAATGTTTCTGAAGTGTTATGAATTTGCAAATTAAAAATTTTAAAAATAACTTTTGAAACATTTCATTTTTAGTGTGGCCCCTATGGTTTGAATTGTTCCAAATGAAAGTTATAGTGTTTAAAATTAGTACAAATATATTTCGGTAATACACTATAACGGCAAAGTGGTGTATTTGTTTTTATAAGAATGTTTTTCGACACAAACCACTGTAGTAGACCCACTTGATTATGTTAGATAAACATGTTAAAATACACATTTTTGAAGCTATTTGATAAATCTACAGTGGTGCCTAGAAAAACGAGGTTTTGCAAAAAACGCACAAAAAAGCACAAATGTGAGCACAACACTAATACTTCCACAGCGAGCTAACTGCTTAAAGTGAACGAGTGAGATGGGGATGCTATGCGGATGTTACGGCATTCTCTGTGGTGTTTGCTGTGCCAAAAAGCATAGTGATTGTTTTAAAAAACAAACAAAACAGTTCACAGTCCAAAACAGAACCACATCTGTGCTTGTTTCACACTTATGTCCTGTGTGATATCGTGAGTTTTGTGCAAGATAGAGGCTAACTGCCTCATCCTTGTTGTTGTGGTCACCTGAAGTATTTCTCTCTTTCAGTAACTCTATTAGGGCAGATGCATATGCAGTTGAAACATGTTTACATCACATTCGGTGACATTGTAGTTGACTCATGGACTTACTCTAACCCTAACCCATAATTAATAATATTTAGGCAATGACTGAAACTACTACCTATATCATGGCTTTTGTTTAATAGAACAGACTAACCAGCCACTTCTGGAACCTCTGGTCGCGAACCACATAGCACACCTCACCATTACTGATTTGAGCAAATTCTCTGCTGCCATTGCAGTTGAAATCCAGGTCTGCAAAGAGAAGCCTGTAGAAAAAAAGAAGGATGTGCAGTTCAATTGTACATATGTGAGTAAACCAATATTTGAAACAAACATTGATTAAAAAATACTTTTTTTGTTCTGGTACAGTGAGGTAAAACTGCCACACTGTAAAAAGTGCTGTTAGCCATTGACAGAACAAAATATTCAAATAGAATAAATACCTTTGTTCCTACTTTATTAAGCAAGCAACTAATACAGTCTAATACAACAGGCACACAGTGAATTCTATCATCATGAAGGGGAAATTGTATTTTGTTTCAGGAGGCAATAATTCAAATGTATTGTCAGTTTTGATTAAGTGATGCTATTTGATTGTAGTGTGCAATAATGAAAACACGTCTGATGTTTTGATGTTTTGTCTGTCCAGTTTTTATCAATAAGGCTTGGGCTGCTGTGATAGAGCCATTTTTTTCTTTAACCGTCATATTTACCTGTTGTATATCCCAAGAAAGGTGAACCCAGTGTGCTTTGGTGCAAAGTGCAGGGTTAGGGAGTGAAATGCCTCTAGTGAGAAGGTCTGATGGTGTGGTAACAACTGTCGGAGATCCATCCCCAGTAGCAATACTCTCAAGTTTGAATGCTACAGTTGATCCTGCTTAAACACAGATTTTGTTTTGATGTTACTAGTATGGTCTACATATGCATTTATTACATACACTGATAAATAATGTGTGTATGAATACCATCACATCAGGTATGATGTGTATTTCTTCAGGTTTTTACTCTTTGTCTTGAAAAAGGCTTTTGGGCTGAAAAACCAGATATAAAATACAAAAATGTATTCATGATTGAGCTAGAGAATTTAACACTTTTCAGTACAGTTTTAATGTATGTTGCATCAATAACACACATTGTTCTTACCACACTCCGGTTATACACTGATAGAACCAAAATAAACCAAACACCAACAAGAAGTTTGAAGTTTACTTAAGATTGAATCACTAAATATTTTGAGCCACATAGTATGTTAGTAGCAGCCGCTCCTTGTTTCTTGTTTTCTCCATGCAAAATATTCAATCTGATGTGTTAATTCTAATACTGAGGTGTTTCTAATGTTTTGTAATATTCCTACATTATGTAAATTATGTAATACACTTACAGCTAATTCTAATGTACACCTGATGAATAGTGCAAAGGTTTGAGGTTGAACTGTGTGAAGCGCAGAGGGTCCTTGAATCTACAGGCACTGAACCACTGTCTATAGGTATCTCTGTCCCTGTTGTACCTGCAGTATCTCCTAAAATCTAACAACACACCAATTTTAATGTTACACTTGAAGATAAATTATAAATGTCTTAGATGTATAAATTAAAAAGTCACTAAGCCATGTAACTAGACTTAAGGGTACTCATGTTAACAAATTTAGGTTACACTTTGTGCCCTCTTATATGATTTATGATATAGGATGCTAATACTAACTAACATTAAGATTAGCCTCTGTCATAGCTGTGTGCTAACTTACAACAAACAGCTTTGCATGTAGTTTCTGGTTAAGGAAATAATTATCCTGAAGAATATGAAAGTTAGCAGATGTTAGAAAACGTGACTTACCGTGAACAGTTGGCGTTGTCGTCGAGCTGAATCTCTGATGGATGTATGACTTCCACAGGCGGCAGAACCAGCAGCTGCTGCTGATGGCAGACCTGATGAAGCCGCAGTGTGCACAGAGGAAACCACAGGATTCTCACACGGTCTTGCCTTAAAAATCCCATTGAACTCCATCATATTGCCAGGAAGATAATCCTCCGGCATAAAATGAGCACCACAAATGACTGAAAACGCAATAGTAAAATTAAGGCGGCTCTGATCAGTGATGCCAACTCCTTATTAAGGAAAATAGCTATTGGCTGTCCTAAAAGTCGCTACAAGATGTTAAATGACATCATCACCTAATTTGTATAATAATACTATACTCATAATACACTGTAGGAATAACATTGTGGGAGACATAAAAAGTGTGTAAATATTGCCTAAATATGTTTAGAACTCCAAATTAAGTTTCTCCTGTTGATTCTTGGCTTGTTTTTAAATTTTGTGTAGCCCCATTTAACTTAAATCAATTTCGTCCTGTATTAGTAAATGTTAATATCAACATCGCAATTCATTTGCAGTGTGTGGACGCGGAGCGGTGGGTCTCCTCTGCTCTGACTGCTGCTGCTGTGAGACTGACCACCTGAGAGTGCTTCGGGATGGGGGAGGGGCTCACAGCAGCACCCACTGCTCGTTAAGGTAACTGCAAAGCAATTCGTGCTTTCACATCAACATCTCCGAAACACCAAAATGTCTCCAATAACACCAGAAAAAGTTGCCAAGAAGGTTTGGAAAGTCACCAGATTTAGCGAGAAAGTCGCCAAGTTGGCAACAGCGGCTCAGACTCACTACCACCTACTACCGCGCATCAAGTTCAGGCAGAGCGGGGAGCAATGACTCCCTTATGTGATGTTTAAATACCTTTTAAATATTTTTTTCTTTGACTTTTATGACGCATGATTTAAGTTTAATTAGTGTTTGCTTATGTATTAACTGATAATGTCCAACACTGCAAAGTCTGTTCTGTTGGAAGAGAAATGGTAGATAGTCATAAGTCATAATAAACTTTATTTATATATCAGCTTTATAGCAGTGTGTTAAGACAGTGGTGTGCATACTTTTATTTGCAGTCGCTTGTGTGTCAATTGACATGAAGGGTGGTTTAAAGGGATGGCCAATGTTGCTCACATGAAGAAGGAAATGACTAGAACATGTAATGTAGAACGTTAGAGTATCTGCATTTTTTCACTTATAAACATACTTATAACCAACCACTGAAAATGATCATCAACTAATGCCCTATTTCCTCCTGTTTACTGATTCTGTGAGGAGTAAACGTTTAATGATGGTCTAAGGCTCATGGAAAATGGCATTAATGGAATTATTGGACTGTGCTAGACTTTCAGTTATTCATTTTTCTTATTCCTGGGTCTGAGTCCAAGTCTCACAATTCTCTATCAAACTAATTGCTGGTTTTGTTTTTTTAATAAAAAAAAAAAAAGAATAAAATATAAAAGATTGAACAGTGTGACAGTTTAGTGTTTTTTAAGGAATTTGACATTGAAAGCAACAGATGTTGTGATAGAAACTGCTTAAAGCAGGGGTCCCCAACTGCCGGGCCGCAGACCGGTAACGGTCCGTGGATCAATTGGCACTGGGCCGCACAAGAAATAATTAATAATTTCAGTTTTATTTATTATCTGAGTCTGAACGATCTTTTATTTTGAAAAATCTTTTATTTTGAATGACCGGATCCTCTCGGTTACATGTCGGTGCTTGCATGCGAGCACACAGTGGAGTCACGTTTATTATCATTACAATATGAACAACAACACTTTTTTATAGCTTTCTCACCCATAGTGTTTAGTTTTTTTAATAGGCTTTAGTGTGCCAGGGCATCTTTTATCTTGGGGAAGCTTTCAATAAAAGATCAGACATTACAGTCAGAGAATTGAAATGGCCAACATTAAATTGTTTACTCATACACAAAACACCAGGGGCCTCATTTATAGATTTTTTGAATGCACAGAAGAAGGTGTTTGCCACTCTCTAAGAAAACTTTGAGACTGAAAACGTCATGCACACATAAACTGGAGTAATGAGAAGCTGTGACTCTGATGACAGTAGGATGAAACATGGTGTGAAATTGATGTCATTGTCTAGAACAGGGGTGTCAAACATACGGCTTGCGAGCCGCATCTGGCCCACTGGGGGTCCTGCTCGGCCCACTAGATGACTTTGCTAAGAGTGAAAATTAAGGCAAGACATAAATTGCATTTCCATAAAAGTAACTGCTATTCATAATCAGTCGACTAGGGGTTGCACTGTACAGCCCCGCCAAAGGGGCTCTGTAGGTTTAGGTGTACAAACATTTAGTCATTTTTAAAATCACTCCAGTAAGTGCTTCAAAAACAGCGTAAATAAGATATCTCCTCCGGAGGCAGAAGCACTTATTGCCACAGGCAACAGCATTCGTTGCTAAATCTAACGACTTTCCAAAACTTCTTGGTTACTTTATTTTTGTCAAAAGCAACTAATGTCAAATCTTCGACTTTTTCTGGTGTTATTTTTTTTTTATTTAACTTTTTGGTGTTTTGAAAACTCTGACTTTGAATTCCTCGTCCCAAAGCACTCTTAGGCAGTGTCACAGCAGCTGCAGTCAGAGCAGAGAGGAGACCCACCACTCCACGTCCACACACGCCCAGACAGTCCCCAAGAATTTTAGTCAAATGTTGCTAAAATGAACCAGCTTTCTGATTGTGATGTTGTCAGTTGTAAAAACACAAGGTATGAAACACCATTATTTATTCAGTGGTTGTTTCATGGTACAGCTCATGTCATGCAGCACATTTTTAATTTGTAACAGTGAGGACACAGACAGTGATGGAGGGTTGATTCCAACAAGGGACAGTGAAGCTCTGTGACACATCTGCTCAGCTGCTGTAGCACCACCAACCCTGTTAAAACACCCAGCAAATAAAACAGAAATAGTTTTTTTAAGAAAAAGTCACAATTTTATACATAAGTGGAAACAACCTCAGTGCATCCATCCATCTTCATCTGCTTCATCCGGGGCCAGGTTGCAGGGCAGCAGTCTGAGCAGAGATGCCCGGACTTCCCTCACCCCAGACACTTCCTCCAGCTCTTCCAGGGGGATTCTGAGGCCCCTGGACACTTCCTTGGGAAGTGTCCAGGGGCCATCCAAAACAGATGCCCGAGCCACCTCAGCTGACTCCTCTCGATGTGAAGGAGTCAGCTGAGGTCAGCCACCCTGCAGAGGAAACTCATTTCGGCTGCTTGTATCCACGATCTTGTGAGGGTGGGAGCGTAGATTGGACCGGTAAATCGAGAGCTTCGCCTTTCGACTCAGTGCCGTCTTAACCCCTTCTCTGATCGAGAACCATGGACTCGGATTTGGAGGTGCTGATTCTCATCTCAGCCACTTCACACACGACTGCAAATCACCCCAGGGTAGGGTTAGCCTGCAAAAAGCAGAGATGAAATCCTGTTGTTCCCAAACCGAACTCCTTCTGGGTCCTGGCTACGCCTAGAAATCTTGTTCATAAAGATTATGAACAGGACTGCTTCCCCTTTCTGAGGTGCTGGACGGTTTGCCAGAATTTCTTCGAAACTGATGATAGTCCTCCTCCATGGCCTCACCAAACTCTTCCCAGACCCGAGTTTTTGCCTCCAGGACTGCCTGGGCTGCAGCTTGCTTGGCCTGCCGGTACCTGTCAACTAAGTCAGGGGTCCCACAGGCCAACATGGCCTGATAGGACTCCTTCTTCATCCCTTACTTCCAGTGTCCACCACAAGGTTCAGGGGTTGCCACCACAACAGGCACCAGAGACCTTGTGTCCACAATTTTGAGCATCCGCATTGACAATGGAGGTAGAGAACATGTTCCACTTGGACACAAAGTCCCCAGCCTCCCATGGAATCTGGGAGAAGTTCTACCTTGAGGTGGGAGTTGAAGGCCTCGCTGACAGAGGACTCAGCCAGACATTCCCAACAGACCCTCACAATATGTTTGGGCCTGCCAAGTCTGTCGAACGTCCTCCTCCATCAGCAGATCCAACTCACCACCAGGTGGTGATTGGTTGACAGCGCAGCCCCTCTTTTTACCCAAGTGTCCAGGAGATCAGATGAAACGACAACAAAGTCGATCATCAACCTCCAGCCTAGGGTGTCCTGGTGGCACGTGCTCGAACATGGTGTTCATTATGGATAAGTCCAATAACAGAACACCACTTGGGTTCAGATCAGGGAGGCCGTTCCTCTCAGTCACACCCCTCCAGGTAGGAGGTTCCCGAGTAGAACAATAGAGTCCAATTGAGTACCGCTCCCTGGGACTCAAATTTGAAGTTCAAAATTATTTGTTTAAAGCTGAAAATCACAAACATTGTTTGCTTCAAAGGGCTTTACAATCTGTAAGGCTGTGACACCCTCTGTTCTTAGACCCAGGTCAGGAAAAACTTCAAAAAACCCTGGGAAAAAGCAGAAACCTGAGGAAGAGCCACAGATGAGGGATCCCTCTCCCTGGGATAGACAGACGTGCAATAGATGCCACATACAGAGAACATCATCATTAATGATACATGCTGAGTTCATGTGTTCAGTTCATGTGTGACGGTGTCACAGGTAATGGAAAAGAGCCCTCCAAGAAGGCCGGGTACTCTCTACTGCTGTTGGCCTGTAGGCACAAACAACAGCAAGAGACCTATCCCCGACCCAAAGGCGCTATGTGTGGAGGTGAGCCCAACTATCTCTGGCAGGTACCTCTCAACCTCCTGCACAAGCCTGGCCGGGTCCCACCACCAGGTGGTCGCCTGTGAGCCCCAGCCCCAGGGCTGGCTCTGAGGTGGGGCTCCGGTAATGCCAATCCGGGCAACTTAGTGATCCTTGTTGGTCTTGTTTCCATGATGGGCTTCTAAATCAATCTTAGTCTGTCCCGTCACCTGTCTCACAAAACATAAGTGCTTGGAAGACAGCTGGAGCATCATTAAGTGTGAAAAGCACGAATAAGTATTCAAAATGACCTAAAGTGGTGTTTAAGATGGTCTTCCACCTATCCTCCTTAATCTGAAACAAGGTGCTTGCGCAGGCCCATCTTCCCAGCCTGGTGTAAAGGCCTAAAAGCAGATTACCTGATGGTAATATCATTCCTTGGAAATCAATGCAGGGGTGCAGCATCTTGTTGTTCTTCTCAACAAAAGTGCACTTAGTGGGGAGGAAGACAGGTGGATAAGTCCAGAGGCCAAATAATCTATGATCTTTGGATGGACTGTAGAATTTACGGGATGGGAGAGGAGTGCCAGGGAGCAGATTCATAGTACAGTCATATCATTGTTGTCAGGGCAGGGACAAGGCGTTCCCCTTACTGAAAACCAGCTTGAGGTTGTAATATTTAGTAGGTACCAGACTCAGATCAATGTCTTCAGATGGAGAAGACAGAGGAGATGCTGAGGGGATGGTGTGGAATGTTGCGATTTTCAGGCCAGATGAAAAGACTCAGTCAGGGCCAGTCAGAGACTGAGTCCGGTCCGACCCGAGCCTCAACACCGTGTTCTTTTCTTCTTTAAATTCTTCTTCGATGAGGTTTTTTTAAGTTTCAAAGTTCTTCGTCGAAAAATGAGAGGAGTCGAATAAACACCGGAGTCCAACAAAAGTTGAGTCCAAAAAAGCTTTATTCTTCAACAAAAAGGCACAAAGCGATGAGCCATCCTGCAGTATGACTGGGTAACAATGGTCCCTACATCTGTCTTTATGTTGCTAGCTTGTAGGCGTGTTTGGCTGTGTGGCTTCTACTATTGGTTCCCTTTTTTTAGATTCCCCATATTTGTCATTTTTAATTGGTGTATCGATCGAGTCAGGTG